>JBBCBC010000004.1:47770276-48124695 GCA_037126765.1 Stenogyne calaminthoides
ACCTTCTCTTCTTTAAGTTCCAGTATTGATTTAAGTTTATTCATTTGATTACTTCTTTACGAATAAGTCTAGATACAGTGATTAATTAATTACTGTTAACTTATTGTCATGGAGGTCTGTTATTTCGTCGAAGTGGATTTCCATCTTTTGACGTACTTTTAAGGCCATTTGTGACCCAAAGAGATTTAGCCCTACAACAAGTATTGGGCTAGTATTGACTAATGGGCCTAAAACATTAAAGGCCCAGTAAAGTTCAACTGGGTAGACTTAAGCCCTCATCCCCAGTATTCCTGATTACAGAAACAAGTCTATTCTAGTAATCTAAGTCAAATAGTGTTGACTGGCGAGTAAATTATGATTGTAAATTCTTGAATTCACCAAGAGGCGTTTAAAGATCATAGGGTTTCCAATTTACCTCCTCTTTGTCATCGTTTGTATCAACTGTGGGTAAAATTTCTTTACTTTGAGGGGGAAAATCATTCTGCAACGAGTTCATACATTCTCGGATGAGCCCAAGTAATCCATCATCGAGTGCCGGAGGACCTGGATCGACCGATTCAACCGCACCTAGAAGGAATTCCAGGTTACCAAAAGTGTAATTCCTGACCTACATTATTATTATTATTATTCAAATTTAATTGGTTTATGTTGTTTCATCAAGGAAATTCAGATTGTGCGCTAGGGTTTAGTTGTTTGTTTAAAGCTCGATCTTCAATGCTGTATATTTTGGTGGTTGCAAATTGGAATCTGGTTAAATTTACGAAAAATATGGAAGTTTTTCAAAACTAACTTCTAGTTTTTTACAGTGGCTCAAGTTTTAGTGAATTATTGAGAAAGCATACTACCCAGAGCATCTTTTTCGGTAATTTTTTAGTGTACTTGTCTGAACTTCACCAAAAATCTTTATGAATATGCTTTGGTCGATGATGATGTGGAGGAAGAAGAAGCTTTAAAATCATGCAAACTTATGAGCATTAAATTGACAGTGCAGAAAATTCATGGACTTAAAATGAAATTAGGTATTCTTCAATTGAAAATATAAATATGTTGATCACTTCATCTCAAAATTATTTTAAAAAAAAGCTTTGGAATTAATCGGATGGGCTAACTGAAAATGTTTATTTGCTGATGTTAATGTTATGATTTTTTTTATTGGGATGAAATTATACACAATCTACACTTCAATGACTAGAGAGATGTTTCTCTATATTAATATTCATCACATATCAAGGGGCATGGAAAAGTTCTGGTTTGAAGCTTCAATTTTGATTTAAGTGGGTGAGAATCTGGAATAGCTTTTTGATGAAATGTTTTGCTATCAGTATTAAAATTATCCCTATATATGCTTGGAAATGCGATTAACCATCCATCATGTGACGAGTCAAGAGTAGGTATTGATTAAGTCATGTTAGGTATTGATTTCAGATGTTTATGTAATTATTATTGAGGTGAAACCACTCCACATGCTAAATCTAGAAGTGTGGTGCTTAGTAACACGTCAGGATACAAATTAGGAGAAAACCATTAGGATGTGGAGAGAAAAGAGCTCAGAATTGCGCCTCCTAAAAGTTTAATCCAAGACCTGTTTAACTATTAAATAGGAATTGTGAGTTTGATCGTGCTGGAAGATTATCAGGACTGTCATGTCATGATATAACTTCTAATAGCTTGTTTAACTAATAAATTATATAATGATGCATGT
This sequence comes from Stenogyne calaminthoides, assembly GCA_037126765.1. Classification (NCBI taxonomy): domain Eukaryota; kingdom Viridiplantae; phylum Streptophyta; class Magnoliopsida; order Lamiales; family Lamiaceae; genus Stenogyne; species Stenogyne calaminthoides. The sequence goes on from JBBCBC010000004.1 coordinate 47,771,979, forward strand.
ATTTGTTGCTTATCGTGTTCTTAAAAGTCATTAGTCAGGATTCTTTATAGCTTTTTAGATCAAAGTTGCATCACAATCTCTTGAGCAGAGTTCTTTGTTTTTTCTATTGGTCTTCTTCAGATTCAAGGTTTTTACATAACAAGAACTTCCTGCATGTAAGCCTATCCTCACTCCGAAATGGGTTTGTATTTCAATGCTCATCTTTACTCTCTTCCTAAATAAAAAAAAAAAAAAAATGATATTGGATTTGCTCTGTCTCATACATTCTTTTTTTACAGGTGATTGCAACTTTCTTGCTTATTAGTGCTGTCTTCATTCCCATTGGAGTTGTCTCTCTTGGCTTCTAGAGATGTATTTTGACTAAACAATAATTTTTTAATTTCTCACTCTCATTAGCTGAACTTTTCAAGTGATTTGACTGAATTCTTTTTCTTTTCACCAGGTTGTTGAAATTGTTGATCAGTATGATACTGAATGCATTCCTGAAGGCTTAAGAAACAACAAGGTTGGTTTTATTCAAAGCTCACAAGATAAGACCTGCAACAGAACCGTTAATGTGAGTCTCTTAAATGCACTGCTGCATCTCTTTATTGCAATTTATGTAAGAAAAACTTAAAACTTTTAATGTATACTAATTGGTTACATTAATTCAGGTTACTAAGCATATGAAGCAGCCGATTTATGTATATTATCAGCTCGACAATTTCTACCAGAATCATCGCAGGTGTCTATGATAATACTATTCTATTACCAGTGGTAAATGGGAGCACCTTGCATTTTCTTTGGGTATTAGGTGTTAGTTTTCCTTTATTTTGGATGATATCTGAGATATTGGTCGAACAATTACTCTCGATTCAGATGGACGGACCATAATACACATTATCTAGTTGATGTGCTTTTTAACCTTTTTGGGTGTTGTGTATATCATTTGATATTTAGCTTTCCGATAGTTTGTTGTTAAATTTTATGCGATGGTTATATGAATTCTTGATGTATATTAGGTATGTGAAAAGCCGAAGTGATCAACAGCTAAAAAGTCAAAAAAGTGAGGGTTCCATAGATTCTTGTAAGCCTGAGGACAAGACAAAAGATGGATTGCCAATAGTTCCTTGTGGTCTTATAGCTTGGAGTCTGTTCAACGACACCTATGGCTTTTCTCGCAACAACCAGGAGTTAACCATAAACAAGCGTGGTATTTCATGGAAAAGTGATAGGGACCGCAAATTTGGAAAAAATGTATATCCAAAGAACTTTCAGAATGGAGCTTTAATTGGCGGAGCTAAACTTGATGCATCTAAACCAGTAAGCCCCTAGCTCTGTGGCTATATTATCAAGACTGACTCAATATTTTTTCTCTCTAGAAATATCTTTTTTTCCTGCAGTTGGTAGGGAAGATTATATTCTTACTCAATTTGTAGGAAGTACATATCCATTATGATCCTGCTGAAATGTCGAAAGTGTTCACCTAACTTGGTTGGAAGTATTATTCATCTTATAATTTTGTGTACTGTACATCAATTCATTTGATTTGTTTCTCTATTACAAAGTTGCATAAAAGATAGAGAGATATTTGTCATTATCTATGAGATGCTACGTTTGAACTTCCACACACTTCAACAAATGCTCTTCTTGATTACAAGATTGAGCACCTTTTATTTCATGATGCTGAAGAATAACAGGCTTTTGAGATGTCTATTTCAGAACATCTGCCGTCTGCAATATACATTTATTAAATGTGTATTATAATGAGTTCAAAAGAAAGTGAATTTGTGGATGTTATATGCTTGAAGTAATTCATTGTTTGTCTTGTATAATCAATCTCTTCAATTGAATATTACAAATTCCGTTTTTAAAATTATATTACTGTGACTATAGTCGAGTAAAAAAATCGGTCAATGTGTTATGGTTTTTAGATTAGTTTGAATCTTTTTTCAAGTCTATGAACAATTATCCATCTCATAATAATATTTCACGTTGCAGTTGAGCGAGCAGGAGGACCTTATTGTTTGGATGCGGACTGCTGCTCTTCCAACTTTAGAAAGTTGTATGGAAAAATTGAAGTGGATCTTCAACCTGGTGATATCATTGATGTGACTTTAGAAAACAATTATAACACTTACAGTTTCAATGGCAAGAAGAAGCTTGTTCTTTCTACAAGCAGCTGGCTTGGAGGAAAGAACGATTTTATTGGAATTGCATATCTCAGTGGGTGTCCTATGCTTTACGTTGGCCCGCGATTCATCCTTATTTATCTGATTAAGCCAAGGTATGCATATTGAATTCTTGATACACCTACTATTTTAATGGTTTTCGTTCTTGCTCTCTATGCCGTGTTGTGCTAGCTTTTAGCTGATTTTTGGGATAAATTCAATTTATCATCTGAATTATGGCCTATTTTTTTTTTTTTTAAGGGGTGCTTGATTTGCTAGGAGGAATGAGAATGATAATGGTATGCTCATTATTATTGAGTTTGCTTTCAAAAATAGGAATGACTATCATAAGCATAGATATGATTGGTTTAATTTATTTTTTACCAATACAAATTTATTGTTAGTTTTTATTTTAAATAATATTTTATAATCTAATATAGCTTACGTATAATATAATGGTAAACAATAATAATTTGGAGGGCCAAAGGTACAATTAAAAAATAAAATAAATAAAATTGAACATGGATCTTTATTTTTAGTGGATGAATGAAAGGCATACCTCCCAAAAAGATGAGTAGTGGGGATTCCTCATTTTTTCAGAAGCATACCTCTCAACCAAATCTATTTCCCTACTCCAAAGGTCAAACCTACAAACCAAGCACCCCCCCTTAGGTTTGCCATCTAATATTTTATTTATATATTTTACAAATGATCATGTGTGAAAAATAAAATGGCTTCCTTAGAGAAAGTCATAGTTGGGAAATTGCATTTTAGTTTTCTAATTGTATGGATTGTACAATTTAAATGCATTATACGAACTAGATACCCGTGTGAACACGATACTCATCTCTTTATGTGCTGATGCTAACTTATTCTGTCATGTTATTTTTCTCATATAGGTAAGAACGTGGAGAAACTGAGTAGATCTTTTTCAATTATTATTATTTTCAATTTAAGACGAGAGGAAAATTTGTCATTATTGTTATTATTTTTTGGCAGAGACCTGGAGATCCATCTTATTTGTCCTGGAACCGGAATCCAGGAGGTCGCTGAGCTACAGCCTCCGGTGCATACACATCTCATGTCTTTGAAATGTTATTTGAGTATAGTTTCTGATGGTATAGAGCTAATTATCTAAGTATGTGAGGTATGAGTTATTTCGTCCAAGTGGATTTCCAGCTTTTAAGGCCATTTCTGGCCCAAAAAGGAAAAGCCCTACAATATGTATTGGGTTAGTATTAGCTTCATTGACTAACGGGCCTACAACATTACACAAATAGCTTAAAGGCCCAGTAAAGTTCAACTGGGTAGAGAATGCCTACTTTTAAAACTGCATCAAGTGGAAGGTAAAAATATCTTGATTCATGAATGACTCTATCTATATCAACTGTATAATTATACTTGAATTTATTTGGAGGAGAAAGTCCCTCATCTATTTAAACTACTCGAACAAGGCTCAATAATAAATAAGGATAATAAAATATTGTGTTACCATGTAAATGTAGCATTTTAAATATCTAGGAGTTGACTTGGTGATGAAGGCTTTAAAATCAACTTTTGAGATTGACCAATTTATAGAATACTTCTTTAAATTATTTGGTCGTTGAACCGGATACAAAATCATAAAAAAGAATATATATATAACATTTTAAAATAGACATTTTTGTTTTGAAATTTAATTAACAAAGTAAAGAAAGTACACATTCCCAGTATCAATTAAAACCTCCTATAATAATAAACTCTAAACTAAAAAAAAATAAAGAATTAGAAGAATTAATTACGAAATTTTCAGTATAAATATTTTCATTTTTAAATAATGAGGATGACAAATAATTTGTCTATAAAATTTTTTAATCATGTAGATATTTTTATTTCTCAAGTAACCTATAAGGCTTCGTTTACTTCTCTGGGTGGGGTAACTAAAAGAAATAAGATATGGTTAACTAGTACCAAAATAACTCGATAATGACTCATATTTACTTGGTAGGTTAGAGAAGAATAATTATTGCATTTTTTATATATATATATATATATATATATATATAAATAAAAAACCATTTCCCATTATCCAAGAACTGGTCAAATGCCAGTCTCCCAATACTTTTCTTATTTCTTCTTTTTCTTTCTTCTCCCTTTTTATTCACCGCGTCTTCTTTTCTTCCCTTCCATTTCCCCAAATTTCTCCCATCCTTCACCACGATTATCTCTGGTTGGTCCCGTTTCTTCCTTCTTTTCCCGAGGATTGAAAAAATTATCCGGCGATGGTAAAAAAAAAAAAATCTTGAAACCTGAAGAAAATTGTACTTGTGGTTATAATTTATTTTCTGTTTGTTGTTTCTGGTGAAATTTTCATTTTGGCTTGTAATTCTTTTCAAGGAAATTTGTGATTTGTGGTATGTAATTGTCGGACGAAATCTTTATCCCCCCTCTCTTCTATTTTTTCGATGAATGTCATATCTTTGCTACAGTAACACAATCGACTTTTTGAGGAAGAAACTCAATTTCAAAAAATTGCTAAAATTGATGAAGAAAGAGGAATTGAATTGAGGATAAATTGGGTAATTTACACCTAAACCAGGTAAACAGTGTTTAAACACACCAAAATAACAGGTTTATTAAACCCACAAAAATACATTGAAAACTGTGTTAACCCGGTACCCGATTTTAAGTTACTTTTTGAACATGCTAAGTAAACAGGGGCATAACCTGAATAAATAATTCTAATTCAGGTTTAACTATGGACAACTTAGGAAGTAAACGAGGCCTAAACAAATTGTCTAGTTAGTTATAAAAAAGACAAAACTCGAATGAGGATGCCTCAAACGCATGAAAAGTATAAGATATGATTAATAACAAATATTAATACATCCCTCCCAAAATATTAAAACGCCAACGCCAAATTGAGATGGTTTTACGTTGCATTTGCTTTCACAAAAAAGTATTCATGAACAACCATCACTAATTATATATAAAATTATTTTTGCTAAAAATTTCGTTGAAAAATATTATAGTCAATTCTAACAACTATAAGAAGATCACGGTCTCGATATAGGACTAATTATATTTAAAAATAAATTTTATATTATATTAAATTATATTTTTTTCAATCCTGCTTTAAAAATTCATAGCTTCATATAGAAACAAATAATATCATATTTATAAAAAAAAATATCTAAAGTAAATTTAATATGATATCAAATAATTCTTTCATTCCCATAAAAAGCGCAAGACACCTCTTTATTATCGAATTTTTGTGGCGAGTTGTTTATTAAGTATTTCAAATGATAACGTGATTTTAAAAAGTTAAGATTATAGATCTACTCTCATCTATTAAAGACGATCTTTTAAAAAATTATTTTACCATTTCAAATGCTAATAAAAAAATTTTCAAGAAAACTAACGAAAACGATAGAATTTTCGTTTTTTTTTGGGACCGGAGGTAGTATTTATCTAGCTATGATTACTTTTTACCATTTTAATTTTATAATTTATCCTTGCATTCTTCAATTTGTGCGTACAGAGCATAGACACTATTCAAATATTCCAAACAGAACAAGAATAACATTCCACGTTTGATCGGACAAATCACAAATCCCATGAAACTGAAAGTGATGAAGGGATCAAGTGACAACCTTACGTGGCAGTCCAAAAGTTCTCGAAGCGTACATGGAAGCCACGTGTCCCGTGCAAAATGCTAGTATTTTCTTTAACGTGTAAGTTTAGCAGTAAACCAAACATTATCGAAGTTGTAAATTCGAAAGTCATACATTTTCACATCTCGAATTTCTGTATTTATCGAGATTAAAAAAAAAATACACACATTGATGATAAATTGTGATTCCAATTTCTTGAGTTGTAATTTTAATGTATCCCTTTGTAATTCATTGTAAGAGAAAATGTAGATATATAAGTTATCACACGATTCCAAATCGAATAATATCATCTTATCCATTTAAACATTTCTATTTTCAAAGATTAGCTCCCATATTTCACATTATGGATATATGACAAGTGAAAATTAAAATATTATTTAATCACCCGCCATAATTTTAGGTCAATGTGTTAAAAATTCGCAAGAAAATATATTTAAAAACGTGATAAAATGTCACATAAGAATTTAAACCGATTCCAAATTCATCGAATAAGCGTAAAATAAAGGCGGTGCAGAAAATGTGAATCCTCAATTCACTGAATCATAGCGTTATCATGACGTGCAATTTTAATCCATACCAGAAATCCAAAAAAAGACGAACGAAATATTATTTTGGGATCAGAGATGTTATTATACGTGTTTCCTTACTCGCAGATTATTTACTTTTATTTGAGTTATTATTCTCATATTTTTTTTATGACGATTAAATAAAGCAAAATCCTATATGTTTCATCTACCTCCAAAAATTTCAAAGCCTAAAAACTTAATTTAATCACTGAAGCTTCTTTACCAACCATTAGCCTCGCTACTAGCTACTTGTATACTTATCTTTTACTTTGACATATTTTATTCCCGAAAAAATTCTTTATAGTTTATAGGAAACAGACAAAAGCAATATTCAAACTGACCACATTTTGTTTCTCATTTGTGTTTTTCGAAACCCTTCAGTGCTCCATATAATACAGTGTCATAATTTCTAAATTCTAATCCTCATCATTTTCCATCTTCAAAGGTCAAAATTATAACGTAGGAGTACTACTTAATTTGGTGTTTTTTTTTTTTTTTTTTTGACGGGAACTTAATTTGGTGTTCAATGAGTGCTTTATTGAGTTTAATAACATCACACATATTAATTAACTACTTCATTTAATACACGCTAAAATGTGTAGCGTTTATGAAATAAACAAATATAAAATTAAAATTAACATAGTAAAATATTATAAAACGTGCATATATGATCCTTTATGTTTGTTTCTTTCGCCCCAATTATATGATTTATTTTTATTTTTATAGATGTCCCAAATATATAGGTTTGTTTCTACATAAAATAATTTTTTCTAATCAATTTACTAATATAACATTATGCATTAATTATGTTAAAAAACTATAATAAACATTAAATAGAGTATAATAGAAATTTGACATGTTTAATTTATTTTTCTAATATAATTTTTAATATATGTGAAAAGTCAAACGGAAATATATATTTGGGGACGGATGAGTCATTAACAACGACCGTCGACACTTACCCTCTTGTTATCATTATATATATATACTATAAATTCTTGCTTAACTAATTAATCAAAAAGAAAACAAAAACCTTAATTATCACTATCAGCGCTAATTAATTACACTTCTCAGTGAGACATGCCAAAGAGCGAAGATGACACCCCAAAACCGTATCAACAAAAACCCTAGTCTCCTCACCGCTATTACCCTCCGGCACATCCACCACGTACGACTCGATAACCACCGCGCCGCCGCCGCTGCCCTCCGCCTCATGCACGGTGGTGGTGGACCTATAATTCTCCAACCGCTGGTCCCCACCAATCATAGTGTAAACCATGACATGCATATCCTCGTCGAGGCGGTCCAACCTCTCCCGGCTCCGTTGACCCGGCAACCCGGAGACGAGCGCCACCTCCCTCACGCTCCCAACGCCGCCGCTCCCCGCCGTCAGGGTGCACTTCTTCACGAGCCTCTTGTACGCCTGCGGCTGGTCGAAACGACGCAGTATTGACCAGACTAGTGGGAGGAGCGTCGACCGCTTGGACCATGGATGAAGTGCATTGATTTGGTTTGGGGTTGTGTCTGTGGTAAAGGGAAATCATTTGGTCGGTCATCGAGTTCGATTTTTTGGGATTGCAATGCATTTTTTTTTTTTGTGTATGGCGATTTTGCTGGTTACGTTTCATTTATATGTAGTCATAGAATTTGGATTTATATGCAGGGATTGATTTTCTTGATGAAACTCTGAATTTTGTTTTTTAGTGGATACAAGTTGGGACAACTTAGATAACTATGGAGTAAGAAAAAGCATTTTTGTAATTTTATGTATTTTGGGATAGAGATTCACTCGAATATTCGTGAGGTGCATTTTTGTTTTATTAAATACTTAAGTGTATGTGAGTATTGGATGCATATTAAAATTGTGACACAAAAATGAAAGAAAATAAAGAAGATCAAATTAACTTATAAATCAGATTAATTTGCTAAATCAAGCCATTTAAATTGCGCCACACGGTGATGTGAGAAATGAAAAGTTATTTATTTGTTCGGCAAAACTTTCTGTTTCATCAAAATTATGTATATTTAAGCACTATTATTATGCATATAAAATGTCACTGTTTAAAAAAAATATATTTTTAAATAATGACAGTGTATATTTTTTTTGATCGTACAAGTTAGTTGTTAGTAGTTAATACATCAAGCACCCAAACACTCCACAAATTCATGTACATGTATACGTATAACAATGTCATGTGTATGTATAATTAATAATTATAACATTAAATTAAGAGAGATTGTGTGAAATCGGTTCACATGAGATCTACTCACAGAGATGGATCTAGGGGGGCGTCGGAGTATTCCCCCCCTTGGAATTAAATTTTTTTGTGATATACATGTCGAAAATTTTATATTTATATCTTAAAATCGTTAAATTTTATCATTTTACCCCGTTAAGATTTTAAAATTTCGGCTCCCTTACTCAAAAGAAACTTTCGCTCTTCTTTTGGACGAAATCCTGGGTCCGTCCATATCTACTCCCTCTATAAATAGATGCCTCTATAAATAGATGCCATGTTCTAGAGGGTGTGTACATAGTATTTGGCCCATTAAATAATCTATGTAATGCAATTCTGTGTTCTGATATTTAAATACATGAAATTTGTTGTTATAAATATGAAATGGGGTATTGGAATGTAAAATATTGTAAAAGAGATGGTTATTTAACTAGATATTTTATTTAAGTTATATGGAGTACTATGTTTTGATTTAAAGAAAGCAAACTTCGTGGGAAATTGTGAGATTGTAACTTGCATGACCGGCTTATCTGGGACTGGGAGTGATGAAGAATTTTGGCTTGATTTGACTCAAATATTAACATATTGCCCTAGTTGCATGTTCGGATTTAATTAGCCCCACCACACTTATATTCTTTTTGTTTTCGAAAAAAATTAACTATTAATTATAATTACTTTGTCCAGCCACATACATTAGAATAAATCACAACATACAAAAAAGGTAAATCAAATTAAACCAAAAAAAATATATATATATATATGTATGTATATATATTTCTAATTATATTTATAGTTTTGTCATTTATATAGTCACCCTAAGATTTTTGTTGTCCCTCTTAATTGTGCCCCCCAACTATTAAATATATATATAACTACCAAAGTACCAAGGCTTAAGAGGAATTAAAAAGTAAGTAGAAATTAAAAGGGGTCTTAATAAATTATTCTGTTGCTGACCTTTACAATTGGAGCGTTTTATAAGACTTGAAGACGACCTCTCGCTCTTAATTTCTTGAAATTAAGAAGATGAAACGAAACAAAATAAAATTTGAATTTGGAAATTAGAATATGAGTCAATCAGGAAGCTGTGGTGAAATGGTGGCGACATTTTTCACTTCTTATTAGATCAATTTATTTATATTATTTTAATATATTTGATTTTAATTTATTGTTCCGAGACAGGGTATGTATGCGTGTAAAAGTTTCCGGCGTATATCAAATAGATGAAAATCTTCACTCCTATTATTGTACGAACGAGTATGTATTATTATATGAGTAACATTAAAATTATTTATATATATTAAATATAAGACATGTTAAAAAAAAAATAAAATAATATATGAATATTTCTATAGTAATACATGAGTATTGCTTTTGATGATATATTGAAATAATTTTCATCTCATTTAAAATTTTTAATGATGTAATGACATGGCGACAACTCAAATAACAACAGTCCACACCCACAAGTAAAAAAGGAGAATATCAGATAATTATATAAACGAATTAGTTTCACATCTAAGACTGCTATCTTATAATTATAATTAACTTGGGTTAATTATATCATAGATATTCTATTACTCTCTCCTGTCATAGGTGTCAATTGTTGGATAGTGTAATAGAATAATATCCGTACTAACATATTATACGTCTAGACGGTGGAATACAAAGTGAAATATCAAAATTGCTACAAATGATATCATTATGTTAAAGACAACTCAACTTATCAATATATATTTTCTACGTGTCATATTAGAGGTTAAATTTTATTTAAACTTAATTGTTTATTAATCATTTCTTCTCAGGTTACCTGCATATATTTTTCTAAAATACCTCTTATTTAGTGAAGAATATTTTTTTCCCTCACTGCTTCTAACCTTTTCTCCTTAATTTGATCAAAATGTGATTTTTTAGGGATTGTATGCAAAAAATTATGATTCAGAGAAAGTGATTTAGTTTAGTACTTATAAAAAAAAAAAAGTAGGTCTAGTGTGCAAATTTGTATAGATGAAAATCTATAAAATTGTCCTAAATCAACCAACTACACCCTAAACACTAAATAATTAACCCTAAATTATTACTATTTGAGTTGGGTGAACCATGAACTAGTCGGACCAAGTGAACCATGAAACACACAATTTTATATTACATTCATCAATTATAGAATTTAGTTGAAAATTAAATTTTTTGTATCTATACAAATTTGCACACTAGACTTTTTCAAAAAAAAATTGCTTGCAAAAATTGTAAAAAGTAAAATATCAATGGAAAAACATAATCAGCTTGAAACATATCATTACCAAATTATAGATATTAAATTCTAGGTGATTAATTTAAACAAAAATATCAAATCTGAAAAGACTCTGCTCCTAAACGGAGCTAATTGACCAAGAAAATGATTTTTTTTTTTTTTTTTGACACAATCGATTGATTCTTCAATTAGGGAAGGGACAAAGTGCTTTCTTTCCATAATTATGAGAGACACCAAATTCTGAATAAATTCACGCATATTAAAAGTGTAGAGAAAATTTTACAAAGAGTTGGGCGATTATGGTGTGAACGTAATATTTCCTATAAACCACGCCAAGAGCCGTTGACGTTTATTAATATACACATTATATATATAAGGGCGATTAAGCAATATCAACTCTTCTCATCTTTACTTAATTAAACGTACGAGCCACTCCCTCAGATTCAGATGCCATGTTTCCAAGAACCACACTGAGATTTACGTCCTCGGATCTTTCGGTAAGAATCCATTATTGATTCCTTTCTCCCCAATTTCTATTCAATGCCGGGTTTCTTCAATTTGTTTTCACGTTTATTGGCGTGAAATCGTCAATTTCATTGGTTTCTTGCCTTTTCTTTTCTTGTTTTTCTGATTCTTTATGGTTCTTGGGTTGAATGGGCGAGCGAGTTTTGATTGATTGTTTTCTTGAATTTAATGGGTGAGTAAGTTTTGTCTGATTGGTTTCTTGGAATTGAATTTGGACAGGATTGAATGAATGATGTGTTTATACTGTGGGTTGTTGATTTCTTGAGAAGTATGATGGAATTCTCCGTCTTTTATCATCTTTACTTTGATTTACGTTTCCGTTTATCAAGAACTGGAATTGACTTGTTTTTTTTTTTTTATCTCTTTTTAGCCCTGCATAGCACCAGTGTTTAATCCAACCCTCTCTTTTTGCAATGATGGAATTTGTTGAGGTAATTTCTTATCTGTTGATTGGTTAATGAAATCAAGAAGTGAATGAAGCTTATCCCCTCTTTAGCATCTTCCAACTCTTTACTAAAACTTACGTTTTAATTGATCAAGAAATGAGTAAAAGTAGACCATTCGATCTCTCTCTCTCTCTCTTTTGGACTTGAAGTTACAGAGAGAACACATAAGTGGCACGTGCATCCCGCAGCTGTTTGTTATCAGATTGTGCACAAATCATATTCCTTCGAAGAGCTCCATCACAAATCTGAATTATGTGTCCTCTAACGTTATTCATTATCATGATGCATCACTCTGACTTACCTTAACATTGAGATCTCAATAATATTGATCAAGAAAAATTTCGCATGTGTTTGCTCACTGTTTCTTACATGACTGATCCCTATTAAATGTTAAATATTGACTTCAATATGGTAGAAATTCTGCGGGGACAGAATTAGGTGTTCCTGATAAATGGTAGAGACTATTGTACAGCACTTTAGTACATAAGCCACAACCCAAGTAATTTTTTCACCATTTTTCTGTTATGTTGCAGATGCTTTTCTCTATCTTCAGATCGTAGGTGAAGCTGTTTATGAACATTTTTGGGAAAGAAATTTGTGTTGGCTATGAATCTTATGCATTTGACGAGTTACCAAACATGATATTTAATTTTGAGTTTGAAAATAAATGGAGGAGACAAACGAGCAGAGCCCACGATGGTGGAAACACCAGATTCTAGTCCCCAATGGTGGCCTTCGGTCTTATTCAGAGACTGCGATCAATCTCTGTGGCTTCACCAAATGAAACTTCAACTTCTGAAGGCCAGAATGACTTTGGGAATTCAGCATTTCAAATAGCATCGCAGAACTTTGTGGGACACTGGAAAACTGACTGAACCAATTCCAGGCGGTTTTTACTTTGTCTATCCGTAAGTATTCAGATATTCTGTAATTCCTAGTTATTCCAAATTATTAATGATTAACTTCTGCTTTAGTTGCAAAAAATTCTTTCAAGTAAAGAGTGAATAGCTAATGTTGGCATGCATATGCTACATTTAATTGGTTCGATGGATATGTAGATCATGTTGTCTCAACTAGGCATTATCTTCTGACCTTAGTTTTTTTTCTTTTTTTTTTTTTTTTTAAGTTGTGATCCAAATTTACGTTTCTGAAAGAATCTAGACTTTAGTGGAATTACATTATGACCTAGTTCATAGGTGGCCAACTCTGTTATTCTGTAATTCTTCATATTTTGTAGGAAAGACGATTTAAGGGCTTTTTGATACTATTCCCTCTATAGATGAGCTTCACGGTTTGGATGCGGAGGGGCTGAGGCCTAATGTTATTCTTGTTGATGCGGCGTAAAAAGATAAGAAGCTTTCCATGTTAAAGCAGCTTGCTATCACATTGGTCAAGGGACTCAATTCAAATCCTGCTGCCATGATCAAGAAGATAGCTGGATTGGTGTGTATTCCATCATATTCTTATTATATTCATTGATGTCACATGGTGCATCATATATTTTAGCCCATGATTAAATCCTAGGCCTTCATAATTGAATAAGTTTCCTGAATTTAAATTCATGATTAAATCCTTCAAGGCACAGTTTAAACATGGATTTAACATGTGTGCATTATTTGTATGCATCTGTAAATTGATTGCTCACAGTATTGGATGCATCTAGTACTTTTAAAAAGATTACCGCGTACAATTGGTTAAGCAACTCACTTTACAATATAACAACTAATAATTTTGAATGAAACAACTAATACTGACAAACTAATACGTTTTGATAAAACAACTAACACTGTTTAAAAATACACCCAAAATGCAAACCAGTTATACGATAGTGACTTCATTCATTACATATTTTGTAATTACTATTCTCCATCACTATAGGCTTGTGATTTCTTCAAAAGACCAAAACCGGAACCTGATCATGTAAAAGGCGCACTTGAAGAGGTCTCGAACGCATTGGACAATCAAGGAATTTATATGTTGGGCCACATAAAGCATGGTTCTTGCCATTCAAGGGCTATCTTGTTCAAAGTTCTTGCTGATACTATTGGCCTGGAAAGTATGCTTATGGTGGTAAGGTGCCATCTTCTTTCGAGTTACACATACTTTTGTTACAGTATCAGAAGCTGCTAATCTTCTTAGCTGTTTTCCATGATTAGTGTTGTTTCTAAATACATAACAATCGGCTAAATTTCCCAGGGTTTACCTAGAGGAGTAATGGCACGAACAGAAACATATAAACACATGTCTGTTGCAGTAGTTTTGAATTCTGTAGAATACTTGGTTGATCTGTACGAAATCCTGGAAAGTTGATACCAAGCTCAGCAAAGGCATTCTTTTCTCTCATCTCTCTGCTGGTGAGAGTGATTCTGCAGAAAATGATTCATATGACTTCGCCTATTGAACCCAACAGTCCTGTCTGTGGATTTTCAGATCAGGCAGAAGTTGATGGGTAAGACTCCAAACCCTGATCACATATTCCAAACAATTTTTGTTGTTGTAATCCTCCTAAAATAATGTTAATTTGGTTACTGTAATACTTTTTGGGAAAATTACAATTTTATTTTTTTCAGATTACCTTATAGTGAACCAAATGTGGCTAATTCATTTTTGGCGTGCCGAAGAAAGTTATAGCTGAACAAAGGACAGCAAGTTCAAGGTTTTGTAACTTCTGTTAAATTAATAAAACCAATTATTTCTCTTTTACAAATGCAAGTGGGGGTATTTCAGTAATATTTCTATGTAATGGTTTTTCTATGTTAACTCAAATTATATTTTGCTGAAAGTGTTGCACTAAATCTCTGAAACACCATTGTTAGCCTCGGCTGAAGAATGTTATAAGTTCTAGTGTGATACTGTTGAGAGACCTAGTTTCTATTCGAGAAGATGCGAGCCAATTCATTTAGTTTGGTGAATATTGAAAACAGTAGTATTAACAACATTAGATGCAGATCTTTAACATCTTATAACTTACTATTATAAAACTCTTTTGAACTTATCCACGTGGCTGGTATAGCAACAAATTAGGTATTTAGTAATATTTTTTCCTTTTCCCTTGTTAAATTTTAGATTCCTGTTTTTCACTTTTTTCGTTTGGGCTTTAAAATGTTTCAGTCCTGAGCATCCTTTCTTTCGTGGACATGGAAGATCTCTGCTTGGAGGTCACAGGCATTCCTACAGAGAGTATGACAATGATATTAATGCATCAAGGTTTGGATTCCTGTTTTTCAGTATTCATTCCGAGAGTACACAATGATATAAATGGATATACCATTTATCAGCTGTATAGCTCTTTCAATTTTTACACACATGTTTTGTGATTGCATTCTTATGATCTAAATGCATAAAAAGATTTGGTCTTATGTAAACCAGTTTTACCATGCAACTGGTTCACAACTAATACTTTCTAATGAAACAACTAATATCATAAAACTAATACCTTTTAATGAAACAACTAACGTTGTTTAAAAATACTCACAAAATCCAAACCAGTTGCACGGTAAAACTGGTTTACATACGACTTTGCAATTTCTGTTTTTCAGTATTCATTCCGAGAGTACACAATGATATAAATGGATATTCCATTTATCAGCTGTATAGCTCTTTCAATTTTACACACATGTTTTGTGATTGCATTCTTATGATCTAAATGCATAAAAAAGATTTGGTCTTATGTAAACCAGTTTTACCATGCAACTGGTTCACAACTAATACTTTCTAATGAAACAACTAATATCATAAAACTAATACCTTTTAATGAAACAACTAACATTTTTTAAAAATACTCACAAAATCCAAACCAGTTACACGGTAAAACTGGTTTACATAAGACTTTGCAATTTCTTTTGGCTCTCATGCTGTTAACTCCAAAACTGAAGGTCGGTAGGTGCATCTCCAGTGGAAGCCCATAGGAGAAGACGCCGCTGTATCAGCATGGTTCCTGAGATTGGTGATGATATCGTAAGGTGTGTTTTTCACTACTTCATGTTTTAGGATTAAATTGTTGATCTTTTATAAGTGATTCTTAAGATCCTTTTATTAAAAATTCTACTTACAGTTATACCCTTATGGGGATTGCAACCACTTTATCTTTCTCAATTGTAGCAATGCCAAGTGGAAATTCAACAGTAAAGTTGTTTATAGATATACTTAAACAGGAAAAGCTGAACTCAATATAGTTGATAATTTCCATGATTCACTTAGCTTGTTACTTTAAAGAAACATCAATATACAAATTTTGTTAGCGATTTTGTTTTAATTTTGTCAGCCTCCTGTTCTTGGATTGCGGAAATATGTCCTTGTACTGAGCGTGTTTCTAGTTGTACCTAAACATGCATTTTTGCAGAAAACTATATTAATGCAGTTATGGCAATTAAATTCAGGGCCGTTCGAGAAATGAATGAAGCTCTCAAGAGAAATCGACTTGCTGAGGAACAACCAAATTCAACTCTTAGTTGTTCAACAAGCGAACAAGATGACAGCTCAGACTTCCGAGGAAGCGTATGCTGTTCTCTTTTGCTTCTTTGTACTAATGAAGTGCAATCCACCCAACCTAATTAGTTTTGGTTTACTTAATTACGATGGATTTATTTATTTTTATAAGAAATAATCTTTCCCTATCTTCTTTACTTGTCAAAAAGTTTCCCATTGTCTATTTAGTACTCTGAGATCTTTCAGTAATTAAGAGTATATTAAAATGTATGCCACACCACAGAGGTTTCAAAATTTTGCTTGTGTTACAAACTGTTGAAAATTATGGATTTTCCAAAATTACATCATATACTAATTGTGCAAGCTATCAATTTTTCCTGGTTTAATCATGCTCTATTTGTTTATTTATATTCCGATAAAAATATCAACAATTAGTGTTTTGCTCTACTAAGTGGGGATAACAAATGCTTGTTGGTTGAAGATTAGTGGAATGATCGAGGAGAAGTTATTATAGGAGGAGGTAGTTAATCAAAATTGGGTAATGATTAACTTATTTAGGAGGAGGTAGTGGATTGATCATCTTTTGTTCTCATTAACCACCACAATTACCTTATACTCATTCTGATTATTAGTCCCATTGATGAATTTTGAACCATACACCCCCTCAATGTTTTTTTGCATGGATATGAATACGTGTCTGGTTCTCGCATTCATTGTATTATGTTTTTTTTTTCTTTATATCCAGGTGTCGAGGTTCAGTCCAGATGTCCCTGATGGAATAGATGGTCAAAAACATGTAACATATAATCTTCACTTGAAACAAATGCACTCTCACAAGGCAATCTCTCTGCCTTCATCTCCTCACCGTTTTGCCAATAAAGCTTCTCAAAGGAGCGACCCGACTGAAGTTTTCGCCAGTCCTGATATGATGTCAACATTCAATAAAGTGCTCGAGTCATCCAAGTTCCTCAGCACACCATTGTTACCCTTTGAAGAATGGAATATAGATTTTTCTGAATTAACCATCGGAAGTCGTGTAGGAATTGGTATGTTTAACCTGCTTGCCTTTAGTGAAGTTTACCAGAATTTGGCATAGATAATATGATTTTGTTATATGAGATTTGAGTAGGATTTAGTTTTAAATAGGTAATTCTGCAAATAAGGTTTTTTTTTTTAATTATTATAGGCTAATCAGAGAAGTTTCATTTAATGATATTAAAAATGATGATCAGATGTTGATTATTTACTTATTTGTAGTACCCTCCAGCTTCAGAATAGCCGCTCATATGGTAGTATCCTTTTCTTCCATGGACTTATTTATGTTATCATACTTGTAGAAAATTTGAGAACCAACCAAACTAATGGAATAGTTTATTATAAATTTTCTGCTGTCAAAACGAACTAGCTATAACTGATATCTGATTTCATTATACTCTGACTATTTACATCTCCATCTTGGTTGAAGATCTACATTTTTTTTCCTTTTACATTAGGATTCTTTGGGGAAGTTTTTCGTGGCTCCTGGAATGGATTAGAGGTCGGGATCAAAGTTTTCCTTGAACAAGATCCGACTGTTGAGAATATTGAAGATTTTTGCAATGAAATATCTATCTTGAGGTAATGAATACTCCCACCATTTGATATTAATTGTCATTTCAGAGGTTAATTTTTTTTTTTTCCGAATTAATTGTCGATTCAATGATTTCTTCCTGATTTACCTCATATCCCTAAAAGATCTCTTATTTGGTGAAAAATATTTATTTTCCTCCCACCTTTAGCTCTCCACTCTCTTCTTCAATTGATCTAAATGTAAAAAAAAATCATGTTCCTTAATTTTATTCAAATTCTCTAAAACAAAAATTAATATGAAACGGATGGAGTACATAGTTGGCCATCTACCTTTTTCAGATTTGTTGTGGAAAAGATTTTCTTTCAAAAATCCTTTTTTGTGAGGGTGGAGTGACATCTTGATTACCTGATCATTTTCTTTTCTCTCATGCAGCCGCATTCGCCACCCAAATGGTAATATTCCTACTTAACTTTCCTAATCGATTACCAATTGTAGTTTTTTCTCCATTTATTTCTGTTCTCAAATTGTATGCTAACAAAAAAAACACGTGTACTCATTTGTGCAGTTATATTATTCCTGGGTGCTTGTACAGAGCCTCCGCGTCTCTCCCTAGTCACGGAGTATATGGAGATGGGGTCACTCTATTACTTAATCCATGCAAGTGGCCTCAAAAAGAAGCTTAGCTGGCGTAGGAGACTCAAAATGCTTTGTGATATATGCAGGTTCATCCCTCAATTTCAATCTTCAGTGCTTTTTTTTTCCTCGTGTTTGGAACATTTGATCCAAGCAAAAACAAGGATCTGGAAATGTGTAATTTTTGTAATTTTCCTTGTTCTTTAGACTGTGTTGCATGCTAATTTTGAACCTTCTTTGGTGTGATAATACTTAGGGGACTAATAAGCATCCATAGGATGAACATTGTACATCGTGATCTGAAAAGTGCGAATTGCCTTGTGAACAAGCATTGGACCATTAAGATATGTGATTTTGGGCTTTCCCGGAAACTGATAACGAGGCCCATGAAAGATGATTGTTCAGCCGGAACACCAGAATGGATGGCACCGGAGCTCATCCGCAACGAGCCCTTCACTGAGAAATGCGACATTTTCAGCCTAGGCGTAATAATGTGGGAGCTCTGCACTCTTAAAAGACCATGGCAAGGCATACCATCAGTACAAGTAACTCTTAATCTTTCCCCCAACTCTAAAACATATATACATCTATCTATATATATGGTTCTAGATTAAATGAAATTAAGCTAATACTCTATCTCTATACAATTAAGCAGGTAGTTTATACAGTTGGACATGATGGACAGACACTGGAAATCCCGGAAGGGCCTCTGGGGAAGCTAATTGCAGGTATGCGCATGCCTTAAAGATTAGATACACATTTGCTAGCTCTTCTTTTGAGAAAATGAAGTTGGATTATTTCCTATGATTTTCTGGGCAGATTGTTGGGCAGAACCCGATGAACGACCAAGCTGTCAGGAGGTTCTCTCGCACCTGCAAGAATGCGAAAACTTGTTGTGATGATAGTGATATCATTTATTTTATACATATACGATTGCCCACTCGGGTGACGGATCAAAATACAAGCACAAGTGAAATTTTGAAATACATACTTTTGTAGCTCGAAGGTTTGCTTATGCAAGCGCTGGTTTCAATCCTTTGGCACAATTTTTGAAAGAGTAACATTGGTGTAAATTTAGTTCGCATGAACTTCGTTCCATCTTTATTCCATTTGCAAAATTGGTCTAAATAAACTTGTACATATAATTCATTTAAAAATTGTTGGGATATAGGATTAATGGAGTTTATGGATCTCAAATCTGTAAACCATCTATACAAATTTTGGTGTGATAAAATTTACAATCGATTCTTTCCAGCGGAATTTCGGCATTTCTTGCATTCATAAAAAATTCCAGGTCCAGATAATAATCATACAAACATTATAAAGTCCCCGTCCCCTATCACAAAATAAACATCATGTTGCATTATCGTGAAACCAATTCCTCAGGAGTATGTCTAGTGTGAAAATTTTCATGTATGAAAATCTATAAAATTGTTCAAAATCAACCATCTACACCCTAAACACTAAATAATAAACCCTAAATTATGACTATTATTGGCCGGGTGAACCATGAATCACTTGGAAATGAGTGAAAGCATTGAACCACTCAATTTTTTTACCTTCACCAATTACAGAATTTATTTATAAATTAAAGTTTTTTCATGTATGAAAATTTTCATATTAGACTTTGTCATTCCACAGGCATGTTCACACATAAAATTTGTACCTCAAAGGTACAGTGGTGTAATTTATGAACTATTTTATGAGATTAAAATTTACAAAGTGTGTATCATCAAATCTAGATGAGTTCTCATCATTAAACAATAATAATAATTTATGAAAAAATCTCACAAGACGGGTTCCGAACCTCAAAACAGAAATCTGCTCATCTATGTGGACGTCTAAATAAAGCCAACTACATTGCAGATTTCATTAATTTTAACCTTTTAAAGGAGCCACATATTAGGTAAACAACAATCAAAAAGAAAACGTATGTTCCAAGTAGAACCATAGTTGATACATTTCAATGTGTTGGGTCTGCAGTATTATTCAATTATTGAGTTTCTTGATTTCTCCGACCACACCAGTTTTTTATAGTATGTAATTTGCGTAAATTTGATAATTTAACAGCAATTACAAAAATGATGATGATAAGACCCTGTAAAACAGTTCTTTATACAATCACATAAAGATGAAGAAATTGCCAAAAACTTCTCAAATCGCCCTTGGGTCCGTTCCATGTTGCCAACGAGACGAGCTCGTCCCATCCAGTACTGCTTAAAAAGCCCATCAACGAGCACACTCATATCGACACCAACTGCAAACTCGGTGTGGTGATCGTACCTTCCAATAAGAGCGTCCTCGACCATATAATCCCACAAACACACTGTCATATCATATGAACAAGAAGCCATAACACTCCCCCTGTGTGGAGAGAACTTCACCTTTCTCACTGCATAACTGTGCCCATTAAGCACAGCTATGGGTACTCTGTAATTCCTCACATCCCACACTTTAATGGATTTATCGACAGATGCAGTTGCGAGGATGCAATCATCGTACTTGTTCCAGTCACATGCCAGGATTTCAAATTCATGAGCAGGAAGAATCATGGTAGACCCTAATGGACAAATTATTATCACAATTAAAACTTTGATCAATGATCATATACTGTTTGCCCCCAAAAAGGAACCATCTTGCAGCATTCATCATTCATGAAGTTAAGTATCTACATGATTCTACTACTATTAGTCTGTCAAAATCTCTAACCTAGGTTAAAATTCATCAACAATTTAATGCCTAAAACATGAACATACCAAATAATAACCTAGTTACTCATATAAATCAAACAATTTTCGATTTCTAGTATAAAACAGATCAATTGCTCCAGTATACATTCAGAGGAGATTACCTGGTTCGCGAACATCCCAAATGCGGGTGGTACAATCGCCGGAAGCAGAAGCGAAAACATCGGCATGTCTAGGGTTCCACGCGGCGGAATACACACAATAAGCGTGTTCCTTAAAAGTCCTCACACTCGCCGGCCTATCTACAGTCCACAATTTCACGGTATCATCCCACGATGCGCTCAGAAACGAGTCCTTTCTAACGGAATTGAAGTCGACGCCGTGGCACTCGCGCGCGTGCTCGTGAAGCGAGCGAATTGGATTCGAGGCCGGCGGGAGGGACAAGTCGTAGATCTTGAGTGAACCATCGGCGATTGCTGCTACGATTAGGGAATCGTGCGATTCCGACCAGCACAGGTCGTAGACGCCGTCGGCGGTGTCGAAGGAGGCGCGTTCTGTGATGGTGGGACCGAGCTGGAGGACGTGGACGCGGCCATTTCCGAGAATTCCGAAGTTTTGGGCGGTCGCGACGGCGAGCTGGTTCTCGTAGAATGGGCTGAATTTGACGGAGTAGCCGTTGAACGGAGTTTTGAAAACTGGCATGGCGGCGAGGCGGCGTGAATTGGGGGTTTACGGTGGTCGATTGGATTATCTCGAGGGGTGTGACCAAAAACAGATTTACTTGCTGAGTCAATTTCTCGAGAAGACGGGAAGTAATATCTGCGGTTCGTTTCCTCCAATTTCATCCGGTTTGAATTGAATCGAAAAGTATAAACTGCGCCTTTTAATTGACTTTTAAAACTTGAACTATAGACGCTATACGCAAGTGTACAAACGGTACGCAGTAATCATCAATTCATTGTGTATAAAATATAAATGCCAATTTTCTTATTTAACATCTACTTAGATTATCTCCAACCCTTTGAGGCAAATTTGGACTCAAAACATCAATTTGCCACCAAATTTGAGTCAAATAATAAAATCATCTCCAACCATTGAACTCAAATTTCAACTCAAATAAAAATATTTTTTTAGAATATTCTCTTAGAATATTCTTAATTTTTTTCTGTTTTATTTTTATTTTATCAGTTATTTATTTATATAATTTCATATTTAAGTTTAAATTATATAAATTAAGTAAAATTAAAATTTGATAAAAGAAATTTAAAATGACACAAATATTTATTTTTTAAATTAATACAAAATACAAGAAAATAGATTAATTTCAATTAAAAAAACACCAAAATTAGTTACATGATACATTACAATTACATATTATTACAACAAAATGTAATACTTAAAAATATACAAATAACATATTCATAATCATTAATGTTGTTTTACATTCCATCAATTTTTAAAATTTTAGAAATTACTAATATTGTCTTAAATATAAAATTATTATAAATATAAATCAAAATAAAAAAAGTAAAAATAATACTAAAAATAATAAATTATTCTTATATCATATAAAAATTTAATGCAAAATAAAAAAAAATACAAAATGTGGTTTGAGTTTAAGTTTGAGTTGGTGGCAAATTTGGGCAAATTTGAGTCCAACTCAAAATTTGTAGTATTTTGAGTTCAAATTTGAGCCCCCATTGGAGGGGTAAAACCGTAAAATGGTGGCAAATTGTATTTGAGTCCAAATTTGTCACCACTTTGGAGAGATGCTCTTATGTAAATTTAATCAGGTAAAACATGATTAGAAATCACAAAAAAAAATGTGAGCTCAAATTTAGTGATTTTTTTTTCTTCAATAAGTCACTGTTTAGAAATCACAAAAACATTTGTATGTCACCCTACATATTGTAAATATATTGTACTAATGATGCAGAAATTAATCATCGCATTATAAATACTTTCATATATATTATAGTTTTTCCTTATTTATTATCCTCCTATTTAATATTTAGTTCTAGAATATTCTTATGATATGTCTTTCTTGATTGCTAAGTTGCGTCTTTAATAATGTAGCCCTAGTTTTCTCTATACAAAAGGGTTTTCCTGTTTAGTTGTTAGAACACGTTGAATTATATAAGAATATAAGAATTTTCAGGTTATTCTTGAGTATCCCGATACGTAGTCTCAACCCTTGCAACGTTGTACGCCCTGCATCAAATACTTTATTTATAAATTGCATAGTGCATGTACCATAGATCTTCTATATGGCTTGCTCTTTGGAGAAGGTATGGTTTAATTCTCTGTCATTTAATTATTTCAATTTTCATTAAGAATTGAATTTGTAATGGTTGGGCTGGGCTGAAATATCTGAAGGTATTTCTGTCCCCGAGCCACACACATTTACTCAATGGCCTAGAGAGTGGGGTGGGCGGCCCAATCTACTATCTCTGCTAGCCACCTACTGAGTGCATCAATCCACTAAATTGAATTAATTTTAAATAAAAAAAATGATAATTATTAATAATAATAATTGTGAAAAAATTAAACATAACCTAACTTACTACTGTATGTTGACCAGTATATTAACATATGGCACATTGAGTTGGTGGTTGAGAACTAGAGATGGACAAAGACTAAGTTTTATCGGTGGTTCAGGTGAACCACTTGTACCAAAAAGACAAAAAAAAGAGAAAAAAAAATGAAAATTGAACCAATTTCAAGTGAACCGTTCGCAGTAGCGAACGAATTGTGGCACCGTTTTCAATGAAATTTGGATGATAAGTTTGCCACATGTCCTATTCTAATTTCACCTCATAATATTTATTAGATAATTATTAAATTTTATATTTTAATATATTATCTAAAAAAAATATTATATCAAAATTCGAAAAAAAAAATTCTCTATAAATAGATACCAATATTGATACATTTTGAATCACAATCTCATATTCTTTTCTTTTCTTCTATTTTTTATCATTTTTATCGTGGATCCAAATCATCCAAATTATTTTTCTAACTCCCCAAATTATCCAAATTTTCAATCTTTTTTTAATCCAAAAGATTATCAAAGCTCACAATATTCTCAATTTTCTCCGAATTTGAACCAAATCCCTAGCTCTGAAATCCAAACATCAGAAAATATTTCTCGCGATTTGTTCAAAGATACAAATTCAAAGGTGGAAAAAACTACTTTTTATGTGAAAGAAGATACAGCCTTAATGTCCTCTTGGATTTTTGCCAGTGAAGATAAAATAGTTGGCAAAAATCAAAAGGCTGACTCACTGTGGGCACGAGTTCAAAGCTTGAATGACGAAGCTCGAAAAGAAATCCAGGGGAGATAAGTGCAAGAAATAGAGATTCATTAAAAGGTCGTTACAATCGACTTAGTACAAATGCTAGCAAGTGGGTTGCCGCCACAAAAGAGGCATATGGTCGAAAAAAAGCGGAATGAGCTAACAAGATATTGAGAGTGAAGCTCAATCAATTTACTCCGCAAAGGGCCCAAAGTTTGCGGACTTGCAAGTATTTAATGAAGTTATGTGTAAACATCCCAAGTGGGAACTAAATTTAGACCGCGAATCAACACGTGTTCGTGCTGAAGACAATGAGGATAATGAAGAAAGTTGTGGCAGCTCAAAGAGATCAAGGACCAGTGAAGATGGGGCGTATTCGATCCCCACTAATCTAGAAACTCCAGGTAGTGGTGGTTCAACAATTTCACGTCCCCATGCGGGTAGAGATAAAGGCAAAAGCGAAAAAAAAAAAGGAAAATGGAAGGTATCACAATATTCTTCTGTTGATACTGAAGTTGCTGCAGAAATTCGTGCATTGAGACTCACTAGAGATGCTGAAGTTGAAGTGATAAGTAAACTTGGAAAAGTGAGAATTGATTTGGAGAGAGAAAAGATGAAACTCTCTCTTTTGAAGACATTGTTGGAGAAAGATCACCTGTCCCCAGAAGAAGAAGAAATGAAACTCCGTTTGATTGCATTTTTTTAATATTAGTCAATGTTATTTATTGTCATGTATTTACTTTATGTATTTTTAAATATTGTCATGTAAGGTTTTTAATTTGTACGATTTTAATTATGAAATTGAGTGTTTGTAATTTTCATTCTCATTTACTCATCTTTATTAAAGTTGTGTCATATCACCTGACAAAGTCCATTATCGATTTCTCCATTATTGAAGTTCACATGCACTTGTCTTTACTGAAAAAGAAAAATGTACTTCATTAAGTAAAATAGTGATGAGTCATATCACCTGACCAAGTCCATTATCTATTTACTTGTCTGATGCATGAAAGGTGGAAGGAGCATGCTCTTTATTGAAAATTGTTATGACACACCCACGAGATATGCCTAGAAACTTATTGCCACCACCCACTCACGAGAACTTGTTTCTGCCACTCACTCATTTACTCCTCTTTATTAAAGTTGTGTCTTATCATATTTGTTTTCATGCCCCTCTTTATTGAAAAAGAAAAATGTACTCCATTAAGTAATATAGTGATGAGTCATATCACCTGACCAAGTCCATTATCCATTTACTTGTCTGATGCATGAAAGGTGGAATGAGCATGCTCTTTATTGAAAATTGTACACACCCACGAGACATGCCTAGAAACTTGTTGCCACCACCCACTCACGAGTCATATCACCTTTGTTCACATGCACTTGTCTATTGAATCAAGTCACATGCTAAATAGTGATTACACATTATTGAAGTTGTATCTATATATTCTCTTTGAAACCACATCAAACTTATACTAAATCCTCTCAAGTATAATTTTTATCAAATAGTTTTACCCATTCAACTTCTCAAATGTCTCTCAATGAAAATCAATCAGTAGATAACTATTCAAGTTCCGATTCTTTCAATTTCATCGAATTTGATGAATGGGAAGAACGAATTACTCACCAAAATCGTCAAATGGATCGTATTATCGAGGATATGATTTTAAACAATCTTAATCTGAATGAAGGAGATCCCACTCTTAGAGCTAGAAGAAGGCATTGTGAAAGAGAACGCGAGTTGGGTGAGGAACGTTTGATGAAAGACTACTTTGTTGGCAGTCCGACGTATACTCCTAAAATCTTTCGACGTAAATTTCGTATGCGAAAATCTGTATTCATTCGTATAGTGGATGAAATTACAGCCAAAAGACGAATATTTTCAACAAAGACCTGATGCCACAGGTAGACAATGTCTTTCACCATTACAAAAATGTACTGGAGTTATGAGGGTGTTGGCGTATGGTACATCAACTTATGTTGTTGATGAATACTTGCGAATGAGTGCAGCTGTAACAAGACAAGCTCTCATGAATTTTGTAGAATCGTCATTTCTTGCTTTAACGGCGAAAGTACCTCGTAAAAACCCAACGAACAAGATTTGACAAGACTTCTCTATGTCGGGGAACAACGTGGATTCCCGGGCATAATAGGCAGTATTGATTGCATGCATAGAAAGTGAAAAAATTGTCCTACTACATGGGCTGGGCAATATGCAGGGAGAAGTGGAAAACCAACAATCATTTTGGAAGCTGTTGCATCATATGACTTATGGATATGACATGCTTTCTTTGGAACACCAGGTACGTGCAAGGATATTAACATACTCCATCGGTCTCCAGTTTTTAGTGATGTCTTGGAAGGTCGAGCACCAAAGGTTAGTTATGTCGTGAATGGTCGGGAAAATGATAGAGCATATTATCTAACTGATGGCATATATCCTTCATGGGCTGTATTTGTTAAGTCAATTACTTCTCCGCAGACTAGAAAGCACAAGTTGTTCGCTCAACACCAAGAGGCTGAGCGAAAAGATGTTGAACGAGCATTTGGAGTTCTACAAGCTCGTTTCGCATTTCTTCGACGTCCATGTCTTGTCTGGGATAAGCTTTTGATAGGAAGAATTATGATGGCTTGTATCATCATGCACAATATGATAGTAGAGGATGAACGAGACACGTACCAAACTTATCATGATCCCACATAATTTTTTGGGGGAGAGACACTCCACTACAAGGTCACTAATAAAAGTACTCTAAGATACATAACAAAAAAAAGTGACTCTAAGGTACAAAAAAGTGGTCAAAAAGTCTAAGTTGCCCTCCTAATTGTATTTTGCACTTCTGGCCCATTTTCTGCACTTCTGACGCATTTTGACTCTTTATAATTTAAATTTTTAAAAGTCCAAATATTTTAAATTATTAAATTATTTATTAATATAATTTCATTATTTATTTCAAAGTGCATTTTATTAACTCATTTTGCAATTAAAAAAATATATAACTTTAAAAAAATAAATTATTTTAATTTTTTCACCTCTAGTCTAATTTTGAAGTGCATTTTTTTTTAAAATTGTATTTTTATCAATCTTGGAGTGCATATTTTTTTTGGAGTGCAGTTTTTTTTTTCTACACTATTAGGCCAATTTTGGAAGTGCATTTTTTTTTAAAATTGTATTTTGAGTCAATTTTGGGGTACATTTTTTAAAAGAAATTGTATTTTGGGCCAATTTTAAAGTGCATTTAAAAAAAGTTATATTTTAGACCAATTTTGGAGTACATTTTAAAAAAAAAAATTATATTTTGGACCCTAATTTAAACAAAAACCCTAATCCGCAATTTTTTTTTGAAATTGCTGTTTTTTTTTTAAAAAAAAAATTGCATTTTGAGTCGATTTGGGGTGCATTTAAAAAAAAATGTATTTTGGGCCAATTTTAGAGTGCATTTTAAAAAAAAAAAAATTATATTTTAGACCAATTTTGGAGTACATTTTTAAAAAAAAAAAAATTGTATTTTGGGTCCTAATTTAAACAAAAACCCTAATCCACAAAAATAAACATCAAACTAAACAAAAAAAAATCTGCAAAAATAATGTACTTTCCCCGTAACAAAATACAATTAAAAATCTCCAAAAGTAAAACATAAAATTACACTCTAAAAATTTACAAAAAATCAATCAGCATACTACAGAAAAATTACAAACAACAATCTGCAGAAAATTACAAAACACCAATCTGATTCACTCCACTGCCACTCTACAGAAAATTACAACATCAATCTGCAAAAAAAATTACAGACAAATTAACTTACCACTCAAATTATCAATTTAAAATATTAAAAATATCAAATCAATATACATGGCCATACCCATTTATGTCTGTCACTCCATATCCACCAATACACACACAAATAGAAAGATGGTGAGTTTCAAAATGGCAAGAAGCATTAGTTAAAGAATCATGGAAATCATGAAACACAACAATATTCTTGACCACGGTCTTCGCTTTTCTTCTCGCCGCTTATCGCCAAGGCGGTGCCTCATGTTCTCATCAACCGATCCGCCACCATCGTCCCTAAAACCACCAAAAACCCGCCATCGCCGCCTCACCACCACCACACCACACGCAGAGAGTCAGAAGATCCGCCCATCACCACCACCACTATCGCCCCACTATTGTCGCCCCCACGCCTTGCCCCACCATTGTTTGAAGTGAGACTGGGCGGCCTCAAAAACGAAAACCCTAGGTTGCGGCACACATGGCCGCCATCCCTCACCACCTCCTCCTGCCTCCACCACCAAACCTTCGCCTCCGTCTCCACCACACCACCACGCCACAAGCAAACGTGAATTTTGGGGGGAAGGAAGAGAGAGAACGTGAATTTTGGGAGGGGGAGGAAGAGAGAGAAAGTAAATCTTGAAAATGAGAGAGAGGAGAGGAGACCGGTTAAAATTAGGGTGAGAAGAAATAGTGTGTGGGCCCATTGAGAATTGTAATTATTATTTGACACTAAGGACAAAATTGGTACATTTTGTAGTGGATTGTCACTGCATTTTTCTTTTGTACCTTTGAGTATTTTCCACTCAAAATATATAGTGGAGAGTCTTTATTTCTATTTTTTTATGGATGATCCCACTGGTGGTGAAGGTTTTGAGTACTCTAGAGAACGCATTGCAAGTCTATCCACTTATATGATTAATAGGGAACAACTTCGCAATAGAGAAACTCATACTGCTCTTAAAAACAACTTGATTGAGCATATATGACAAAAAATCGATATTGATAATTAAATATGTAATTTTATCTTCCGCATTGTTGTATTTTGCACATCTATTTGTAACTTGGTATATTTATTTACAGTTTTGTATTTAAATTTCAGTAATTTTAATTTTATTATTGAGATTGTAATTTTATCTTAAGTGTATGGTATTTTTTTTTATTATAGTTATGCATTTTGAATATCAAATAATTTAATATATCATCTTATTAATATAATAAAAATTGATTATAGATAAATATAATTATTAAATAGTGAAAAAGAAAGATTATTTTATTAAGAGATTGAGTTATGGGTGTTTGTTGATAAAGTATGAAAAAGATGAAGATTGGTTGAGTTGTAGGTTGTATATATGGGAGAGAGAGGAATGAATTATTTATTAGAAGATTGGGTTATGGGTGTTTGTTGATAAAGTATGAAAAAAAGATGAAGATTGGTTGAGTTGTAGGTTGTACATATGAGAGAGAGATAAATGAATTATTTATTAGAAGATTGAGTTATGAGTGTTTGTTGATAAAAATAGTGTAAGGAACTGAATTGATTGGGGATTTGATCCAAAGCCTTTCTAACGGGTAATAATAACTATATAATATGGACCAAGCCTTATCTAGGTTGGGCAGAATTAGACATGTCGTTTTAATAACTGAATGCTATTTCATTTTTATATTAATACCTTTCTGGTTTATCTAATTTTTCATTTACAAAGGCCCCAAATAAAACTATTGCATGCCTCCTGTACTCAACAATATTCTTCGTGTTTAAAAGGAATTGAGATCTTTCCCCTCAAAAAAAAAAGAAAAAGAAAAAGGAATTGAGATCTTTTGAATTATTTCACATTTCGTTTTATTTGGTAAAATACTAATTACATATGCAATATATTATAATTATAAACAACTTATGGAAGAAGAGGTTCAAACTCACTACCTCTAGGATTATTAAAGATACTGTGCCTAACATGGAATATGAAATGCTTCAAATCAATATTTTCACGAAAATTGAAGGCGACTCTTGTGTTTCCCGTAAGTTCATTCAACCCATGCCAGTATTCAGACAATTTTAATTAATTTCGTGCCATCCATGCATATTGATGTGATAATAAACCTGTTTTACGGATTTCAATTCAGTGTTTAGAAAACAAGTAGTATAATATTTTAAAGGGCCAAATTGACCACGAGGGAGAAAAAAGAGGTTCATTGTGAATTATTCAAGAGAGAACCCATGTCCATCGATCTACTTTAATTTTCTATTAAAGTTAGGCTTTGAACATGAGACAGACCACACTGAAATATCAAATTATAACGAAATTAAATCAAAAGTACCCTGTATCAATTTAAAATTATTTAGAAAAAAACCTGAAAAAACGATATGTGATCATCTTTATCCTTTAGACACCTAATACAAATATTTGCTAGATAAATTAACTAATTTTCCGTTTTCCTTTTTCTGTAGATAAGAGATTCAATTATTTTATAATTAAGGCAGGTGAAAATGAGTTGGTGCAGTCTGCCAACAGAACCAAACAGAATTTGCTCAGATAGAATTATCTGAAACAAATAAAGAAATTAAATTGAAAAAGTGGTTGAAAGTGGCTAGCCTAGTACATATGAATGATTAGTGTCAGTAAAATTCCTCTTTTTTGTTACTGCTGGTTGATGATGATTGGCCACAACCGTATGTGCAAATCCAAATAGACTTTCTTTCTTTCTCAATCAATAATTGGAGATATCAGACAGCCCACGATCCCTTCAAAATTCCATATCAAGAAAGTGGATTAGTGTTTGATAGATATAGGTTGTTTAAACCTAATCACACAATTAATACAAGTCTAGATTTCATGATTTAAGTAGATTAGATCGAGGAGGGATATGGACCCTCCCCTCCATCCTTCACATGTAGCCCACTAACATCTACATCTCAACCATTAAATGATTTGGGGTCCTCCAACTTAATTCATTACATAATATAAATATATATAGATATAATAATTTCCTATAATCAACTTCATCACTTAGTTTCATATCTTTACATATCATGTTCTCTAACTACTTGCCCCACAAGGATGATATAAATCAAATCACTTATCTAACTCATCTAATTCTTTGGATATCCCACCAAAAGAGAATTAATTTTCATAATTTTTTAAAATTAAAATCAAACATAACATCAAAGTACCCCTTGTACTTTACTGATTTTACTCGTGGTAATAATATCCGTTTTTGCGATCAACTAAAAGGAAAAGAAAAGGAAGTGTACATATCAATGTAACATATCGATCACTCACTTTTTTATTTTTAATTCCAATGAAAATTGCATGCTTGGGGATTGTATTTAAAGATGTTAAATCATCTCAAAAGAAGATCCATATATATATCTCCATTCTTCAATGCCCCATTTGTTTCCCTTCTTCATGCACCCCCCCTTTCAATCTACCATACAAAATTAATAATTCAACTTATAAATTCCACGACCCTACCCATACTCTTTCAAAACATGAATTGACAAGTGTCATGCCACGATTCAAACACGTGTATATTGGATGGATGGATGACATGGCAGTAGCAATCCTGGATGAAGATGTGTTGCCATAAGGTTCCAACCTCATACACCCACCCCAATTTAAATTATTGAAAGCAATAAGGGATGGATGAATGATGGATTCAAAAGGCAGGCACCAAAGTACAACATCAGGCGAGCTGCGCTGCTTAATTCAATTAATTTTATCATTGCAAAGATGACCAATCGATTTTATCCCCAACATGCACACTATTATTTTTTCTTCCCATAAACTTGTATTGAAAACTCCAACAAAGAAACATACTAGCTAGTATATAATTTAAATTCGTAATAATCTTGCTACACGTCGGATACATTAGAAATGTTATTTTCCAATAGAGAATCGGAACTTTAAAAGCATATAATAATCAAATTAAACCACATTTACACAACGAGTGATTGATACCCACTAGAAGGCAGCCCCCCACCCCTTTCTTTCTTTATCCCAAATATATTACCAAACACAAGATAACAAAACAAAAGAAACTTCTCTATCTTCTTTCTAGCTAAGCTCTTCTTAAATATTCATTTTCTTTTAACTCTTCTTTTCTCAAATTGGAGACATGAAAAACACGATCAGATGCTGCATTTCTTGCATTCTGCCATGTGGAGCACTCGACGTTATTCGAATAGTGCACACAAACGGACGCGTTGAGGAAATAAGCGGCACCGTAAAAGCAGAAGAAATCATGAAACTGCACCCCAAACACGTCCTTAAGAAACCGTCGTCGGCGCCGCCGTCCGATGGGGCGTACCCGAGGATCGTGGTGGTTCCCCCGGACGCCGAGCTTCAACGCGGCAAGATTTATTTCCTCATGCCGCTGCCTCCGCCGGAGGAAAGTCGGTCCACCAAGAGGAAATTAAAGAAAGAATCTCATCATGAGAACAAAAAAAGTGGTGGGGGTAATAACGGCAGCATGACGGACGTACTTATTTCGGATCGGTATTTGAGTGAGATTTTGTCGACGGAAAAGGTGTCGTCGCGGCGGCGAGGGCGCTTCGGAGTTTGGAGACCGCATTTGGAGAGCATTTCAGAGGCCGATGCCTAATCAATCATCTGTAATTTTTTTATTTCACCACATCATTCACTAGGGTTTCCAAACTCAATTAATATATATTGGATTGGATATTTGGATGAAGTAACTTTCTTGTTTTCAACTTTTCATAGTTTTTTCTCCCCTAAATTCCGGCTCTAATTATCCTTTATTTGGGTATAATTAAATAACTGATTAATGGCGGATAATTAAGAAAGATTGGTATATGTGTTTCCTAGTAAGAACTAATTAATACGAGATATATTATTATGTGATCATATTCGCCCACACGTTATTAATTTTGTACGATAAAAAAATATTACTACTTTTTATTTTTTGAAGAATTAAAAGTGTTACTACTTTGAAAGTATCACAAAAAAAACATTTGATGGGTGAAAAAGAGGGACTCAAACTCGTTTCCATGTTTCATGGTTGTAGCATGCCTCTTCGACCGGCATTAATCCATGCCAACATTTTAAGGCTATTGAGGTGTCGGCTATTATGGTTTGGGTCGATAAAGGTCTCCATTAACTCGATCGTGGGAGAACTAATTTCGTTATGACACACATCCTTACATTAGAAGAATATATTGTTTAATTGCAAATTGTCATTGACTTGTTAAATAATTTAGTGACGTTTTTCTTTTAGTTTGTTAAATAATTGGGAATCACTTTTTTTTTTGTCTAAAGGTAAGTGTATCTCTCAATTTGAAGGAGTCCCAACTCCCATGATAATAATAATTAAGTAATACTTGTGGGATAACAAATAAATTTAATTTTTTAAACCACATAATAATTCATATTTCAAGATACTTAGCTTAATTTCTTGGTGGTTAGATGTATCAGTAGTACTGTTTAAATATAAAAGATGAACCTGTTCCAAATTAAAAAAAAAGAAAAAAAGAACCGATCAAAAAATAAACGATGATTGATAAAACGTTAGAAAACAGTTTCATTCCTCTGTGCCATTTTTCATGTTCCAAATATATTCCATTTCCCGGATCTTTTAACACGTGAACCTTTAATTATGGTGGTGATCCATTGAATAATTTTTCATTTTCAAAATGTCATAAATTCATAATATGAAACATAAAGTGAAACACTGAAAATAGAACAGATGATACTGCATGGATGAAAAAACCTTATATACTCAATAATGTCATTAATTAATTGAGTACCCCCCACCAAAATAGTACATGCACATATACATATGTCATTCAATTTTTCGATGCCACTTTTATTTGTCACGATTCCACTCTACGAATCATTAATTAACACGTGTCAGTATGATATAAACAGTCTACTGATAACTTTTTTTTACCATAAATGTGTCGTTTGTTTAAGTTGTGATATAAAAAATAGAAACTAAAATTGATATGAGTGATACCATTCCCTACACTTGTAAAATACACTCGGTCGCTTCACTTATAATTAGACGTATCCAATAATATTAATCCTTTGGACATCTATATGATATATAGCCACAAAGATCATCATATTGTTCATGATATTAATATTGTGCTGGAATTGAATTACATTTAAAATTCGTTGTTGAATTTCATATCAGTACCCTTAAAAATGATATCATGATATAATAAATTAAAGATTTGTTCGAAGTTGATGGAATACTCGTCCCCACAATGCAGGTTTGGGTCATCAGAATAATAATGCAGTTGTTACTAGCTTACATCTAGCTAGTGGTGGGCTTTCTCTTTTCTTTGCTTATGGTTATCAAAGAGATGAGTTAATCACGAGATTCCATTAATAGCAAAGGTATATATGGAAACTTGATAAACACGATCATTTTTTCAATTTAAATAATTCGTATTTTAATTATATATGTTATATATTTTGATAACAGTATCAGTTATTAAAATTAAATATATATTCCAAACTGGAAAACACAAGAGAAGGTGGGAATTGAGTTAGAGTAGATGGAGAGAGATGGAAACCCATATTCTTACAGATGGAATAACTCCCATAGTCCCATAATTATTAGGGGACCCTTTTTTATTATGTTGTATTGTCATTGGAATCTTAATCATAAGTAAGAAAGGAAAATTCATTAGTGAATTTGACTATAAATTAATATTCTAAATTATCCACAATTGAGATCTTATATGAAACTCTTCGAGAGAAAAAATAAAATAAAATTTGAAACTTATCCATATGGACCAAAATGAGACTCTTTGGTGGAGGGGGCATACCACAGGTTGTGCTTAAAATGGGAATATGCTTCTCGTTTTAATTAGCTCCTCTCATATATAAGTCCTACAAAGCTGGGTTTCTTTCTGCAATTCCATTTTATTTGTCTTCTTACCTCCTGAAAAATAGCATGTGTTGAATCATTTTAAAGATGAGTAGATATCCCATGAAATTTGTTTCAACGTAAAAACCTGCCCATATTTATGTATTAATACTTTTCTTAGGTTATTACGATTAATATCTTCTAATTTATAATATAAGTCACACTTTTTTCGGTTATCACTATTAATACGCGTGTTGTAATTATATAAATCACACACTCTTAAATGTTATATTACTCTTTATGTAATAAAAAGAAATACTTTTTTAGTTACAACTAATTATCTTTAAGTAATATAAGTCATTCCTCATAATCAATTTTACAAATTTCAGTATGAAACTTTTTTAAAATTGTCATTTGAATCCTTCTAGAAAACAAACGACACTAATATTCTAAATTACCGACTCCTCATTAACTCTTCATAGGACAGAAATGTAAATAATTGTTAATTCTAACCGACCCATTGAATAAATTTGAGGAATAAAATTTTGTTCCTTTGTACTAGGGGATCGTCTAATAATTAATATCGCTGATCTACCAACTATCCTTCCGGACAGAGGCGGAGCCATGTTGGGACAAGGGGGTCACTGACTCCTTGGCCCCACTTAATTTTTTTATAATATATTTATAATTATTTATTTTAATATATTAAGGTGGATGATTTTGATTAATTTTAAATTGTGTATTCCTTTTCTATGTGAATTTTTTTATTTTTCATCGGCGAGGAAGAGGGACCGAAAGAGAAAGAAATAATGAAATATGTATAATTTACATTTTACTATGCATATTAAATTTTGACTCAGTTAATATAAAAATATGTAGTACAAATATTTTTTAGAAATATATAAAAAATTTGAAAATGCATTTAATTGCAGTATATTATAAATTGGGCCATCTCGGCACAATTCCTGGCTCCGCCACTGCTTCCGGACCATCATAAATTCATAAAGGTATAATTATCTATTTCAATTTATTATTTCATTTTGCATTATATTATTTTGTATACACGCTAACGCTACATATTAAATTAGCACTATTGATATATGATGCTAATATACGTATCCACGTATTAAAATCAATAAACCACTAAACTTAATTAAACAGGGGATTGATGCCCAAACTATATTTCGGAGATGCGAGAACGACGTACGGCACAAAGAAAACTGAACCCAGTTCTACTAAGTTATAAGTTTGCATGTTGACAGTAACTAATCTACTCCTGTGGATCGTCAGTTTATTAAATTAATTAATTCCCTTTGCTATTTCCCTATATTCTCACTAAATTTCAACCATGAACCTCTCTTATAGGTTTAAGATTGCATAGCCTAAAAATTTTGAACTATTATGAAATAGAATACTGATAACCACAAAGAATATATATTAATTAGATAACGAGAATGATGCTGAAATTCCACCCCTCAAAGATGGTAAACCTCCTAGGCTCATGTCTGTTTCCTCCAATTCAAACTCTCAATAAAAACAAAAATTGGCGAAACAAATATATATATATATATATATATAAGTTCTGAAGACTGCCTCGTGTGGACTGTGGAATACATTTATCCAATTGTATCATGATATTATTAATCTGTGATTTATTTTTGGAAACCACAAATATGTGAATTAATTTTTGGTTTGTTGAAGAAATGGATTAGAATGCCCAAGCATTGATCATTAGGGCTGCTCTATCCTGATTTAAAACAAATTATTGGGCCTGCTTTATAAGGAATTGATCACTTTGTAGACTACTAATCCTGGGCCTCGCCCTCTATAAGAAAACTAGTTTTGAACCAAAAAAATTAACAAAATATTTCGCAAATCAGGTTTACAAAAATTTTATGGTGGAATTCGATAATATACCTTTTAGCATATACATTAAAATAATTTTAAGAATTATAATTCATAAAGTCAAATATTTTTTTTTAATAAAATTATTTTATTTTATTAGAAAATATTACTTTAAAATAAAAATTCAAGTCAACATCACTACCAAAAAATGAAGAATTGCCTTTTTAGGGTCCGTTTGATATGACTTGAGAATGATAATGAGTATCATTGATGGATCAATTACTAAGGGTTATTGATTTTATTATTATTGCTTGGTTAGAACGTCAACAATGAGTATCATGTAAGATGAGTTGAGTGAGTGGGGATAATCAATTGTTTATTTATATTCTCATTACTTGTGTATCAAAACTACAAAGCAACATTAATAGAAGTGATTTCTATTATCCACTTTCATTACCCCCAACTAAGCAGACTCTTAAAATGACTACGAATTTTTTCTGTAAAATTAATTTGATCTTTAAAAATGAGGATTGTCTAAGACTTGCCTATCAATTTTTTGAATAATCTATGAAAAAGTTACCTACACAAATAATTCCCTAGGAAAATAAATTACCTACGAGCAAGTTGCCTACACATTTATAATTTTTGTAGGTAAACAAATTACATACACAAATAATTTCCTAGAGAATTTACATTTTTATATGCAATTATATTTGTAATTTAAAAATGATCCACAAACAAATTTATTTATGAATTACATTTTCGTAGGCAATATTACCTATAAATGAAAATTTCTATATGATTGAAAATTTTTTATAGGTAAATTGTAGGCAATAAGACTATTTAAGGATAAAAAATTTTTTGTTAAAAATTTCGTAAGTATATTAAAAAATTTGGTAGGCAATTCACTATTTTTGTTATAGATATGCACATTGAACATACTCAACATTAAAAGTTTTCAAGACAAATGTAAAAGGATTTATATTCTCTAATCTGTTCTTCATTTTTTTTAAGTGTACCAACTCTCCTTAGTATTAAACATTTTGTTATAACAGGATATAAGAAAGATATGTAAAGTTAACAAATAAAAATGCATAATTTATATTATTCACTAATAATATCTTAACTACTTTCACAAACTAAAGATATAATTTCATATTATTATATTTAGAAGTACGAAATAATGATAGGTCAACAATAGAAAAAAATATTTACCATCGAATAGACCTCACTTATAAAATAAACCCAAAACAAAGACCAAACCCAAACAAGGTTGAAAGCATTCCTAAACATTTCAAACATTGTAGTAACTATTTGATGATGGATTTGAGAAATTTTATAATTTAAAAAACATAAGTACGAATTAACATCGAAAATCCTCGATCCTCAGTAGCTTCTATCAAATTGAGTTTAGACAATGAACAATTTCAAAACTAAATAATACAGCTATTAAAAAAATAAAAATAAAAACAAATTTGGAAAGACAAAATAAAGGAGAAGACCGTGGGCAAAAACACAATTAAGACGAAAATTGGGGTGATTTGAAGAATGCCAAGGGTAAAAGCGTCTTTCAGTGAAGCACACGGCAAACGCATGACCGGACAATTCTCTCTCTCTCTCCCACGGCCCACCCGCAGACGTTCCGTCCAAGCCCAAAGTCTCGTAATTACGAATTAAAATTGGAACCCAAAAATTCCCAATCAATCATCGCAACAATCTCTGACCTAACCATAGACGTTACGTAACGCAGTTTACCAACGACAGACAATGCGGCCGAATTCGCGTGACCGTCGTTTCCACGCGCTCCCCCCGGCGATACCCTATCCCCCCTCCCTTTTTTCCAATACATATCTTCTCTCCTGCCGCTTTCCCCCTTCGCCGCCTCTCCTTTTTCCCTATCGTCTCTTTTATTATCTCTTCTTTCTATAACACTATCGCCGTTCAATTGCTAGGGTTTTTTTAATTTCTATGGATGATATATCGGAATCAGTGACTCCTCAGGCGCCGCCGTCGCGGCAGGTTCCTTTCCGTGAGGATTGTTGGACGGAGGAGGCGACGGCGACGCTTGTTGACGCCTGGGGCCAGCGGTACTTGGAGCTCAACCGTGGGAATCTCCGATCGAAGGATTGGCAGGAGGTGGCTGACGCCGTTAACGCGCGTCACGGCCACACGAAGAAGACTCGTCGCACCGATGTTCAGTGCAAGAATAGGATCGATACTCTGAAGAAGAAGTATAAGGTCGAGAGGGCCAAGGTCTCCGATTCCAACGGAACCCTAACCTCGTCGTGGCCGTTTTTCTCTCGATTGGAGTTTTTGATCGGATCTAGTTTTAAGAATCAGCAGAGTAAAGTGATGACGTCGGCTATGGCGCCTTCTCAATCTACGCCGCCGTTGACTCTGCCTTCGCCGCCGATGGCTGTGCCGTTGTCCTATCGTAGGCCTCTGACCCCTGCGTTGGTGACGCCGGTGGGTTTGCCGCAGAAACGTCCGATGTTGTTGTCGCCTGGTGATGATTCCTATTTTAGGAAGAATTATTCAGCCATGGCTGCCGCGGCAGCAGCGGCTGCGGATGAAGCTGAGGAAGATGATGGAGAGTTGGAGGGCGATGAAGCAGAGGGCAGCGAGGAAAGGGCTGCAGAGGAGGAAGATGTTGGGGAGGAAGGTATGAGGAGATTGGCCAAGGCTATGGAGAAGTTTGGGGAGATTTTTGAGAAGGTAGAGAGTATGAAGCAGAGGCAGATGGTGGAATTGGAAAAGCAGAGGATGCAGTTTGCTAAAGATTTGGAGGTTCAGAGGATGCAATTGTTTATGGATACTCAGGTCCAACTAGAAAAGATCAAGCGGGCCAAGCGATCTGGATCATCTGATGGTAAGATTGCAATATCTTGTGATTTAATTGGTGAAGTTTATCTATTGTCTTTTATCTTGATTAACTATATTCATTGAAATGCTTATCCGTGGTATTGTTTGTACCTGTTGCATGTGTGTATTTCCTGGATTGTTTCTTAAAGATTAGAGAGCACGTTTGTGTTGGTGCATATTATTTTGTCAGCCATAGGATGCAAGCCTAATGGGTATTAAGAATCATGTGGTAAATGGCAATGCTCATTGCAACATATCAAGGTTAAACCTTTCCTTTGAATAGGAAAGCAAGTGGTTGGAGCCTGAAGATCATGGATTCTCTTAAATTTAAGTGAAGCATTATCTATTTTAGCTTGATGGACTACAAGTGCATGATATTTGGAATACTTCCTACAGGTTTTGCTTGCATCCTGAAATGTTCTTGGGGTTGGAAGAGTTTGTAACATTGTTCTATCTATGTTCTTTTGATTGATGTTGTACAGAGGAACACAAATTAAAAAGTATGTTGTTTGAACAGGTTGATTCAGTACTTTGAAACTTGCTCAGCAGCTGATGTTAAATTGTTTGTGCTGTGGCTTTATTATGATTGAGTTTCTAAGTTGCGTTTGATACAACTTATTTCTTCTTTTCAAAACCATCACTGAGGTGTTCTTATAGCAATTGCGTACTCTCAGGAAAACAACTAATCATTGAAAATCCTTCTGTCTTAGTTCATGAACTTCTACACCTGACCTTTCATTTCATTTATATACTGCAGATATGTATAGCTAGCCATGGAGTAATGGAACTTGATGGGATCTTGTGTAGGAGTTGAGGAATGTCAATTGTGTGCCCTTTTTTTGACACATTTCTTATTGTTCATAGTTGAAGAAGATTCTTTTACTTAAAGAACTTGGCTAGCTAATCTCTTAGCAGAGGAGTGGTTCAGATGACTACCAGGCTTCCTGTCGTCTCTCCTCGTATTTTATCCCATGTTTGGCCTCTCTAGAACCATTAATCTTTACTGCTTTTTCAATGAACAATAACTGTTTATGTTTGAATATGTTTTATATGACCCCTACACATTTAACTATTTATAAGATGTTAGCAGTGATTCTGATTCGTGCTTATCTTCCTTTGTTAGCTTATGATTCGATGATAGCATGTTTACATACCTTCTTGACGTTTAACTTGTTAGTGTAATTAGTTTTTGAGTACCAGTTTTCAACTCATGAGTGATTATTGTTGTCTTTCACTTTTAATATTTTGCTTGTTTTCATTATAATTCTGTGCTTTCAAGTGCTTTTATGATGCTATAAATTTGCTGCTCTTTGTGATTGTTTTGTTGGTGGATCACTGTTGTAAATTGCTCTTTTAGAGTCGTGTTTGAATAAAGTGATTCTGATCAGAATGCTTGTAATCACATTACAATCTGTTCTTTTTTTTTCCATATAATATCTGTTATATTTCTTTTGCCACTTTTTTAGTTCTACTTCGGTTGAAATCTCACATTGATTGCACGTAGTTTACCTCGCATTCGGGATTTAATTATGCCTTGCAAAAACAAATGATTCATATTTTTTTTGACATAAGTTTGATTTGTTATTTGTAGAGGTTATTGTTTTTTATTCATTTGATAAAAAAATAAAATCATTGAATTTCTGACTGCTTGTCGAATAATTTCAATATCATTTCAGTTTGAACACTATTTCACCATTTTTAATTTTAATTCAACTTACATTATCTTTTTCACTCATGGAGAAACAACTGATCTGAATGAATACAAAAACAAGATTTTTTTACATTCACTTATTATCTCTACTGAGAATGCATGTCAAACTAGGTGTAATAACCACAACTTTTTGTATCCAACAAAAAATCATCTCAATATACGTATAAATACGAAAATAAGAAGTAAAAACAAAACCAATAACACATGAATTCTTCCTCGTTTAATGACTGTATGTAAAAATCTGGGCCCAAGAATTAAACAAGGGCCCTACTGTGTTCATTCGGCGGATCAGTATTCCAGTATACGGCCCACTTTAAAGCGAGTACAGATTAAATTAAGACCCAAGTTTCAAATTTGAAGTAAATTTTGTGAAATTATTTGAGAAGCACTTCTTGAAATAAATTGGTGGAAAAACTTTAAGGTACAAATTGCAAAAGCAAAAAACTCTAAGGTTCAAATTCTATTTTTTGGTACAAAGTGTAGTTTTTTTTTCAAACAAAGTACAATTTTTTTTGTACCTTAGAGTAAATAGAAATTGCATTTGTACCTTAGAATTACTACTTCCTATTTTTTTTTACCTTAGAGTCGTTATCTTAAATAAATTCCCTGTCGTTGATTTACTATGCAGCGGTAGTTCAAAAACTCATTCACAGCCATAAAGTAACAAACCCCTTATATTGTCTAAATTTATTGTATTAGCAAATGTACTTTTAATTTTATTTTGTTTAGCTTATTGTTTGGTTTAACTTGCTATAACTTATTGAAAATGTCTATTACGTTAAACAATCTCTGAGCCTTGGTTCTAATCTTCCAGCTGCCCATCAATTCCTTTTCTCCCTCACAATTTTTTTTTTCTCCATGAGTCCGATTAAACTTTATGAATCACTATATCTTAAATGACCAATAATTTCCAACAATTAGTCTCAACATATAACATTAGCTAATTAGAGTCGTTAATGTTAAAAAGTAATTGAGTATAATTGTAAGAAGTGTATGTATATACATTTATTAAGATCGTTAATTTCATCACTTATTTCATATTAATTGAATCAAAATAGTAATGAACTACCACAACTAGTGAACGGTGAATTCTGATCCTTGAGATTAGTCGGTACTTGGACCGAATATCGAATTATAAAATATATATATAGTAGTGAACTTATCGTCAGTACATAGTAAACAATGGGTTGATATACTCATACACAAATATAAGTATAGTATCCATTTTAATACAAACTAATTTTATCACATAATTTAATATAAAAGTATAAGTTCAATGCCCTTTAATGCAAATTACTGTTTTAACATCGAATTTGAATTTTGATACAAGAATGAACTGATAATAAACCATTAAAATTGTTGGATATTTCATATTCCTAAACTAATATGTCTCCTTTTGACATATTTTTGTAGATCATGATGTATTTGAGATCCACTTAAAATATTAATTCTAAATCATTTATACATGCTCTGTCTTTCAATTCAAAAGAAGCATTTGAAATCAAGCAATTTTAAAATCTAGGGTACCGATTAGAATGGATTCAAACTACTCAATTAATCCTTTGTACTAGTTGATAATATATAATGACAATGAATTTAACAAAGTCAATGAGTTTTATTTGCACATCTCAAATCCTTCACAATCTTAATTACTCTTGCAAACTCGTCCATATCATTTATGAGCTCGTTATAATTTTATTTTTTTTGGTGAGAGATGCCCATATCAAGAATTTCCGTTTGATATATATATATATTATTTATGATGTAAATTACATTGATATACACCTCAATACGTGTAAAGAGTCGCATGACTCAAAATAATTATAATAGTTAATGATCGTACCTGGCTCATGATCATATGGGAAGAATCCAAACAACAAAATAATGAAGTCATTAGATCATTCATCATCCTTTCATTCCATCAAGTAAGAGATCATATTTTGGAGTAATGTGTTTATCAACTCCATGCTCAACTCAATTATACCGTATCACATAGTTTAATTGAGGCATCTCTTCATTAACTAGAATAAAGATGCAATTAATAATATATAATTACTATATATAATCTACATCTACGACAGTTTCACATATATATATATATATATATTGCTTGTTATTCAGACCTAGACTTTCATCTTACTGTCTATCGTATGCCTAATTAAAC
Source organism: Stenogyne calaminthoides (assembly GCA_037126765.1). Classification (NCBI taxonomy): domain Eukaryota; kingdom Viridiplantae; phylum Streptophyta; class Magnoliopsida; order Lamiales; family Lamiaceae; genus Stenogyne; species Stenogyne calaminthoides. The sequence goes on from JBBCBC010000004.1 coordinate 47,815,606, forward strand.
TCCGTCTCTCAGATGGATAAACTCTGGTAATGCCTTCTTGCTCCATCCACCACAACTTGCATATGATCTTAACCTGGAAAAAATATAAAAAATGTATCAAGAATTATAAACTCTAAATATTAAGGAATGTGTTTGCAGATATATATATAATTATCTGCAGGATGCTTTATTATAATCACGCTTTATGTACTACGGCTAGCGAAATGAAACAAATAAAAATAAAAATTGGAAAACTCACAAGACACCACAATGAATTTCGATGGTTAGAGCATCACTACTTATACACTATTGTAGCCATGGATTTAAATAATTATAATGAGACGGTTAGGTCTTGTATGCACCTAGATGCACAGTGCACTCATAGTGCATTTTAGAAGCGTGATAGTTATGGGACCAAAATTGGACAAACGACAATTTGGACACGCGCGCGATCGGAGATCCCCAATTTTTGAACGAAAACGACGTCGTTTTTATTTTTCCGGCGAAAATGAGACCAAAATTGGACAAACGCAATAGTTACGAGGCCAAAATTTGATAGTTAAATATTTTGGAACAAAAAACGAATTATAGGTAAGTTATGGGACCAAAAAACTTTTTTTCTCGTGCATATTATCACTGATGTGTATACATATGTGACAAAATATGAAATTAAATTATAACTAGTGATTTACACCAAGGGATAATTGCATTTTGCGATATGCTAATTAGAGACATCATAAGTTTGCAAATTTAATTATAAATAAATAGAATCAAAATGAACAATTAGTTGAGATTTGAGAAATCATGACACTCACACGTTGATAAATGATGTATTAAATATATATCAAAATAGGGGATATAATTAATCTTACCCGAAATTTTAACACTATCAAACCAGAAAAGAAACTATTAACTAAACAGTATTTTAAATTAATACTCCCCCGTCTCAAGATTACTTGGACACTTACCTTTTTGCTAGTGTTTTAGCGAACGAATTATTTATTAGTATTTGAAATAATAAAGTGACTTTTAAGGTGGGTATAATAGTCTTACCCCTTCTCTCTTACCCCTTCTCTATCATACACACTTCTTAAAATTACTTTATTATTTCGTATACTAATAAAAAACTCGCTCGCTAAAACACGAGCGGAACAGTAACTGTTCAAATCATCATGGGACAGAGGGAGTATCTCATATCTCTTAATCACATATTAATAACTTTGATATCATTGCTTGACATCTTATGGTCATCAGTCTTTTTCATACACCGACAAGAACAAATGGGAAAAATTGGCACATACTCTGAACTAAGTAAAATATTATCTCCACACAATTATATTTAATTTGTGGAAACAGTATAATTATATCAAATAAATGAACACCTCAAACACAAACATATCAAATGAAAATTAATGTTGTGCATATGTATTCATGAATTTCAATTACTGTTTATGACTTCTTATTGGAATTAATTTATTGTTTCATTTTTAATCTATTAATTTTATTCATGGGGTGTTAAATATTGATGTTTGATTATACATTTTAACACGTATGATTCTACAAAGACAACGAAGCACAAGATGAAATATCAAATTGAAATAGGGATCGATGGAGTACAATTCAAAATACAAGAAAACTAAACATTACTGAAGAAATTGCATTAATAGCAAGGGGCCTACCTACGCATAGCAATGTATATATACAATGCACCTATTTTCTTGCGGTACGTTTTTTCTCCAAATGACTGCAATTACTGGCTAAAATTCAAACACTAAATTTTTTAACAAAAGTTAAAAAAAAAGGATCTTTTACATTCCAGGAAATACTTGTTTTTTCATCATTATTTGTTTCTATATATTATTCTATGGTGATAATGGAAGACAATAACATCGAATCCAGTTGAAAAGTGAAGAACATACAGTATCTTATATATATAAGATCATGAATCATCAAATATAATGCATATATAGTTAGCTAAGATATTAAATAAATATATACATATAGCTGGATATCATTTCATTAATCGCACTACGAACAAATATGTGTTACTTCGATTCCCAGTTCACAAATTACGGTATTAATTAAATACTTAAATTTTATAGATTGATTTTTACAGTAGTTAGATTCGGTTGGTAGTTATAGATTTAACTACATACACACAAATACTGGCCTCATCAAAGATGATACGATGTAAGATCATTCATGTCCCTCAGATCCCAAAAGAAGTGCAAAATGAATTACTTTATTAAATTTGGAATCAAAGTTTAATTATTTTAAGTCCACAGTGGTTGAATGATTTGAGAGAGAAACTAACATAGGATTCATATATATACTATTAACAGTTTAATATATTTTTCCCAAAAAAAGAATAGTAAAAAGTTTCGATCTGGTTCACCAAAAGTGCCTACCTATATATCAAACTTAGGGTTTCTCCATCTCTAAATCTAGGGTTTCTTCCTGCATATTGGAGTATATACTATATGGTGGTTGTGATCGTGTGGTCTTAACACCATACATATAAATAATCACCTTTCTCATTTTTGTTACTCATATTCAATGAATTCATCTGTCACTTTCTCAATTTAGCTGAATTTCGCACACATATATGCATAATAAGTCAGTAACAAATTAATTAATTAAATTACCCTTTTTTTTTTCTCTGTCTCAATTGTGTTTGGGGTTCTTGATCAACTGATCATCACGGCCCTTGATTTGATGACTAATTTTCCTCTTCTTTTTCTTCTTGTACGGAATCCCCCTCGCTTTCGCCTGACAATCCTTCACTTCCCGAAGATAAACCCGAATCGCCCCGTTTCCGAACGGGTTCGTCTCCTGTGGGCCACCGTGCTCTTCGTACGCTGCCCTGAGGCGGCCGATGAGCGCGTCCAGGCTGCCCCACGCCTGCCTCAACGGGCAGGTGCAGGGTGCGGGCGGGTCAGGCTGCCCGAAGAACACGCACCCATGCACGTGCACCTTGGTTTTTCCAAATTGATCTAGGTACCGCAGAAAATCCAGCACGTGGCTGCACGTGCACTCGGATAAAGACACCGGGGGTCTTTGATTTTTCAAGTACTGCCCGAACGTGTTCCAGTCCCGCCTCTTTTGCGACTCGTACCGGCTCAGAGGCGGCGCGTGGCTGCTGCCGGCGGAGGGCTGATCAATTGTTGGGGAGGAATTCATGGTTGTTTTTGGAAATTGGGAAACAAAAAGAGAGAGAGAAAATGCTGGAAATGGAATTGTGAAAAAAGATGATCATCACATCCTTGAGGAGACATGGGGTGGGGTCCTTTCGGAGTGCTTTTGTTTCCTACTTTAATTTTTCTAATTTTTTGGTTCTCTCTCTTGCATTAATTTTCAACGTCTCTTTTTAAATGCACTAGGATTACTTTTTGAATTTTTAATCTTTGCTTTAATTATTGGGGTTAAGGGGTGTTTAATTAATTAAGCTTGATTAATTGATTTTATTTATTTCGTTATCCGTTCCTTAATTTATAAATCCCCCGTCCCGTGACTCCACATCAGTCGATGCAACTAGTACTATATATATCACGTCACAAGCTCTAGACTTGATGATTAGTGCTCGATTTATTAGAATTTGAGTTTGAATTCAAATGAGCATTTGAACGACATATATTGAAATGAAATTCAGATAAAATACTTAATAACTGAACTCGTTGCACTTTTGAGTAATTTTGAGATCTATTATTATTAATTCTTTGATTAATGATGATTAGTATATATTATAAAAAAAATTTACGTACCTTGTATTTTAATTGGAAATCGATGAAAGTTGCCTTATTCTTTTAACTGACGAATCTGTTAATCCAACCGCCAACATTAATTAGACTTTCACAGAATCACCAAATAGTCAATTCCCATATCTTCACTTCTTTTGGGTTTTCATTGTTTAATAGTAGTCGATTTTGTGCACACACCTTTGCGCCTACTGGTAGATAAATACATATAATTAGTAGTGAGTAATAGTATATTCTTGGCACTCAACCTTATATTTTTTTTCTTCTTATTTTAATCACCATCAAGTTTGGATCTAAACGAATTTTTGGTCCTCTTATTATTTGATAGTAGTTCAAAAACTAGTAATGGAAATAACTATTTTGGATGAATATTGTTTCAAATAATTATATTAGCCCCTCAAAGTAGTTGTTTCCGTCACTATTTAATTAAGACTGTCAATTAGAGAGGACAAAATGTGTAATAAGTAAGAATGTATGTACTATTTGGACTAAACTTAACAGTCTTGGAATGAAATGATAAAAAATGAAGAGGGTTCCCTTCAAAATAAAAAATAAAAAAATGAAGAGGGTATATAAGTTTGGAAACTAATATGATATCATCTCTAATAATAATATAAAACTTGGACTCTGCACATAGTAAAACTGAACATTGGCACGCTAATTTTACTTGGATCTCGAATTACATTATATTCTTCGACTTGCTTATAACGTTAGGCACATTTAATTTAATTTCATAACTCGCCTAGCATTATATATGCTTATGCCATTATATCATCTCATATAAGATTTTTGTTTTTGTTTTTATATTTTTTAGATAAATTATTCTCAAACATCTATAAATTCTTACTGAGCGTTCATGAGCTTGACAATTTTGTTTGCCCCTAATATGGATATTTCCTATTTTAGCTTTGAGCCCACATAATTTAATTTTTGGCCTGTTTTAATTAAAGGGGTTCAATTTGAAGTTGTTAACACTTAATTGTAAGATGATCGCACCGTGAATTTTTATATGACTTAATTGTATAACCAATTAATATTATTAAAACATGCATGAATGGTTATTTTTTTAAAGCAAAGTAACTTGTATTAAGTGCAAAAACAAGAAATGTCATCCATAATATTCTAAAACTCAATCCAATAATAAAATATCAAATAAATGAGAAGTCTTATCTAACGGTATTATACAACGAATTACCTTAAAGAATAGTGTCACAAACTGAGGCGTGAATATATAAGATAAGATGAAAATTAATTTAAAGGTGACGAATCTCTTGTGAATTAAGTTAATTTTTTGTCCGATAATTAACTAAAATTCAGAATTTAAAAAATCATCAAATCCTGTTGCAGTGAATATTGGCCATAAGCAATCTTATCCAAGTCAACCTATCGTGAAACACTCATATTAGATACGATCTTGAACAAAATATTATTTTAGGCTTAAAATATTAAATAATTTGACATTTGATTGAAGCCGCCATCATTAATCATACTCCATTATTATATTTTAGTAATGCCACAGTAGCGGTGCCGGTGATTCTACCGTGTTTGTCGATATGTGATTTGCTGCCACTGATTCTGCTCTGTTTGTAGACATCTGATTTGCATATAACCAGCCAAATAATCAGTGGAGTATTGGGTAATAGCAGTACTCTGTTTAATAAATTTAGGCACGGCTACTATTCCCTCCATTTCATACTATTTATTGTTTTTGGCCCCGCTTGATTTAGGGTATTCGAACGAGTATATCTTTAATACACTCGTAATGGAAATAGAAGTAAGTAATTAATTATTCTACTTTCATTTTTTTTGCACAACAAAAGAGAAGTGTAATAAATTGAGTACAAGGGGTACTCAAACCCGTATATCAAAGTTACAATAAGATGGAATCACCAAACCAGAGTGCAGTAAACATTACACCTATCTAAATAGAGAAAAACATTAGGTACTAACTCACAGGATATATATCACCACAACACAGCAAAGGATCGACCATCCAACTGGTCCACAGATTTTTCCTTTTTCAAAGTTAAGATCAGGTAAACCAACAACATCACCTAGTCTATGCAATTTCTGAATACTTCTGTAATTAGCATGACCAAGTTTTTGATGTCATAGAATAATGTCATCTGCTTTAACACTTTTACAAGTTTGAACCAATCAAATAACAATTATCAGCAGATCTTTCACCAGTCATTAAACAATCATCATTTTTGTCAAGTACATAGCATGAATTTTTGTCAAATTTCACATGTAAATCATCATCACATAACTGACTAATACTAATCAGATTAACAAATAAACCTTTTACATGTAAAACATTTGTCAACTTTGGAATTCCAGGAACATTCAAGGTTCCTTTACCAACAACTTTACCTTTTGAACCACCACCATAGGTAACATGACCACAATCACAAAATGTATAATTTGACAAATGATTAACTTGACCAGTCATGTGTCTAGAACAACCACTATCAAAGTACCAAGATCCAGGAACACATGTTTTGAAAGAAGTATACACAACATTACACAACATGTTCTTATGAATCCACTATTTAGTGTTGTTAACCTGTTTTATAGGGTGTTCAATTTTATTAGGTAAAACAATTCCGGCTTTTAAATCTCTTCTTAACTTAGAACAATATGGACGAATGTGACATACTCCAGCAAAATAAAAACAGACATGTTCTTCAAACAATCCAGCAGATTTCTTTTGTTTAAGATTCAAAGGTTTTGTCAAACAAGTTTCTTTTTTTACAAAAGAGATAGGTTTACTGAAGATTGGAGTGTCTTCAGTAGTTTTCTCAAAACCAAGACCAGCATTACTTGATCTTCCAATCATTAAAGCATCATTCAATTCAGCAGTGCTAGCAGAAAACTTTTTAAAACTCAGAGTAGTACACTTAAGTTCATTTTTCAAAGAAGAAATTTCCACATTTTTTCTAGTTAAAAGAACTTCAAGTTTCAAAAGATTCTCTTTCAAATCAGAATTTTCTAAACATAATGAACTCAACACCTGTTTTTGAGTTTCTAAATCAGTTTTAAACTTCAGATATTCAGAGTTACATTCAGCAGAATTTGAAGTTTCAGCATTCAGAATAGTTCCAGTAAAACAGTTAATCTCAGAATTATATTTACTGAATGTTGTTTCAGATGTTGTGATAACATCTGAATCTGCTTCAGACCAATAATCATCGAGATCATCATCAAATGTATCATCATAAACTATTCTAGCGGACATAACACTTAGTTCACATTTATCAGTATCGGTCTCATCATCAGAATCATCACTTAAGGTAGTATTAAAGTTCATATTTTTTCTAAGCAAAGTATTATCACATTCATTAACATAATGACCATATCCAGAACATGTATCACATTTAACCTTTTTTATGTACTCAGGATCATATTTGAACTTGTTATCCTTAGTGAATTGTCTAGGTTGATTGAAATTGGAAGACTGACTTGGAACAAGCTTTTTCTCAAAGGGTGATGTATTCTGATTATTTCTATCTCTTGATTGAACAACAAACCTTCTGGAGAAGCCTGCTTTCTACTCCAACAGGGGGAGGATCACTTGATGATGGTCCTAATGATGGTGGTGATGATGGAGTTGGTCCATCTGACCATGCAGGTGAGAATGATGATCAACCAGATGTTGTTGATAATGTTGAAGATGCTACTGAGGATGTTGATGGTGTTGTTGCACAAGATGATCAGAATGCTGCTGAGGACAGAGAGGTTGATGATGTTGTCCAAGATACTGTTGATGATGTTGTAACAGAAGCTGTGGAGAAAGCACTTAAAGTTGATGTTGCTGCTGAACAGATGGTACCTGATGAAGATGAACCAGTTGACAATGTAGTTGTTGATGATGATAGCCCTGATGACACTGATGATGAGCTGAAAAAGACTCCTAACAGGGAGAGTATGTCAGCTATATGGTGCAGATAACTGGTGAACAGGTTCAAGACAGGGGGAGTTTTTGAAGTATGGGGAAGCATTTACAGATTATGGAGATGCAGTCATTCCAATGGTCCAGTCCTTCCCTATATTTCACTATAAAAATTACTTTCTGTGTTGTAATCTTTTATTTACTGCTCTTTACTTTATAAACTCTGTTAATGGACAACTAGATGATAGGTTTATATTTCTGTCATTTACTTTATGTTGGTTGGATACTTTGTTGGCCTAAGTACACTGCTGATGCACTTAGTGCTTGTGTTTGTTGTCTGTTTTTAAATTATGATTTGGTTGAATAGTAGTTGTTCTCTGAATGACTATTATTTGTTTTTTTTCATGACACAAGTTCGAATGTTGTTTTTAACATCAGATGTGTTGTAGTAGAAATGCCAAATTAAGGGAGTTTGTTGATGTTGCACGGATGTTGTTCCATATGTTGGACAACATTCTGCACAACATCATAAATTTACCCTTTCTCCTAACACTGACTCTGTTTTAACAGATGTATTTTTCTATGTTTCCTACACTGCAGGTTAAAGACAATTCGGTTATATTGTCAGGCGATTGCACTGTGGTAGAGTGAGAATAGAAAGATCATGGGTGGTTACACCAAGATCATGGAGATAGTGGAGGAGATGTTCAAGGCTATCCAAGCCTATTGGATAGGACAATGCAGTTGATTCTCAAGTCTATAAATACCTTGCATTGGTCGACATTCAAGTTTGAGGAAAAGTGAAATATCATTTGCTCTATTCTAAACTTTAGAGAGTAATATTCGAGACACAACCGGAAGTACAACCTAGAGTGTTTGTATCTTGTAGGAGTGTGAGGGTCGATGTTATTCTATTTGTACTGGTCGAAGGAATACAATCTCTCCCATCAGTATTGATTTTATCTTATTAGATCAAGTTTTAGGTTGAATAAGATCACTAGTTACTTGATTGAATAGATTGGTTTTGGTGTGTGGTTTTTCACTACACCTTTTAGGATCTTGTAAGAGGTTCTTGTGTATCTCACTACTTGTTATAGTGATGTTTTTAACCATGAGGTTCGTATAGTCTGAATTAAGACTATACAAAATTTTGAAATCCTTTGCACTGCATTTTTAATACTTCCGCTGTCATATGTTGTTTTACATGTTGCACAATATTTTCAACAATGTTGTATACCAAAATTTACGGAACGAGATATTGAATGTGTCTATGTGGATTGGTATAACAAACAAGTACTAGTGGAGAAACGAGTGTGATTAATGAAGAACAAATTGAATGTTCTTCATTGTATGAAGTGATAAATGTTAAAATCTAAGTGTTAGATGCGATAAATAAATGTGAGAGGATTTGGGCCGAAGGCCTCTTTTGTTGGCTGATAAAGTCGTTGTATTGAATGTTAAAAATTTTCGACCCCTTAATGAGTCTTAATTTCTCCTATTTATAGTACATGCAAAATGGCCATCTAGTTGGCCTCGCTACAACTCTCGATGGAATTTAACCGAGCATTAATTGTAACCAGCTACTTTGGACTCTACAATATACTCTAAATCTTAGTCTCACATAACGAAACATTCCACCTGCAACTCTGAATTGGCGGTTTGCAGGTAGCGTGAAGATTTGCGCCTAGGATTTCCCTCTTGAGTCCGCAGCGGTAGAACTAGCAATATCCTCAGAGTTTTCTCGGCCATTTTGGGTAAGATTCCTGATGTTGGTTGTTTGCGTGCTAGGTTATCCAAAATCAGGTCTCGGTAAGAGGAAAAACTTTGACTTTTACGTCTCTCTATCCTGCTTACCTCGACCACAAACTCCATAAAATTGGCTAAGTATAGACGATTTGCGGGTGAGTTGCCCGGGAGTGGGGCGTACTCGCCCGACTTATTGGCGACTAGCCGGCGACCATGGCTTGTGGGCGACCAAGGCGTGCGGCGTGGGCGAGTAGCGGGTAACTCGCTCGCCTTGTGGCGACTAGCGTGCATGACGACCATCTAGCGGGCATCGGCGGGCATGGCGACCATCTCGCGGGCATGGCAACCATCTTGCGGGCATGGCGACCATCGATGGGCATGACGACCATCTCGCGAGCATGGTGACCGTCTTGCGGGCGTGGCGACCATTGTGCGGGCATGGCGACCATCTTGCGGGCATGGAGACCATCTCGCGAGCATGGCAACCATCTTGCGGGCATGGCGACCACCTCGCGGGCGTGGCGACCATTGTGCGGGCATGGCGACCATCTCACGGGCATGGCGACCATTGTGCGGGGCATGGCGACCATCTTGCGGGCATGACGACCATCGGCGGGCATGACGACCATCGGCGGGCATGACGACCATATCGCGAGCATGGTGACTATTTCACGGGCATGTCGACCATTGTGCGGGCATGGCGACCATCTTGCGGGCATGACCACCATCGGCGGGCATGGCGACCATATCGCTGGCATGACGACCATTTCACGGGCATGGCGACCATTGTGCGGGCATGGCGACCATCTTGCGGGCATGGCGACCATCGGCGGGATTGGCGACCATCGCGCGGGCATGGCGACCACCTTGCGAGCATGGCGACCATTGTGCGGGCATGGCTACCATCTTGCGTGTAGTTTGCTCGAGCGGGCGAGTTAGGCGAGCAGCTTGCCCCATCCTTGGACTCGGCTGGGCGAGCTCGCCCTTGGCTCAGGACGACTCGCCCCATATCTCATTTTTAATAGAGGTTAGTGGGCTCTCCATTTGTAACTTAATGACATAAGGAACCCAAATAATTAGCCCAGATCATTTGCACAAAACAAACAACACTCTGAAAATACATGCACACACACTGCCAAATGTAACATTTATTTTAAGTTAAAGATCGTAAAATGATGATTACTTTAATGCGCAGTATGTTAAAAATACATTTGAAACGAATAACTTATCGAGCTTTAACAATGTAAGAGTAAAGTAAAATATAAAAAATAATTAAATTGACTGATATCAAGTTATTCTTCTGAGAGTGAGTTTCACAATTTCACCATAAAAGAAGCCTGACTATAATTGTTCAAATAGACATTTAAAAAAAATCACAAAATCTATTTTTATATATGTATGTGTATGGCGTTTCTACGGTTAGGAAGGATTTTGTCATTCCTGACGTTAGACGTCTAATAAAAAGTTATCACGTCATTTAACTTCGCCATGGACGATACTGTTTCGCCATAAGATTAAATAATTATTATTTTTTAATAAAAATGATAAAATTATTTAAATATCCTTATAATATTTTTTTAATAAAAAAATACAACCCCTCCTCGACCCGGGTTGGGTTCAGGTTCGGGTTTTGGGTTGGGTCTGTGTTCGGTCGGATCCGGGTCCTGGGTCAAATCCGAGTAAGAGTTTGGGTTTAGGTCGTGTCTGGGTGCTGGTCCAGGTCCGGTCTGAGTTCGGATCTGGGTATAGGTCCGGGTCTGGGGCCGAGTTTGGTACGATGTTGGTCCGGTCCAAATCCGGGGTCAGGATCGAACCTGGGTCTGGGTCCTGGTCCTGGTCCAAGTCAGGTTGGGTCCGATCTGGGTCTGGTTCTGGGTTTTGGTTCAGGTCCGGGTCAGGCCGGGTCCGGTGCATGTCTAGGTCCGAGTTTGAGTCCGGGTCCAGGTCGGGTTTTGGTCCGGGTAGGTTTTTAGCCCTGGTCCGGGTCAGGTTCGAGCACGGGTCCAGTGCAGTTGGTCCGGTTTGGGTCCAGGTCCGGTCAGGGTCCGAGACAATGTCGTCATTTTATAAATATTAATTTTATTTATTAGTAGGGCGATGCAGTGCGATTGCAGTTTGCACATCGCAAACGCACTAGTGCAAAGTGCAATTTTTTAAAATTAAAATTATAAATTGGATCAATGATCCAACGGTAATTAAAGTATTTTCTGACGTTAAGAAGGGTGAAACCATTGTTGACCGTAGAAGATGTCATGTATGTATAGATGTGTATTTCCCCTATACTTTTAATTCTATATATATGTTATTTTTTGCTTTTTATGTTTGATTTTCTTTGTACTAATGATTTTCTTAATTTTATCTCTAATTATACCTATACTAGTTTAGTGCCCGCGTATTACGCTGTTTTCTAATTAAAAATGACAATATTTTTAATAAATAATATATTTAATAATTAAAAATATAAATATGTGTTTAAATGTACTAAATATGAATTAATAATTGTTTAAGGTGTATATTAGTAAATTTTCTTAAACCTTGGAATAAGATTATTGTGTCAAATATTATTTATCCATTTTAATGTGAAGTTGAAACCTACAAATCAAAACAAAATAAACTGACTAAGAAAAGACTACTAAATTAATTAATCTGTAATAATAAAAAAAAAGTGAATAAATTATAATAAAAAATACTTTTGCCACATAAAACATGTTAAGATATACATAAGAGCAATTATAAAATAAAATTATTTATTAAGAAACTAATAATTGAATATAATTCACACTAAGATAAAATACATTTAGAATGAATATTTTATTTATCTTAAATTAAGTCAAACAAAAATTACCGAAAGAAAGATAAATGAATAATATAAAATTGTTAAATAAAACATAAAGTAATAAATATTAATTACACATTTTATAAAATTCACACATATTTTAAATATCTAAATAATTAAAAATTAATTATACACAAAAACTTTAAGTTTCATGACACATAGGATTCTTTTATAAAAAGAACCAAATAAAAAATGACATGTGTACTTAAATTTTTCATTGAATGACACATAGGTTAAATTAACAAGGAGTTGACACATCATGGAAAAAAAAACTCTCTATTAGTATATAGAGGGATTTATATTAGTTTTGTCTTATCCACATTTTTCTTCATCTTAAAGTTTACCCCTTTGTTCTTTTATTTGTCTTCACTAAAAGAGAATAGAAAATACACAAAAGGAAAATGTGTAATCAAAGATTTAACATCGTTTCTAGTCTTCGTTAGTTAGGGAGAAACTAAGAAAAATAAACATACAAGACAGTTGAAAGGTAAAAGTACATATATATATAAAGCAAAAGTTTTTTAAAACAAATGTTGAAATTCCATGGGACAAATAACTCATTATTATGAAATTTTAAGCTAAATACAGTTGGACATTTGAATTCTTGTACTGAAGATAAGCTTACATATGCCTATGGAAACATGCCCCTCATCATGATGTACATACAATATTATAGATAGAGCTGTCTCAATATCTATGGTGAATTTGAAATTTATTAACGGAGTAAATATGAGTTTTCCTGCATACGTTACCCTACTACATTTGTTTATGGCGGCTAATTCAGATTATCCCTTTACGTTTTCATGCAATTTCAATTAATTAATCTTTAATTTGTCATGATTCCACAAATTATATACTCTATGCATATGTAAACGTTCATGTTTATGGACAAAAATATCGACCTTTTACCGCCTAATTATTAACTTGTCGATCCTCGAATTGGTTTACCATTTTGATAAAGAACTTTTAGATTTCTTGAAAAATTCAAGTGAATGAATATTTTTTTGACACTTAAATCGGAATCTTATACTCCATCCGTCCTGATTTTGATTATTCGTTTTCCATAAATAGTTGTCCTAATTTTGTTTATCAATTTTCAAATAAGACAATAAAGCAACATTAAATACTATTTAATACTATTATATCTCTCCACCAAACCCACTTTACACCATTTAATACTATTATTTCCCTCAATCAAACCCACTTTACCCACTTTACAGCATTTAATACTATTATCTCCTACTTTTTTTTAATCTCCGTGTCTACAGTAAATGGATAATCAAAAATAGGACGGAGGGAGTAATTCTTTATATGTTTGATAAATATCAACATTTTGGACGCACATATTTTAGGCCATGTTACAACGTTAGTGTAACTTATTTATATGCATGTGTGTAAAAATATTAATTCTAAATGCTTTGCCATTGCCTTTTTTTGTTTAGGTAAATTTTGTAGAATGATCCCAGGGAAAAAAAAAGGATGAATCAGATTCAATAGAAAATGGTGAGAATTAGATAAGACGTAAGACAAAAAAAGATGATCAATCAAGAATCCCAGAGGATCAAAATTGGAGCCAGAATTGGGAGAGTGTTTGCAATATATATGCATGGGCTCATCCATTAACAAATGTCTACCTATATACATTCCCTACTTCTGCAGATACTCATCAATTTAGTGAATATGATTTTTTTTTTTTGAGAGCTCAGACAAGTTCAGTCGTTAAGATCAAGAGTTGTAGACAACAAGTGTCTATGTAACTCGTCGCCGACCCAAGCTTGAGGGTCAGGAGAGGTGCAGGCTGCTTTTGCCAAGTTGTGCGCCAGTGTGTTTTTGGCTCGCGGACAGTACCAGACTCCTTTCACTGAGGTGTCTTTGATGAGATTACGCGATTTAAGCACTAGTTGTTCCTCAACTCCCATATAAGAAGCGTCGGATATGATTGCGTTGATGGCATCGATGCAGTCTGAGAATAGTCGTGCCGTGTTGTTACTATGGTTCTTCCAGAAGGAAAGTCCATGGAGGATTGCATTTAGTTCGGCAGCCATTACGGTACCCGGTGGATTAATTTTACGAGAACCTGCTGCATATAACTTCCCTCCTGGGTCGAAGATTGTGTAACCAGTGGAAAAGTGCATCTTATCTTGATCGAATGCGGCATCGACTAATATTGAGTAGCTTGGCGTTTGGTCCGAGTGAGCGTTGTGTAGTAGATTCTCGTTCGCTTTTTGATGATGATTGATAAGACTCGCCCTGGCTTGTTTAAACGAAGCCAGGTAGGAATTTGTCCAGGTGGCCTTGACGTTGTTTGTTTGGCTGTGGGCATTACCCTTTTTAGAGTGGGCGAGTCTTATATATGGACACTATTCACCTAGCTGCATTCTTAACTGTGGGATTCATGAAATATTGAAACCCACTCAAGATTAATAAGCCTTAATTTTATACCGAATTCGATACCGACAGGATACGATTTCGGATCGGTCAGGAAATATCCGATCCGTTTACACCCCTATAAAGACATTTGAGAAATGAGCCGTTTCTAAGCATTAGGAGATGGAGAGTTTCTAAGCATTATTTATGAATAAGGAAATCTGCGTGGGATATAAAATTATTTCTAAAGGGGACACTTGGCAGTCGATGGAGAGAGACATTTGACAACTTGTGGTGAATACACTTTTCCTTTTATAATATAAGATTATATACATTCACAGCAATGATAAAATTTTCTCATGGAACTAATTACATTCAATACAATTTTTATTTTATTTTTAGTAGTTTTATAATTTTATTAACATTTAGTTTGTCAGTTTTTTTATAATTTGTTATATTGTATTAATGATATGATCATGATGGGGCAAATTGATTTGGGTTTGGGCCATTTGGCAGAAAACTTGTATCACGTGAGGAGCACATGATATTTAACTCGAGTTTGGAAAATCCGGGCCAAAATTAGCCTAAATTTACGCAGTTGAAAATTATTGTCCACAATGTCAGTTGAAAAAAGTGTTTTAGTTTTGTCACCTATTAAATTAGTGTCCTAAAAAAAATACTATCCCCTTAACTAATTAGGAAAAAAACAGAAATAAATAATAACATTAAAAAAAAATCTAGCAATAGATATTCATGTCTGTTTGCTTCGGCATTTTAAAATATTTTCCTTTATGCGCTTTCACACTTTGCTCTTAAGTATAGTGTGAACAAGTTTTACGGTGAAACTGGTTGAGGAGTGTGACTTATATTACTAAAGAGTGTGACATTTTACTATAAAGTGTGTAAATTTTTACTATAAAGAGTATTGCTCATAAAAGTGAATGGTGTGACTTATATTATAGCAAAGAGTGTTGTAGTGATAACTAAAGTGTGTAACTTATAATACTAAAGGGTGTGACTTTTATTACTAAAGAGTATGTCTTAAAAAAAAAATCAATTTCACGGTGAACAAGTTTCACAGCATATCAACTCTTCATTATATGGCCAGTCTCCCATTTTTCTGTTACCTCGTTTTCTTTACAAAATTTAAACTTTTCATGATTACCCTAAAAAATTTTAAGAGATGTGACACTCTTTTTTGTTGTGTGAAAATTATCAAATTTAAAATATCATACAAGACTATTGTTTCTTATGCATAATATTGCGCGTGTAATTGCAATTTAAAATATCATACAAGAGTATTGGTGTACGTTTTCATACAATACTTCCTTTTTATATTTATATAATATTAATTATATAATTATCCTTTTCATTAATACAATACAACCTCTTTTTTGCCGACCAAAAAAAATATAATTATAATTTTCTTTTTGGTTATTGGCGTGTGTTTTCATCTCTCACTCTAGGTGCACACTAATTTTGGTAGAGAAAAGGGACAACTAATTTCAAAAAAAGTGTTTATATACAATACGTAGTCTCCCAATATATTAAGATATTGAGTACGTCTCTAGTATATTTGGATTCACGTTAACTCTTTTTTCGAATGTCGCCGTTGTTTATATATCTTAAGAATTATATTACTTAAAAAAATATGTAATTTTGTGTTATTCTTCTCAAAATCACACAATAATGATACTTTATATGTACAACAATAACACTTCAAAAAGTTTTTTTTTTTTTTTTAAAAAAGGAGTTCGTGAACCTTGGTTCACAATTTTTTTTGCCCATATAATTTCTTCATTTATTCAATCTTGGCTTCATATATATTATCTCGTGTGCTCAACTTTTAATATTTCGATAAATAAGAATTTTTATTTCAGACAATATGTATGTGTGATAACATATACATAGGCAGAAGAAATATTAATGAAGATGGAATCCATTAATGGAAAAAAATGGAGTAAAAAGAAAACATACTGATGAGATACTGATACCAAGGCAAATGAAGCACTACCATACTACCATTACTCATATTGCTTTACACGATCCTCTTTGTCGGACCTATTTTATTTCATCACTGTCAAATCATTTTTTGAGGCACACTTGCGTGAGACGATAAATAATGTGGGCATTGATGTTTTATTATTTTGGGAGGAGTGAGTATTGATTTGTGAAATGTTAAGTTGATGCATGATACTGTCTCATATGAGTTTTTGTTTTTAAGAAATATATGTGATACATTTTCAAGAAATGTGGATAAATAATTAAAGTGATAATAAAAAATTTAAGAGATTTATAAAACGATAATTAAGCATGAAATTGAGAAATATAATTGAAAATATGCAAGCATCTTCCGCAGATTTGAGATTAAGAAAGCAAGTACGAGAAATTTTAAAAGTTCTGGAACATCTGCTACTATTTCGAGTTCACATAATTATAGTAATTGTAATTTGTTGTTGTAATAATAATAAATAAATAATAATAATAATAGCATTTCACATGATCGCGATGTTTTGGATTCTTTCTACAAAAAAACGTCAAAAATGAATTGCAAATTTGTTGAGATCTTTGTGGGTCCTACACGTTGAACTTCAAGTCTTCATCCAATCAGATGACGCGTCATAATGACGTGCCCTTTTCTTTTCTAGTACATCAATTTCTTCACTAATACTCTCTCGTTTTAGTTAGAGCTCAATTACATAATCCCCAAAGTCTTTGGTTCGAGATATGGAGAGCGAAAATTTATTCTCTCTTATGGTGATTTTTTTTGTGGTGGGGTGATAACCTCCTTTTATGGTGATTGTAGTTTCAATTGTTGTTTCAGGTGATCCTCTTCTTATGGTGGTAGTTGCATCGTTGCAGTTTTAGTTTATAGCAAAATAAAAAGATGTACCATGCGTCAGGTTGTAGAAGAAGTTATTGTAATTGATTATTTTAGTGAACTATTGTAATTGATTGCTTAAGAAAGAAGAAGTTAAAAGTCATTAGACCAAAATCAAAATCAAGCATGCATGAATTGCAATCCAGTCCTTTTTATTTTGTTATTTTTTGCTTTTTCTCCATTTTTTTAAAACCTTTTTGCTTTTTCTCCATTAGAAAATGGTAAACTCTCAAATTTCGAAATGTTATCGGCCCTTCAACATTCAGTTTAAGTAAAAATAAAAAAGAAAACAAATTAATAATAAAAACTCTTTGGATTTTTAAATTTGAGAAGTAAAGCTGAGGAGAAATTTAAAAAATGGATAGTCATTTGTTTTTAACATTTTAAATAATAAAATCGGCCATTACTATTCGAAAATACATGCTAGATTGATTGTAAAATAGTTGTAACGACACAAAACAAAAACCCTATGTTTTTTTTTTTAATGCAGAAATAAACTATACTTGAAGAAAACAATTTTACGTTTCATTTATAAAGAACACACTGTTTTTTTTTTATCTAATTGAAGTATTGAATTCTTGTAAGTGAGTCTAGCAAGCGTAGCACCATTTTAGATAAACGTTCAACTTAAAAATCGACTGGCCATGAAAATTACATTTGACTTAGAATTTCACATTTAATAATGACCTAGCAAGTCGATCCAAATCGAGCCAATTAGCACAATCTATATATATGAGGTCATTTAATATACAAGAGGCACATTTGTATGAGACAGTCTCACAGTGAGACGGGGTATAAGTTGGACATTGACACTTTAACACTTTAGGTGGGGTGGGTGTGATTTGTGTTAAGTTATACTACGTCTCATGTATGAGACCGTCTCAATTGTCTTGTTAATAAAGTATGACATAAGATTGAGCTGCAAAATATGAAATTAAGTTGTTTATTTTAATGAAATAATTTCATTTAACTCGCACAGTAAAAAAAAAATACAAAGATTCTATTTCCAAAAAATAATAAAATTAGAATTTATTAGCACGATATATCATTTAGGGTCTGATTGGTAGCCCTTATAGGGGTTAAAAGGTCTGGTCCACTAATTTAGTCATCTGATTGTTACACCATATAACTAATCGGCCGACCCGACTTTTATCGGCCGACCCGCTATCAATAATGTGACGAATCACTATTCACTTCAATGTAAATAATACCACCTCGGAGGTGGTATTATTTTAGAGGGACTTCTACTGTAACATTAATTTCAAATTTACCCTTATTATTCCTTCTTCCCTCCATCTTCCTTCCTTCTTCCTTCATCTTCCTCGCCCTTCATCTTTCTTTCATCACCGCCGCCCTTCATCTTCCTTCCTTCACCGCCGCCCTTCATCTTCCTTATTCTTCCTTCATCTTCCCTTCATCTTCCTTATTCTTCCTTCATCTTCCCTTCATCTTCCTTCTTTCATCTCCACCGCCGCCCAAGGGCGGATCCAGGACTAAAAAACAGGAAGGGCTATAATAAGTCCATTACCAAAAGTAGAGTTTTTTTTTTCACATTGTTTGGTGTTAATTTGTCCAATCCAAATAACATGTTATAACCCAATAATTAATATAAAAATTAAGAGACCTTAAACATACACACAGAAAGCCCAACTAAAATCTTTTATTTGACAATTCCAACTTCCACCGCATTTCCTTCCAAGCCACCCGAATGCCAAGCCCTAATCTCCCACAAACTAGATGATTCATCTGCCCTACACACCATAAATCAGACGCTCTTAACAAATTTTATGTGGATCGATTTGATTGTTCGACCTCGGTTTTGACTCCGGCGAATTCTATAGGAGGATGGAATCACCATGGTGAGTTATCTGTTTAGTTTTCATCATAACTAAAACCAGAGTATCAAAAAGTTAGGGCGGGTTGCAGCACGTCCCAGCCAACACTAAGATCCGCCCTTGGCGCCGCCCTAGGAGAACATCGCCGCCGTCGCCTGCCTTGCTCGACCGCCGCCCTAGGAGAACACCGCCGTCGCCCACCTTGCTCCACCTCTGTCGCCTGCCTTGCTCCACCGCGATGTGGGTGTTCTACTGAGGCTCCCAATTTCTTTCGTAAGGATGAGCAATTTCTTTCTGTCGCCTACCTTCTTTCGTAAGGATGAGAAAGAGAGAAGTGCAGTAAGCAGAATTATCAATTTTGCTTTGATTTCTTCAATTTTGCTTTGGATTTTTTGGGTTTCTTCAATTTTGTTGGTTTCTTGTTGGGGAAATAGATGTGATAAATTAGTAATTTGTTAATGTTTCAATTTTTTTATTTTATTTTATTTACTTTTAATACATCATACCAATCAACTTACAATATTTTATATCTACTTTTTAATGTTGACTATCAATCAGTTTTGTAGAAGTTCATCTCATTAAATTAGTCTAGACATTAATATTGTATAAATTTTCATCATGGCTACCAATCAGACCCTTAGGGTTTTGTATATACTACCCTGTAGGGCACTGCATTTCAGTGTTTTAATGTGTTGTACTGTATAATACATTAAAATATATGATACAATACAATAAAACACTATTGAGCACTGTCCTTCAGTGTAACAAAGACAATTTAGTGTCTCGGTGGAGGAATAATGTGGAAAGAAAATACAAGTAATGTTGCTAGTAAACATGGACGAACGAAGACGCACTTTATCAAAAAAAGAAAAGAAAAAGCTTTAATTGTTGCAATAAAACATAGTTGTCATTCCACGTGATCGGATGGGCCCACGTTCTTCCTATTTGCTTCTCAGTGCACCAACGCCCCCACTATATTCATTCTACTTCCTTTCAATTATTTTTACCCATTTTATTCTCTTGTAATTCATTCCTTCCATCTCATATTTATTTCCTGTTACTTTAATTTAGATTATTAATAGAAATTGAAGAGAAAAAGGAGATTCTATGAAATTTCGCATATCATATTCTAAATTAAGTGAAACGGTATCGTCCGACGTTCAAACGAAAAGATAATATAGAATTTTGGAGTTTTCTTATCGTACCACACAATATTATGAGTCAGTGATACTATTGATATTTAACAATTTTAGAAAACTATAATTTAGAAGAAAAGAACATATATATATAAGGGTGTTCTAAAATGAAAACATATAGGCGCTCAAAAAAAAAAAAAAAAAACTTATACTCCCTCCGTCCCATTGTATTTGTCCTACTTCTTTTGGTTGAATTATTTAAGGAATGATAATAAAATAATAAAAATGGAAGGTAGTTTTGGGTATTGGGAGAGAGGAAAAATATATGTGGAGTAATGAGTGGAATAATAAGTGACATTTTTTGTAATATTGTGTGAAAAATAAGGATACAAATTATGGTAGTGGAGTTATTTTTTTTCTTTTATGGAATAAGAAAGCTATAGTGGGACGTCCATAAAAAGAAAGTAAGATAATTATAGTGGGACGAAAGGAGTAGTATTTAATAGCATGATGTCTAGCTTGCAATTTTTCGTATACAAAATTAAATTTCCTAAATGAACTAAAATACCCAATAGGAAATGAGAGTCATCCAGAACGAATCAGGCCCAGCCCCATAAGCCCAAGATACATGGCTTAGGCTTATTAGGCCGTACTAAAAAAAAGGCCTGCAAAAATGGAGTAATAGCTGCAGAAAAATAGAGCAACGCCTTAAAAGATTGTTTCTGAAATAAAATGGGCCAAACTTAGGGCCACATTTGGAGCTATTCATAGGCCCAAAATTAGGGAAGTGGTAATGGGTTACAGAGAAGGGGAAAAAGTAAGGAAACTCAAAGAAGAGTGATCTCTGAGGAAAATTGGATGTAAAAAAGCTTCAACAGTCAAATTACACTGAATTTATGGTTTCAACTCGTGACCAGAATATTTTGCAATTTGAGGCCAGAATAAGCAATGACGAAAAAGGATTTTGTACCAAGTATATATTCTTATACTTAATTTATGATGAGGCCGTTGACTTAGATGTAAGGAGCGCAACACATGGAAGCTCAAATAGTCAACTTAATGGAAGAAATTTCAATAGAAAATATAATTAAAAATATTAGTTTGTATAATAAAAAGTATTAATATTTGAATAGTACTAATATTTAATGTACAAATCAATATATTTTATGTTCTTAAAAAAATCAGTTTATTTTATATTAACTAATGTTTTTCATTAGAGTATAGAATAAAATCAAACTAATTGCACCGCGTAGATCCTGAAAAAAAATAAAAAAAAATTGCACCGCGTAGATGATTTTGCTTAAATAATAGTGTTACTGAAACTCAAAAGTTCATATAAGCCAATATGGCTTTTTCAAATTCATTTTAAATATCCATTCAATCAACATAATTAGTTATTAATTATAGAGTGGGTCTCATGTGCATACATGTACACCGTATATTTATAGTGCATTTAAGAAATATACAACTTATTATATTAAAATATGCAATTTATTTACACTGAATCATGCAACTATTTTTTCATATTAATAGTTGCACAATTCTATTTAAATAAATTGTATCTTTCAATATGATAAGTTGTCGAAATAATACAACATCAATTGATTAATATATTATACTGCATTAATAATGATCACAATTATAATGCACATTGCTTTTATACGTACATATCAGTCACTTTGTACTTTTGGTATTATGCTTATGCTTTTAGTGCTTTTAGTTTTAGAGGATCTTGCATAATTAATTAGGAAAAAGCAATAAGAAACCGACATAATCAAAAGTAATTTGGCCTGATTAATTTTTAAATATATTTTTATATCAAAAAAAGAAGAGAGACTTTTTCATTCACTTATTCTCTTTATTAATAAGATTCGATCCGAATATATATTAAGTAATGCTAATTTGAGCATTATTATTAGCCACCTAATTAATAGAGAAACGTCATTGCCAATACGATTACTAGGTGTCCCAGTTTTAATTTGATTTCACTAATTACTAATTAGCCATTTAAAAATCATGACAGGATCTACTTTGGCAAACCTATGAATAGTAAGTATTAAACACTGTTTATGTAAAAAATCGTTTTGTAAATCAGATATATCATATATATGTATATCACTATAATATATGAGTAGGAATATAATTAAATTGGAGTCTCTCCTTCAATTGATTTTTTTTAAAGATATCTCTAAAGTGAAAGCTGTATCTTCCTAAGAAAACGGTGGAAATGGTAAACAATTGTGGAGACTACAGATTTGAGGGAAAGAACGTGTTGGAGATGTGCCAACTTTTGAATTCATAAAAAAAAAAAAAAAGGGAGGGTGTGGGGAGCGGGGGTTTTATTAAAGTAATTTCATGATCAACCTTCTCTTTAATTTGTAATTTAGTTACTAACATAATTTTGCAACTAAAAAGCCTCATTTTTTATATAAGGAAATAAAAAATCAAAGGAACAAAAGGAAAGGAACAGAGGAATCAGTGATATCGTTTGTACATAATTGTAGTAATAGAGTTTCATCATGTATAGGCCACGTTCAAAGGAGTGTTACTCCTAATTAATTGCTATGAAATATTAATTCTATTATTAATTACTTTAACTTCATGTAATACGATAATGACTAGCCTCGTAAAAGGGTTAATTACAAATTGCAACATATACTATTGTTCTTTTTACAAATTGCAATCTATACAATTTTTCTTAACAAATTGCAACACGTGCTATTAAAAAGTGACCGATTACAATTCGAGATTTATTTTTTGCGAAAATTTCCGGCTAAATTTAGCTACAAATGATATGTTGTATATACCATAATGTCAAAATGTATTTTAACAAACATCAAATTGAAAAAATTCAATGGAAAGATTTTAAAAAACATGAGCCGGGTTGCATTTTGTTAAGAAAATATAGTATACGTTGTAATTTATTAAGAAAAATAGTACATGTTATAATTTGTAAAAAAATAACAATTTTACATGTTCCAACTTGTTATTAACCCAGAAAAATAAGAAAATGAGGACCATGATTAGTCAGTCAACTACTCAACTTATGAACTAATTAAATCAGTATTCCGTATTTTTGAAAAGAATAAAGAAAAAGTTGAAGTGGATGAATTATGGATCGTTAATCAAATCAAAAGAAACTTTTGGGCTTTATCCCTTTTGATCTTTTCTTTATCTTTATGCTCCCACTTTTAAACACTCTGCACTCAACATTTGTGTCTTTTCAGGCCTCAAAACCTAAAAACAACCTAATTACTTATTCATAAAGTCCAACATCAACGTTTACACTCAACCCCACCCCTAACCGGAATAATATCGGATATTAGATTTTATCCCCTATTCATTATTCCATCAAAATATATTATAAAAACTAATAAATTCATATTTCGATTCCTCTATTTCACTATCGTATTCGACTTATTTATTCATTTTCTCAATCTTTAGTAGATATGCATACAATTATAGTGATTCGTTGCATATTTTTTAATGTTCGAAACTTCCACTTCCGAATGTAATACATTCGGACTATGAAACATATAATGGAACATAAAAATGATATCGTTTGATTAATTTGAGATACTATATATTTGATTGTTATTTCCTAGTTTATTAATCCACCCATCGTGACTCTACAATGTGTATAAAATACACACAAAGTCTCCCCCATCAAATTCAACCATGCAAATGCACTTTTCCACTCTGTTTTGGGACGTCATAAAAAACCACACCCTTCTCTTTTCGCTTTTTATGAGCATATATTCACTCATTCATTCATCATACATATATATATAATACACATAAAGTAATCCCTCTATAATCACTCCTAATTATCCTCTCTCTCTAGAAAATGGCAGAGGTTGAAGAAATTAGTAACAACTCAACAGGGATCAAGCTATTCGGAACTACCATCTGGTTAAAACACAGATCACATCCGCAAAACGAGGAAGAAAGAATCAACGGCCACGATGACAATGACGATGATGAAGAAAAGAGGCCCCCGGAGAAAATAATCCCCTGCCCCAG
Source organism: Stenogyne calaminthoides (assembly GCA_037126765.1). Taxonomy (NCBI): domain Eukaryota; kingdom Viridiplantae; phylum Streptophyta; class Magnoliopsida; order Lamiales; family Lamiaceae; genus Stenogyne; species Stenogyne calaminthoides. The sequence continues at coordinate 47,840,056 of JBBCBC010000004.1, forward strand.
ATGCAAAAGCATGGACACCAAATTCTGTTACTTCAACAACTACAATGTTAATCAGCCTCGACACTTCTGTAAGGCCTGCCACCGCTACTGGACCGCCGGTGGGGCCCTCCGCAACGTCCCCGTCGGCGCCGGGCGCCGCAAGAACAAACCACCGTTGACCGACGGATGCATGTTTGACGCCTCCGCCGCTGCCGCTTTTGGCCATCTTTTTCCGGCCAAGAGGAGGAGATGCGGATCAAATAGTCAAATTTGTTGAATATCTTCCTCTTTTGTCGTCTAGTGCCCCTGAAAAATGAAGCCAATTTCTTGCTGTACCTGTACATACACCCTTCGCTTTTAATAATATTTTTATGTATTATTTGTGAGTGAAATTAATTAAATGATGTCAGAATCAAAAGCGTAGATTATAAGAAGTTATTTAATTATTATACTATAGTTTCAATTTTGCAGGGATATATGATGAATTGGTCCAATTGGATAATGGACCAGCTGATGGTCAATAAATAAATCAGAAATATATATTTGGTTATATAGAACGTAATTAATTAGTAACAACTTGAAATTGACTGATTGTGAGGTTGCCGGCATTGAAATAATCAAATTCCTGGGATAAGATAGATAGATTATAAGCATCTATGAAAATTATACCAATTGATGTGCATTTATACCATGCAACTAGGAATTAATACACACGGCAAATACAAGTTGGTCACTTGGTTGAGAAAATTGCAAGTTTAATCATTCTTTTAAAATGTATAGGACACAAGAGTTTGGTAATTTGACAGGAAAGTACAATGGAAGATGAGAAATATTTGGAACTAAGTTTTGTTTAATATGGCATTTCCTCCGAATACTAGTATGACGCTGAATCCCTGATCTCTACTCTCTAGTAGCACAGTTCTACTTGGTTTTGGTTCTTCGAAAATATTAATGAAAATTTGAAATTAAACATATATATATATATATTTTTTGATGGACGTACTCGTATAAGCAGATAGTTACACCGTCATTTCCGTGTACATACATAATTAATTCTAAATGGACTATCCTTTTCTTATTGGTTCTGCTGGAAAATCTCATCATATTTCTTATTTCGACTGAAGTGAGAATACGCGGCTAGATTGACAAATTAAACCACACACAATTGTAAAGTTGAATAAAGTTGTTGATTCAATTTAAATTAATAAGCCAATTTTGTTTTTAAAAATAGATACTACAATTTTATCTTTCATGATTAATATGAAAAATAAATAATATAATTCAAAATAAATAAATTATATAATTTTAAAATATTATTATAAAATGGACGATGCATTATGCACATGAGACCCACCCGCCGGATAGTATGTCAAATTGGAGTAAGAAGCAAAAATGTTCCATTTAATTTACAGGTTAGATCCTGATTCATCATTCATTATTGGTCTCTCATTCTTTATCTTGCTAATTTCAAAAAAACTAAAATAAAATATTAAAAAAACGAAGGGTAGTGGCAGAGTAGCGGCGACCGTATGTTTGCGGAGCTGACGTCACGTTCTCAACGGTCAAGAAATATAGTTGTAACCACCTGTCAAGAATCTGCTCTTAATTTTAAGTATTAGGCTAATATAAATAGTAATTCCCTCTACACACAAATGGCGGCGTCTCACCCTTGGTTTTATTCTGCTTCACCTCGAATCACCCGCCATCGAACTACCACCAATAGGTCCAATACGACGTCGTCGTCTTCTAATTCTTGCTCCCCCTCCCCTTATTCTTCATACCCTAACTCCTCGTATCCTCGCCCAGGGCATTATTGGAATTTCATAACCCTCTCTGGTAACACTAGTCTTCTAGATCTTCCCTTTTCCCCGCGTTTATGTCGTTTTGGAATATTATAATAATGTGTTTTGAACTAGTTTCTTGTGGAGCAGATATTTTGTGGCCAAGATTTTTCCTCTTTTGAAATATGGAATTATGGAATTTATGGAGTTTCTTGATTGCCGTTTTCTTGTTTTACTGTAAGCCTTTTAGTTCGTTTTACTTTTCTTGTATATTGGTTGTGAATTTCGTTGATTTTTGTAAATCTTGTGCAATTCGGTGATGGCAAATCACGATCTGTGCTTTTTGTTTTTGTAATTTTTGGAAGGTCGATCCGCCTGATTTGAACTGAATACACCAACTTTAATCATCTGAAGATGTATTGATTGGATCATTCATGTGATAAATTTTAGAAATCGCCAATGAAAGATTGATTCCTATGTTCGGCTACATATCTCTTCGTTTCTTTGGTTATTGTAGGATTTATTAGGTTAGCAGTGATTGTCTGCTCATGAAACTAAATTAACACTTTTGTACAATGTTGATTCTTCTACACTTGTTTCTTACCTTATTTTTCTATTTTACGCATCAAGGACTGCAATCATACAAAATGTCTATCCGTACACCATGTTCACCAGTCTAATCTAATAATTTAGCATATTGAAGACACACTAATCACTTAACTACGTGGCTACTGTAAAATCGGGCCAAGTAGTGGCCATTTTAGTTTGCAGTATTCTTACAACTTGATATTGACATCTATGTAGTTGCATTATGAACCTGAAAAAACTGACCACCTTTTACATGCTTCAACTTACGCTACCTTGTGCCTTGCAGGCATAAAAATTATCTGGAAGCACCAAAGCGTCAAGGCCCAAGTATTGAGTACAACTCAAGGAAATTTTTCATCACCAACAGCCATGATAAATATGGAGGAAAAACCTGATCACCTTCTCGTCCTTGTTCGTGGCATCATGGGGAGGTATGGATATTCTTATACATGTAATGGGGACATTAGTGCTGCATTATCTGGATAATGTATAGAAGTAGCCCTCTGATGTAATTGTATAATTTTATGTTGTTTTAGAAGTAGGTTTGGTATATTGTAATTTGGATAAAAAGAAATGAAATTGACCTTTACAGAAGGAACATCATTTATACAACTAATATATGAGTTAAACACATTATTTCAATGCATGTTAATGTGTGCAATGATTGAGATTACTGAAGTTTCAATGTTTTGCAGCCCAAGTGACTGGACATACTGTGAAGCAGAGTTGAAGAGGCGAGGAAAAAAGTTCTTGATATATGGTATGTTGTTTGTTTAAATTGTTAGCATATAATTTCCATTGGGCTAACATGAGCTTCAGTGATATTCCTGTGATTTGTGTACTATTTTAATCAAGGACAAAGATATTATAGATGTCTTTAAGACATCTAGCATGGCCTCTTTTTTCTGCCTTTACATGTCCCCTTATTCAGATTTGGACCCTTCCATAGAAGGAGCGTTAGATGATCTCAATAACCTGTTTGTGTAAATTAAATTTATTGTGATCTTACACAAAAAGTGGATCCGTACCTTGCATGTGTCTTCAGTGTTATCTTGTCTCATCACTTTTACATAATCAGACACCCGTATCGTTAGAGGGAAATGTTTCGAATAGTGTAGTTGGGATAAGACAGTGGGTTAAGATTAACCTTTGGCAAGATATACAACTAGTGAGCTGGTATGCAACTCAAGAGGATAAACTTTCCACAAAATGGGGCCATAAGGGGGGGCTCTGGTCTGCTGGAGGAACAAATATGTTTGAATGCTCTGCACAAAATCAAAATAAAAAGGCATCTATTCCAAGTTTAAAAACTCATTCTCCAGCTGTTGATGATGGAATTGATTTGAGTACTGTTTAAAAGCCCACAGCTTCTGATTCTTTGAGCTTGGAGTACTGCTTCAAACTTTATCCATTTCTCCTTGGAATTTTGTTCTCACTGACCACTGTATTTCCAGATGATTTTTTGTTTTATATTTTGTTGACTAATGAGTGGTTCCATTATTTCACTTTAGATTTAAACTTGCTTGCTATGTGCAGCAAGTTCATGTAATATGTACACTAAGACTTTCTCGGGCATTGAAGGTGCTGGTAAACGACTGGCTGATGTAGTAAGTTTTTGGTAGGTTGTGGTATTTCATTTCTAAATATATACTAATGTAGCTTAGATTTTGAGCCATGAATGTTTGGGTGCTACAATCTGCCTCTTCATATGCTTGGGCCAGAAATCTTTTTCTGCTATGTATATGTTTTGGTGTCTATTCCCTATGTTAATAATCAAAATTTTGTATATTTTAATAATTGTGAAAGTTTGTGTAAGTGTATTGTATTGATTTTGCAGAATATTTGTTTTGAACAGGTTGTCGAGGTTGTGAAGAAGACAGAGAACTTAAAAAAGATATCATTTTTTGCCCATTCTCTTGGTGGATTAATTGCAAGATATGCTGTTGCTGTCTTGTATGCACCTAATGCCTCTTCTGATCATTCTAAGGATATAGATTCAAATAATTCTTTGATTGCTGGGCTGGAAGCAATTAATTTTATTACCCTGGCAACGCCTCATCTTGGGGTAAGAGGAAAGAAGCAGGTATAATTTGCAAATAGCAACATCAACCTATATTTTTATTTCGTGTATCCAAGATAAATAGTTACTTTAGCTCTCTTCATTATTTAATTGAGTAAATCTACAGGTTTTTAATCTAAAAATAGATAATAACAATGAATGTCAGTAGTACTTGGGGATACGACTAAGAGATTAGATCATTAGAACTCTTGAATATCCTCGATTTGTGTCAGTTGACTTTCTCACTTCTATACAAATTTGTATGTTTTTTTTTGTTTTACCCATTCATTTGGCCTGTCCCTTTATTCTTGTGCATTGCAAATATTATAGTTGGTAATTAGAGATTAGTGAGTAACCTTCAAGATAGATGTGTGTAACACCTTCCCTCCTTGCCGAAATTGAAGGTCCAATAAAGGCACTATTTTTTATGTACGGTTCCATTCTAAGTTCATTTCCTGTTGATGTTTCTGATTAGTGCACAACTAATCTTATTAGGCCTCCGTAATATTGAATTTGACTAGTCTTTCTATTAATAATGTACTATAGTATTACTATTAAGCATTAACCCATCATTGTAATACGTAGTTCTGTGGAATCTGACCTCCAGACAGTTAATTTTCTTCATTGATTCAGCTTCCGTTCCTTCTGGGTGTTCTATTCTTGGAGAAAATTGCTCCGCCAATTGCCCCAATTTTTACTGGTCAAACTGGCAGTCAGCTATTTCTTACAGATGGAAGTGCCGATAAACCTCCTCTTTTATTACGAATGGCATCGGACTGTGACGAAGGAAAATTTCTGTGAGGACAGTTAGCCTGTTACGATGTTATTTATATTTGATAAATATGTGTCTGGAGTTCTATTTTGAGCTTATTTTGCTGAACTATGTTGCAGGTCTGCACTTCGCGCCTTCAAACATCGGGTTCTTTATGCCATGTCTCTTATGACCGTATCCTGTTTTCGATGTCATTAAATTGGTCTAAAATGTCTCCTTGTTGATTATTATGGAAATAGTTCTTCTCTGTTTCATTGAGTATTATGATTCTTAACATGATCCAGATTTGGTTGGCTATCGCACATCCTCCATTCGAAGAGAAAACGAACTTGTTAAGGTAATTACACATTTTATTTTATTTGTGATAATATCTTTTTGAGTCTGCAGCTGTAATGTACTCATCTTTTTGAGTCTGCAGCCTTAAATTGAAAAGTATTTGTGGACATATTTTTTCCAATGGGGCACATTATTTGTGCTGGTTTAGCAGACACATGATTATTGCTAATTTACTATTAAGAAAATTAACTGCCAAACACATTCTACTAAATGGTTCCACGGTCTAATAGTTACTGATTGTCTCAAAAATGTGAAATCTAGTAGTTTCCCAATTTTGAATCTTGGTGGAACCTATATATATGTTCTCAGCATTAAAGCCTAGTTCTATTTTAACACAAATAATGAAGTGGTGACTGGTCTAGTCAAGTCTTTTCTTAGTTTAAGAACTATTATATGCACTCTTTTATCAGCAAATGGTTCCATGGTCTAGGGACATTGGACTCTGAACCCATTAATTGGATTTCAAATTTGGTGGAACCTTACTTTCTAATTTAGGCAAAATTAGATTGGCCAACTATCTTTCATTTTTTGACAATTAGAGATTGACTTGAAAACCAGCCTGTAATGAAATTTCTGGTTGTGAAATAAATATAGCAGCCTCCTAGTCAGTCGTTGGATGGGTACGAACATATTGTAAATGTGGAATATTGTCGGCCGGTTTTGTCTGAGAGTCCGGAGTTCCCTCCAGAGGCAGCCAAAGCAAAGGAGGCCGCTCAAAAAGAAGCCAGCCCACAGAATACCACAGAGTATCATGAAATTATGGAAGGTATTGTAGCTAGCTGCTTACTCTGGTAAGTAACACCGATTTTGCAGCAGTTAATAATATGGCAATTTTGTATTGCAGAGGAAATGATACATGGATTACAACAGTTAGGGTGGACCAAAGTTGATGTCAGCTTTCACTCAGCATTCTGGCCATTCTTTGCGCACTACTGTATTCAGGTAAAACACCGCCCACATATCATCATGATTTTCAAATGCTGATTCTTCAGTTTTCACCCTTTACATGAACAGGTGAAAAACGAGCGGCTTCATAACGACGGAGCAGGAGTTGTTGCTGACGCCATAAAGCAACATGAGAACCTTCAAGACTCTACACCGCCATACGTTGGTGCAAGTAATTGATGGGAAAATGCGGACATAATTTTTTTAGAATAAGTGTTCTTTTTCGATTAATACATGTACAATGTTCTTTTAGAATTAATTCGATTTGATTTTTCCAAAGTTCAGCTTGACTTCCGTTTCATATATACATGATTGAGAAAAGATCTAAACCACACATACATACATACATACACACAAAAGCATGGATTTTGATCACATGACGGAGCAACCGGTGGCGTTGTCATCGCTAAAGATGGTGGTGGTACGTTCATCGAGGATATCGGAGGAGGGTGGCTGCTGATAGTAGCCGTGTTGATGGCCGTTGTAGCCATGCTTACGATAGTTGTACGTAGAGACTGCAGGCTCGGCCATGAAATACCTAGGTGGGGTTCTGGCGTACCCAGAGTATGAGTAATTATTGGGTGGACTCCCGTAATAGTGGCTGTAGTAGGCGTGATACTCCGCGTTGTACGGAAATGGCCACAGCTCGGCTTTCCGGCCCGTCTTCCTGACCTTTTTCAGAACCTTTTGCTGATCTGCCCATCCTGTGACCGTCACTTTTTGCAACTTCATATCTATGTCAATGTTGTCCACTCCTACAATATTGTCAATACATGAGAAATTGATTCAAGAATCATCTTTAGTTAAAGAAAGTCGCAAAATTGGATGATTTTATTTAAAATGTACCATCTAATTTGGAAAGTGCCTTCATTATTTTGGTTTCACATCCAGGACAGTCCATGTGAACTCTCATCTCTACAATCTGAAAAAATACAAAATTATATATGATGGCATAATTAGAATTGGCACCTAGTGCAATTGATGAAATAATTAGTAATAATTTTAGGCATTACTAAGTTGGGCCCCTAGCGCAGTAGTGATAATATAATAAAAACGGATATAGTTGGTCGTCTTTAAAATTGGGCCATACAAAATTATCATAATTTCGTCCCCTAGAGCAAATATAGATAGATATTTAGAATACCTAATCCAGTCGAATCTGAGTTACTTGGAATTCAAGGGGCGACATTTTTCCATTCATCAAAGCGTTCTACGTTTGCTTCTTATTATGTCACTTTATTTATAAATAATAGGGGCAATATACAATACATATAGCCTACTGTTTATGACATGCAACATGATTAGGGAAAAAATATCATTTAATTTTAAGCCCTTAATCAGATCTTAAATACTGAATTTAACAGCACCTGAGTAATTAAGCAGGCCAGCTATCTACCATGCATGATATTTGTAATATTGTGTGCATGTCATAAAGAAACTTAATGGAGAGTTAAGTATGTATATATTTCAAATCATGAATTGTCGAGAGAAGTGAAGAAAATGAAATGGGAAAAGAGAGGGAATGAGCATATAGGAGAGGATTTCAAATTATATGATTTTAATGAGAATTTGAAATCCTCCATTTTAAATGACACTCTCAAATATAAGTATTTGTAAATTCATTTAACTCGAGTGGAGAGAGTAGTTATTTGTGTGTAAAATCCACGAATTTCAAATTCATTCATCCAAACGAAGCCTAAATAAATTAATAACCACAATTTCTTGAAGCCAAATGAATGTTGCTTATTCCACCAAATAAAAAAAACTTAGAGCAAAAATTAAAGCTGCAAACCACCCTCTTCTTTATCAATCCAAACTCGGGGCTCATTAAATTGGTCGTCCCCTTTTTGTTGACGGCGATTCTTAAGTTTAATTATCAGCATAATCGTTTTCCCCAAAAAAAATCGTAATAAACCATTGTAAAATATATGTGGTCATATGTTAATACATATACATACATGGGTAGAGATTTTTGATATATATATATATATAGAGATTCATACGTAAAGAAATTCTAACCGTCATGCCGAGACTTAATTTCCAGGAGCTTAATATCTCATAAATTCTGATGTATATGCAATAACAAAAATAATACTATTGTTGTGGGAGTGATATTTCTCAAGATATATGCTCCATTTATAGAGACAGACGCGGGTGCCTGTAGGTTTCCTGGTTATATAATTTAATTGGCAACCAAGTAACTGTATGATGCAAGAAAAAAGATGACAAAGAGTATTATATATATATTTAAATGACATATATTATTCAAATGTTATACAACCCAGTAATGTTTTCTTATTAGCTTAGCTTGCTTCCTGCAGTGAAATTCATTTTTAAATCACGAGGTATTCATAAATATGAAATTCCCGATATTCTGGAGGAAATTTTCAAATAATTATTTAAGAGAAAATGCAAGTAAAAATATGTTGCGTAAGATGCTGCATGTAATGGATCGGCAATCACTAGCTGTCATGATGTTTCAACTATGCGTACAACATTAAAAATAAAAATAACTTCAAATTATAATTAATGGTGAATGAATAATCAATATGTATAAAAACCTTCAAAATTAAGAGTTCGGTCTTGTGATTTTTTTATTATTATTTATTTAGGTGGTTTTACATTTGATATATATAAACAAACGTTATAGTTATTCAAAATTGAATAGCCTACCAATCATATCAAGTTAAAAGAACATTAACCCAATGATTTAATATTGAAAAATGAAACAATGAGTTGAGTTCTTAGGTTAAGGGTAATGTCATCATCTACTACATCATCAATATGATTCATGTAACGTTTTAGGATATTCATGTCTATAAATCCTACCATAATATCCAGGAAAATAATTAAAGAAAACTTTGACATTAATATGGTCAAGTTTTTAATAATATTATGATAAAAAAAAATGCTGACGTAAAATGATATATACGAAAGTTAAGTGAAGTTTACTTTAGAGTAAACAAGCAAGAAATCAGAAGGACATTGGTGCAATGTAATTTACACGAAAATGACCTCTCAGCCGATTCCTTTGTAGTCACGTAGACTTGTTATTAATTTCCATTTATTAGTTTATTATTAAGGCAAGTTGTTTGTGCATACACCAGCAAGAAATGGTCTTTGAAAAAGTGATCTGGAATGGACTGAAAATGGTTAATTAATTACAATGTTTTTAATTAATGACTTTAGATTTCAAAATATAAAAATGTATGCATCGTGCTATTTATTCCATAAAAATGTAGGCCCATAATTAATGGTTGGTCTAGTATGTTAAAGATAAGAGCTACAGCGTGTTCATTTATTGCCTCGTTAGTGATTTATTAAAAAAGTAGAGCTTCAACTAAATTTAAAAACTTATATTCTTGGTACAAATTCGAGTTTATGAAGTGTCGTATGCAAAGCTGAAAGAGCTTGTGTTAAAGTAAATGTAACAATTAGAAGGTTAGTCCATATGAGTTTAATTTCTTGTTACATCCAGAAAATTTAAAACAAAATAACTCATATTTTGTGCATGGATGAAGTGTTACACACAAATACCACAGAGTTCTGCTCCCTAACATAAACTTCATTTTCTTTTCTTGTTAGTTTCAAAACTCGAATACTCTACACCCCTTATTGTAGGATATTTTCTTGATATTTTCCTATAAGTATCATGCCTGTTCTAGATTACATTTTAGTTTTAGAAAATAAGGAATAGCGCAGCTTCGGCTGATTTGGAAATTTCATCCCGGATTTTTTATTATTGCAGTTTATGTTTCTATTATCTTGGTGTGCTACTTCTCTGACTCTTAACACACACAAGGTGGTGTAGAAATGGCAGACACCACAAATAAACTAAGGTGAGATCCCACAATCCTTAAAATTTTATATGCCTCACAACTCATTCATCATAGACTAAATACCACACAAACAGCCTCAAACAATGCAAACATAGACCATCAAACACCAAAATCATGAAAAATGTAATTGTACAAGTCTCCTAAACTAGGTTTACCCTCAAAAATAACAAACTCATCATTGGTTTTAACACTAGAGGTTACTATATACAAACACAATCATGATTTTTATTCATAAACAGTCACTATTCATTCATAAACACCCAAATTTCATTCTGAAATTAACAACTCAGACTCAATTTACTCAAAAATTCAGTCCCAATGTTATATTTCACACTCATGCCTCAAAACTCATTCATTTTAGGACAAATACAACAGAAACAGCCTCAAAGAATGCAAACATAGACCATCATATACCAAAATCATGAAAAATGTAATTGTACATGTCTCCAAAACTAGGTTTACCCTAAAGAATGATAAAATCATCATTGGTTTTAACACTAGAGGTGACTGTACAAACACAATCAAGATTTTGATATTTACAGTCTCAATTCACTCAAAGTTTCAGTCGCAAAGTAAATTTCAGACTAAAATGCCTCAAAACTCATTCACCTACCAAAGAAATAGCCTCAATGAATGCAAACATAGACCATCATACACCAAAATCATGAAAAATGTAATTGTACAAGTCTCCTAAACTAGGTTTACCCTCAAAAATAACAAACTCATCATCGGTTTTAACACTAGAGGTGACTATATACAAACACAATCATGATTTTGATATTTACAGTCACTTCATTAATACCGCAGAAAGAGCCTCAAAATAATGAAAAAATAGACCACCATAAACACAAATCATGAAAAATGTAATTGTACAAGTCTCTTAAACTAGGTTTACACTCAAAAATAAAAACTCATCATCGGTTTTAACACTAGAGGTGAGTATACAAATACAATCATGATTTTGATATTGAAAGTCGCTGTTCATTCATAAACACCCATATTTCATTCTGAAATTAACAATTCAGTCTTAATTTACTCAAAATTTCAGCCCCATGTGTAACATTTCAGACTCATGTGCCTCAGAACTCATTCATCGTAGGCCAAATACCACAGAAACAGCCTCAAAGAATGCAAACATAGACCATCATACACCAAATCCATGAAACATGTAATTGTACATGCTCCAAAACTAGGTTTCCCCTAAACAATGACAAAATCATAATTGGTTTAACACTAGAGGTGACCATATACAAACACAATCAAGATTTTGATATTTACAGACACCATTCATTGATAAACACTCAAATTTCATTTTGAAATTAACAATTCAGTCTAAATTTACTCAAAGTTACAGTCGCAAAGTAACATTTTAGACTAAAATGCCTCAGAACTCATTCACCACAGGCCAAATACCACAGAAACAGCCTCAAAGAATGCAAACATAGACCATCATAAACCAAAATCATGAAAAATGTAATTGTACAAGTCTCCAAAACTAGGTTTACCCTAAAAAATAACAAACTCATCATCGGTTTTAACACTAGAGGTGACTATATACAAACACAATAATGATTTTAATATTTACAGTCACTCTTCATTCATAAACAATCAAATTTCATTCTGAAATTAACAAATCAGTCTCAATTTACTCAAAATTTCAGCCCCAATGTAACATTTCAGACTCATATGCCTCAGAACTTATTCATCATAGGCAAAATACCACAGAAACAGCCTCAAAGAATGCAAACATAGACCATCATACACCAAAATCATGAAAACTATAATTGTACATGTCTCCAATACTAGGTTTACCCTAAACAATGACAAAATCATCATTGGTTTTAACACTAGAGGTGACTAAATACAAACATAATCGAGATTTTGATATTTAAAGTCACTATTTATTCATAAACACCCAAAAACAATTCAGTCTCAATTTACTCAAACTTTCAGTCGCAAAGTAGCATTTCAGACAAAAGTGCCTCAGAACTCATTCACCACAGGCCAAATACCACAGAAACAACCTCAAAGAATGCAAACATAGACCATCATAAAGAAAAATCATGAAAAATGTAATTGTACAAGTCTCCAAAACTAGGTGTACCCTAAAAAATAACAAACTCATCATCGGTCTTTACTCTAGAGGTGACTATATACAAACACAATCATGATTTTGATATTTACAGTCACTATTCATTCATAAACACTCAAATTTCATTCAGAAATCAACAAATCAGTCTCAATTTACTCAAAATCTCAGCCCCAAGGTAACATTTCAGAATCATATGCCTCAGAACTTATTCATCATAGGCCAAATACCACATAAACAGCCTCAAAGAATGCAAACATAGACCATCATACACCAAAATCATTAGAAATTTAATTGTACATAACTACAAAACTAGGTTAACCCTAAAGAATGACAAAAACATCATTGGTTTTAACACTAGAGGATATACAAACACAATCAAGATTTTGATATTTACAGTCACTATTCATTCATAAACACTCAAATTTCATTCTGAAATTAACAATTCAGTCTCAGTTTACTCAAAATTTTAGTCGCAAAGTAACATTTCAGACTAAAATGCCTCAGAACTCATTCACCACAGTCCAAATACCACAGAAACAGCCTCAAAGAATGCAAACATAGACCATCATTCACCAAAATCATGAAAAATGTAATTGTACAAGTCACCTAAACTAGGTTTACCCTAAAAAATAACAAACTCATCATCGGTTTTAACACTAGAGGTGACTTTATACAAACAAAATCATGATTTTGATATTTACAATCACTATTCATTCATAAACCCCCAAATTTCATTCTGAAATTAACAGTTCAGACTCAATTTACTCAAAATTTCAGTCCCAATGTAACATTTCAGACTCATATGCCTCAAAAATCATTCATCGTAGACCATCATACACCAAAATCATGCACCAAAATGTAATTGTACAAGTCTCCTAAACTAGGTTTACCTATAAAATGACAAAATCATCATTGGTTTTAACACTAGAGGTGACTTTATAAAAACACAATTATGATTTTGATATTTACAGTCACTATTTACTCATAACCACCCAAATTTCTTTCTGAAATTAACAATTCAATCTCAATTTACTGAAAGTCTCAGTCGCAAAGTAACATTTCAGACTCATATGTCTCAGAACTCATTCGTCGTAGGCCAAATACCACAGAAACAGCCTCAGAGAATGCAAACATAAGACCATCAATACACCAAAATCATGAAAAATGTAATTGTACAAGTTTCCTAAACTAGATCTACCCTCAAAAATAACAAACTCGTCATTGGTTTTAACACTAGATGTGATTACATACAAACACAATCATGATTTTGATATTTCAAGTCACTATTTATTCATAAAAATCAAATTTTCTATCTGAAATTAACAATTCAATCTCAATTTACTCAAAATTCCAGTCCCAAAGTAACATTTCAGACTCATATGCCTCAGAACTCATTCATCATAGGCCCAATACCACAGAAACAGCCTCAAAGAATGCAAACATAGATATCATGAAAAATGTAATTGTACAAGTATCCTAAACTAGGTTTACCCAAAAAATAACAAACTCGTCATTGGTTTTAACACTAGAGTCTAGAGGTGACTATATACAAACACAATCATGATTTTGATATTTACAGTCACTATTTATGAAAATTTCATTCTGAAATTAACAATTCAGTCTCAATTTACTCAAAATTTCAGTCTCAAAGTAACAATTTACGAAGAAGACTAAGAAGAATATTATTAAAAAGTGGTGACGGCTGGAATGAAGAAGAAGACTGAAACAAATACCTGATATAGCAACGTTGCCTTGAGAACCAACAGTTAAAATTAATAGACAACATCCTAGAATGAGATAATTGATCGAGTAGACTGCAAAGCCTGCATATTTCAAGAAGGTCAAGTCAAACATAAGCACCAAACATCTGCATATAGCAGTTTTACCACGGAATCACCAATTATTCCACCACTGCTGAAAAGTTCGGAAAAAAAGTATGTGGTGGTTTTTAAGACCACCCTAATTCAACGGGGTTAGATCTGTATAGCTGTGTATCTCCAGAGAGAGAGAGAGAGAGAGAGAGTAAAAACACTATTTTAACATACCTCATCATGAATAGGTAATAGAGAATAAAAACGATAAGACACTTTATATTTCCACATTGAACGCTCTACCCTACATGTTCAGTAGGAAAAACAATAAAAGAGAAATAAAATGACAAGACACTATGACCAGCAACACATACCACAACAGACAGAATGGCAGGACCTCTCCTTGGTCCATGTTCTTCAACATCTGGTCCTCGAATCTTTTTGACTAGTGTTTATCAAATTACAAAGCATTAGCGGAGCTCAAAACTTCTACAAGAGATAATAAATCTCACACACATAGCACAATTGAGTAGCTACAATCATAGAATACTGAAAATATAAGATGTGAAAATGGCATGAGTACTTAATTTACCACAGATTAACACAAACTAACATTATTTTCATTCACTATCAAATATCAACTAGGGTCATGATGTCAACACATTAAATAGTTCAAAATATCAATTTTGAACTTACGTTTCTTAAACATAAACACAATCACAATTCGTACCCATTATCCTGCAAGTTTGCAGTAGAATGGAATATACTTAACTTCTAATCAGATGTAAGGCCAAATAAATTTTTGAGCAGGTTTCTAGCAGAACAGACGTGTGATTACTTTTACCTTTTAATTTAATTGCATAAGTAAGTTTAGGAAACAGAAACAGAAAAAGAGCAAAGCTAAAGATCATGACGATACCCAAGTCCATGATTTCCTTTGGGAAGCCCTTTGGAGAAATCCCACATCTCAAGTTTTGAGTCAAGACCCCCAGTAATGACTGCAAGAATGATAGTAGAAGCAGGTATTAACCCGAGTTCAGAGAAAAGGAACTGAAGATATTACAGCAACATACAACACCATAAGACTAAGATGCTTATTTGTAAATTCAATATACCCAAAAACAGAATAGAATATACCAAAAATAAAATAGAATAATATTTTAATGAACCATAGTAGATAATGGCAAATCAGCAAAGGCGCAGAGGATGGTGTTGTCGAGCAGATAGACAGTGAGATAGTTTTAATTAAATGACACATAGAAACAAGGCGAATTGATCAAATGACCTAAACACAATCAAAGATTAAAAGTTCTGTAAAATAACTTCCCAAGATCTCCAAGGAAGGAACTGAACACTGCTACAAATCTGAGGAAAAACACATACTGATAGGAAAAATAAGTCAAGTTTGAAACTGCTACGATCCAAAGAGAGTTGCAAAGAATATCTTATGAATACTAAGAAACATCATCAGTATATGAGCTTTACCTTTGCATAATTTAAGTTCAACAGGATTAGCATCAGGAGAACTAGACTAACACTTGAAAGGAAAAGAAAATGAAAACATAATGATCCTTATTAAATCGTCCCTCCCAAACCAATGGTGCATGACAAAGGAAAGGATACACTCTGGTGGCCAGCTCTTAATGTTTTGTACAAACATCGTTGGTGAGACTCATTTATCTGCAAAAAAGACAATAGTCATAATCTCTTCCATAATCTTACTGATTATCTCTGTGGTTCTGCACATCGTAAACATGAATTAGTGACACTTATTAAACATGAAAGAGCATATAATACATATAATTACTACTAAAAGTTTTACTTAGTCGCAAGGATATTATGTCATTCTTCCAGGATCAAACCGAATGCAATATCAACATTGTGCTTTACTTGTTTCGTACAACCTTCTTTTCTGTCAGTATAGCTTACATGATAATATTCAAAGTTCAAATCAGGTGATTTTCCTCCCTTTCTAAGTGGTCTTCTCTTCTCAAGTAAGTAATTAAGCATATGATTAATCAAATTTCAGGTAGTTTTACAAATAAATTGTATTTCCCCCTCCGTAAACCAAGTTCATCTTGATCACCAAAGAATTACCATACAGCTTTACCATCTTTTTAATCTGAAAAATTCTTGTTATTTTTTGGATATGAACATTTGAATCTAACACAATATATTTGATCATATAAAACCAACAAGCAAATGAGTATACCTTTACTTGTCCTGCATCATCCGCAGCAGCTAGAAACAATGATTTTTTGGGTGGCAAGTAATCTGCAAGATATCAGGATTCAGTTTTAAATGTACAGAAAAATAAATGAAGAAACAAATAAGATCGTTTTGATACAATTAAAGACAGATAATTGACCAAAGCTCCCAAAAATCAGTAATCTGTAATTCTTATTCAATAAAAGTATACAATCCAGTCAAAAAGGAAGCTCAGGGAAATCAATCACAATGAAAATTATTATGAAGAAATCTTACAATTATGAAAATCTTCAGATGTCATACCTGATTTATTTCGTCTGTGTTATAGTTGTAACTCTCCAGTTGCTTCAATGAAGTTGTCTGACATATTGAATGGACATGTTAGTAACGACACACTTATTCTAAATATGACTCTATTGGTATTAGTGTTCAGATTTTGAGCATCCGCTTTACTGCAACATACTATGGTTGAAGCCTTGAAGGTATAAAGGGTCAGAAAAGCAAAAAAAACCTTTATCATCAAATATATAGTATGGCCCTCAATATGATAACAAGAACAAGTACGTAAAAGAAAATAATATCATCAGAAGGAGCAAATTCATACATCCATTTCAACGTTAATAACTAGTTATATTACGAAATTGACCTCCTTTTGAGAATGAAAAATACAATAAATGTCCATGAAAATAGACATTTTATAAAATCCTGAAAAGGACGCTTCATTTCAAGAGTAAAGTCAACAAATACGTGATCCACAAAAGAAAAAGTGAAATCAAAGTGTACCTCATGCAGATCAAAACACTTAACTTCACTTCCTACAGAAACGTATATGATGTCTTCATTCCCTGCAGCATGTAATAATGGTATAACATCACAAGACAACTCTTCTCAGAAGAATAACAAAAAAATTGCAACAATCACATGGTGCGAGTCTCGCACAAAACCAGTACCAGAAAATAATGGGAAAAAAATCATTGAGTCAACTTTTTTCCTCCCACAATTATCTTTTTAAACACTTACCAAAATGAAACTAAAAAAAACTTCACAGGCAGTCATATACTCCAACAAAAAAGATAAAAGATGACATGCTGCAATACTTGATGTTGACACATGTCTAATCATACATCAGGTCATCATGAGAAAAAAAACATGTCATATTGAATACAAAATACAGTGCATCCACTATTTGATATTCCGACAAATTTCCTCCAACTGAAGAGTTGCTTATAGACGTAGCATTATGAATTTTCAGCAAAATAAAGAACAACCGCCTGCATATAAAAACCAGAGTCTCCAACCCTAATTCACGCTAAAAAGAAGACAACAGAGAGAGAAAGAAAGCAAGAACAGTAAAATAAAGAAAGGAACCACCAAAGCAAGAGAGTGGAAAACAAACCTGGCTTAAAACATACAGATGATACGGGGTTCCTATTCCCCACATCTGTTGAATACAACATATCTTTGCACCGCAAATCATACGAGCAGACGAAACCATCCTATTTCACATAAAAAAATAAAATCAAGAAACAAGAAAGTACTTTCTTCTAGTAGATAACAGAGTTAACCCAAAAACCCTAAAAATACTCAAAACTGAAAACACTCAAATTCCATAAAAATCAGTGTTCATCTCAATAAAATACACACACAAAACATTAAAAAAAATAACAGCAGACGAAACCGTCCTATTTCACATTAAAAAGAAAATCAAGAAACAAGAAAGTGTTTTCTTCAAGTAGATGACAGAGTAAGAGTTAACTCGCTAAAACCCTAACAACATTCAAAACTCAAAATACTCAAATTCCATAAAAATCAATGCATACACGCGACTCAAGATAGCGAGTACCTCGCCTGCAGTGGCGATGAGACCTGGACGGCAGCGGGAAGCGATACAGCAAGTCGCTGCCGCTGTGTACCCTTTCAATAGTCTCGGTACCGTCATCTCTGCGGCGCCGTTCAGAAATATGCAACAATCAATCAAGATTGTCGAAGAAACTGGAAATTTGAAATTTTAGATTTCAACGGGTATTTATAACAAGAAGCGTGTTACTTAAAGAAATAAAAGACCGCCTCACTTTCCAACTTACCACTATAGCGCACAAATATTAAAAGAGAAAACTAACACTTTTATTCGGTTCGGACACGACTTACGCAACGGTCGATCGCGGTTTCCCTCGTAGAAAAGGCAGGAAGTCATACTTCTCACATCTGATTAGGGATGACCATTAAATTAAAAAAATCGCCCGGACCGCCTGCATCGAGCCGCATCGCATCGTCATTGATAAATTTTTATTATAAATCGTGGTTATTTTTTTGATGCAAAATCGCACCGCAAAGTTGGTGCAATTACTATTTTTCTTAAACCGCACCGACCGCACCGCCAAGTTGAAACTGTAATTTACTATTCGGCATCCTAAATTTATAGAGTCATTCCTTAACTAAATCCATAAGGAAATAAATCATCTTCATAATTTTTTTAATTCACAATCTTAACCTTTATATATAACAAGCTCATATGTACTTGTATAATGTTCAAAGATATTATTTTATTTTTTTATTTCTAAATATATATTTTTCAATTTTAACCATATTATAGAATATTGATCAATTAAATTGTTATCTTAGGTTAAATTGACATCACTTTCTTCTACTAATATTTATGTTCATGTAAAATTGTCAAACCGCAAATAACCGTCCGAAACCGTTCAAAACCAATAATCACATTTACATGAAAAAACCGTTTAAAATTGTGTAATTAATCGAACCGCATGTAGCTAGACAATTTAAATTTAATCGAAAAAATCACAAAACCGCACGCCCTTACATTTGATCCGTAAACCTAATATATATAACGCCGTGTGCGTAAAAAACACGCTTCTAAGTTCCAACGGCACTAATATGGAATATGGAGTTTTATAACCTTTTCTTTCTACATTGCCTAACCTAATTAAGGAAAGTATCAAGATTTTTATTTGTAAGCTCCATTAGATATTTGTATATTCCTAACTTACATTTAAAAAAAAAAATAAAAAAAAAAAAATAGGCAAAGTATTATATAAAACTGGTTCATCATTACATAACTGTGCACCACTATTTGTTTGAAATTCGAATCTTTAAATGGGTCGGTATATAAAAGCCTACTTCTAAAAAAAATCCCCTTTTCTTTTCATTTTTTCCTCACGCTAACTTGGCGTTCTTGCGCTCCTTTTCTTTTTTTAAATTTTTTATCAGTTTAGTTTTTTTTTTTTTTGTGCCTGATCCGAATCCGGCCCGAGTGATTCATGATTCACCGATCCAAATAGATCATGATTTATGATTCATAATTTAGTGTTTAGGGTGTAGATGGTTCATCCAAATTAAATATAAATTTAAATTTTTTACCAGTTTAGTTTGTTTTTTTTCGGGCCCGACCCGAACCCGGCTGGTTCATGATTTACCCGACCCAAATAGGTCATGATTTAGGGTTCGAGATTTAGTGTTTAGGATGTAGATGGTTCATCCAAATTAAAATTGAATCTGTCACGTCACGGTTTTTCGTAGGTCAAATATGCATAAAATTTATAAGAATTTGCAGCGAAAAACAGAAAAATAAATTAAGTAAATAAGAATTTAAAGATTCAAAATTTCTCATGGAGATGTGACTAAAATTTAAAATTCAATTTAAATTTAAATGCGAATACTAATAAATCAACAAGAAAATAATTTTCCTCAAGATACATCCACCGTCCATCCACCGCACTCCTTCTTAATCTGAAAAAATGTTAAATGTATGGTATGAGCAAAACCACTAGCTCAATGAGGTCATCTTGTCAATATTAAATATAACATACAAATAAAGTGCAAATCTCAAATAATTTATGTATGTAAAATATTCCATGCATGTAAATTCTTTTTCATCGAAATAATCAATTGCTTTCACGAAAGACTTCTCTTCAGTCTCGTGTTCTTTCTTGTGCACGGCGGTTCCCCCAAGGATCTCTCTTCAATCCCAGGTTCCCCGAGGACCTTTCTTAAGCCCCTGGTCTTTTATAAAATTTCTTATATAAAACTTTTCATTCACTTTCATGTAATGTAGACTTTCATGATGCAACAAATAAACAATTTATTCACATAACATATTTAATAAAAACAAAGAAACCACACCTTAAATTCATGTCTTAAATGTGCATGCATACAACGAAATTACTTTAATCCTTGTTGAGAAAAAACTCTTGTGTTGTGAAAAGTATGAAATAATATTTTTCTGTGTGTTTTGTTTTCACAAAATAAGAGACCTTTATTTATAGGGAGTAAAATATATTTCATAGTGAAATTGAAATTTGAATATCTCATGAAAATCTTGAGATTTGATTTTTGTAGATATAAAACTTTAGAGATATCTTAAATAAAAAAAAACTAATAAATAAATTAATAAATAAAAAATAATATTGGTGGATAGAGGGCGAGCCGAATTTGAAAATAAAACAGGTATTGGTTTTTTGTTGCAATTACGAAGGAGATTAGGATGAAAAGAATGGTTCATGGATTTCAAGTAAATAGTCAAAGATCTTTATTTTTAAAATAGATTCATGCATGGCATTATAAATTTGGTTTTTTTTTTTTCTCAAAACACGCATTGTACTCGTAAAAGAGAATTTCGTAAAGATGTGAGGAAAAAGATTAGAAGAAATTTTGGGAAATTGGTAAAAATATCCTTTGTAAATATTAAAATATAGATTTGAATTTTAAAAGTAATTGAAAATTTTCTTAGGGAAGTTTTTTAAAAAATGTAATTAACTTGAAATTTTCGGGGTGTTACAAAATTCAATTGCACTAATTGCATTTTATGCAATAAATGCACACAAGCATCGCTCTAAAAATATATATTAAATTTTGAATATGATACATAGTTTATTAAAACTAAATAAAGTGAAAACTGACAAAGAAAAGAATATTGTGCCAAAGTAAGGTAAATGAAAACTGTCAACAAAAGAGAAAAAATATAAAAAAATGAAAGCGGTCCCATTGGGGTTTGATGAAACGAAACTAAGCAGGGTGAACCGAGAAACTTGGCCACTGACGATGCGGTGTAATAGCCTCGTACATTAGGATAAATATGGATCCCCGCACTTTCTGGCGGGTCAGGCCAGGATCCAAATTAATAAATATGGATCCAAGTGTATCATACACCACTTTCACATAAAATCTACCCAAAAAATTATCATACTATAAATTTCTTAGAAATAAATACTCTCATACAGATATTCAAATTTAAGTAATTAATTTATTTAAAAAATGAAATTATGGATAAGGAGGTAAAATGTGTTTTTTTTTACACATTTTCAAAGCTCGTCCAATATTATTATCATAAATAATTTTGAAAATAAAAAAACATTTGTTTTTAAGTCTTTTGACTGTGTTTAAATTTATGAATTTCAAGTAAAATTAATTAAATTAGTTATTTTATGGTGTTTGGAATGAAATCTTAATTTTATAAAACGGGAAAGGAAGTTAATATAAAATAATTATTTATTTATTTATTAATTCTATTGATGCAATATACTTAAATATCTATTATAAACTTAAACAAGAGAGAAATAATCAATCATTTAAATAATTAATTATTTTTTTAATAACTATTTTTTTAAAAAATTGATAGATAACTTTTATTATACGAAATTGGTAGAACACTTTATGTTTTAATAAAAGTGATTTATATCTTTTTCTCCCATTTATACTCCATCCTTTTTGTAATAAATATTTTTTTAGCATTTTTATTTATTCAATATTAAATGACCTTTAAGCCTTTTTTAAGACCATTTCTCTCAAATTTATTCTTATTTTAACTTTAGAATATTCTCCTAATTTTTAACTCGGGAATTTCAATTATGAAAATATGTGAAAGTAAATTTTTTGTGGTAAACAAAAATCATGGAAGTTAGTAAAAAGAGTATTCATTAAATAAAGATAAATTTATCAATATACATTCTTTTTAATTTCACTAAAAATGCTAAATGGACACTTATTACAAAACGGAGGAAGTAATAATTTATAAAATTTTCTCGTATGACACACAAAAAAAAAAAAAAAAACCACTTTGATGAAAATGATGAACATCATTGTTGTGTTGGTTCTAGTTGGTAAACACTAAGTTCATCCCATCGGTTCCTACAATGCATTTTTTGTTTCTTGCAGGGATGCATTCCTCTTCTTTATTGTGAAACTCTTTCTTGAGAATAGCTAAGCAAAATCCATCTGTAAAAGAAAGCTAAGAAAGGTGTAACCAGGTATAAGGGTAAAAACTCTCATCAAACTCCATTAATAACTCAGAAACTCAGCCATTCAAACTCCATAATCAACATCTTCATATAACTCAGCAACTCATGCAAGTAAAGATCATATTCAAAACTCATGTAAAAACTCATCTAGTGCCTTTCTTTTTTCATATTTTCCATTAAGTAAAAAACCTTATCAACTCAAAATCCTAATAGATCTCCATTTATAAGTTATAACTCAAGTTTCAATAAATCTAGAAACTCTGTGTAACTCCATAATCAATAAACTCATTTTGTTAAAACTCATAAAAGAAACTACGCATTGTATTATCTCACTTATTTTCTTTAGGACACCCAAGCTTCTTGTAGCACCCCATGGTGATCCTCCTTCTCTTCTTAGATGACTCTGATACCATCTTTGAGAATAGCTGAGTAAAATCCATTAGTGAAAGAAAGCTAAGAGAAGATGTTATAGATTGCAAATTTCCATGTATTCAAGATAAAACTCAAACATGAAATCTGTATTTAATATTCAATGCAATAAAAAAGCGGAAGACAAATAGCTGCTATTTATAGACTATCCCTAAGCTATGCAACAAAGAAAATGAAGGAATCTAATCCATATCTGAATAACAAACAGGCAGGAAACATGAGTACAAGAGTAAATGAGCTGTGGGTGAGTGCAAATAACAAATGGGCCATAATGTGTTGTGTGAATGCACACCAGTGATATTTCGACACACTGGCTCGCCTGCATCACTTTGCCTTCTCATGCTTCAATTATGATTGCATATAAAACCAAGATGGGTGATATATATAAAGTTGAAACACAGTATATTCAATATAGTGAATGATATGTATACAGGGAAAATTTGTCTCGGAAAAAAGTCTTAATCACTCTATGCAATAACAAAATGTTGACAACTACTGATATGTCTGCCATCATTGAAATACATGCAAGGCCAACAAAACATTGTAATGCCCCTCCTCAATCTCCACATCATTTACATTATGAAGGAGGAGAGTTTCAATGATGAGATCTTCCCAGTCAGTTTCCACTTGCACTTTCTTTCTCTTCTTCTTATTCGGTTTTTCAGGCTCAACGAGAAAAAGATCATTGCTAGGATGCATCATCCTATGAATTCGCAACTTGGCAGCTTTTATCTTGTCCTGCCTCTTTGCCTTTGATAAACATCCTCTATCGAAAGATGGGGGCATAGCATCCAACCCCACATCCTTCTTCAGTACTTTCTTCAGAATAAGCTTTTTGCTAAGATCTGATTCACCTCTCCACCAATCTGTGCATTCTTGAAAGTCGAAAGTTTTTTGCCTTTTTCTTTTGTTCACTATACCAGCCTCTGCTTCTGCACTGGCCTTCACCAAAGAAACTTCCTCCAAGTAATTTGCATAAATCATGGTTAAAGATTCAGGAGAAACATGGTATTTATCTTGACAAACAATACTCAAATTTGATGAACGATCCCCTTCAAAATAGACGGAGCTGCCATCTTTGCTGTTATAACTATCAAATCCATATTCAATCCTTTTACTCAAACAGTCTTCAATCAACCCTTCCATATCACAGTCATAATGTTCAATGCTCTTCCCTTTTCCACTGGATTTTCTCATCGATTTTAGCTCCATGTACTGAATGACAAACGGGGCATTCTTCAAGATATTCTTTACCGTAACATCTTTACCCCAAGGTAAAACACGAGCAACTTCAACGAGCCTCTCCAGAAGCTCCTTATACCTTCTCTTACATGTAGAAACAGTGACATGCAACTCCATTGCCACATCTTCAATCTTCACATCAAGTTCATTCATTTCCCCAACAAAGACCAAAACTGCAGCCACCACAGGCATGGGGGTCCTTCCTGTGGTGATAAACCACTTGATCAAACACTGAACCAAAAATACCCCTTGCTTCAACATCCTCTGAACCACATCCTCTGAGACGTTACCAAAAATGGGGCAAGTCTTGATAGAACGCTCGAAAGCCTTCACAATATCAAACTCAGGCAACTTCAAACCAGTAAAATCAACAACACGGGTAATCATCCGACCTAATTCATAAACATCACAACCAACTAAACTCGCTACTTCTACAATAGGTAATACCTTCTGATCCTTTCTCATCACAACATAAGCACAAGCGCCAACAAAAACTGGGAACCATTCCCCTTGTCCATACTCTCCCTCAGTGATATCTTCAACCATAGCTTTAACATCCTGAGATTTCTGACCCGAAAATCCTAGCTTGAACATGAAATCATTAATCAATTGTTGGGCATGGTAAACTTTATTTTCCTTGTAAGTGTTAATAGTGCCACTGCCAGCAGTGCCAGCACGAATATATGTACCAGTAGGGCCGTCTATGCCGCCCATAAATGCCTGAAAATTGTCGAAACTTTGGACGAGCCCACATGATGCGCAAAATGTATTGCCTGTAACACTGTCAGCAACAAGAGTCTTCTTCCCGCATTTGCAGGCGCGAGAACTCTCCATCTTCTCGCTTAAATCGACCTAGGAAACCCTCAAGATTTTGCCTGGAATGTTTTGTTTAGAGTTGAGTTAAATTGTTCAAAATCAAATTCGTTAAATACATGATGGGTTTAAGGAATAAAGAGACTAGCAAGAAGATTGAAAGTGAGGAGATAAAAGACTACAGGGTTCGCATAGATCTTATGCATACCTCGAATGCTTGAAAATCGGAGAACAAGTGACCACCTCTGGAGTTAACTTTCGATTTCAATAAATACGCTTTTGATAGGTTTCCAGTTCCGACTGTTGAAGTCGTCGAGTAAGTAACGGGCGAAGATTGTTCCTGGTTTATTGACCGAGCTGAAAATTAACCGAATTAGCCAATTGAATTAATCTTGGCCCATGAAAATCGAGTAATCGCTTTGCGGTGGTGGATTTTCAGCCGGACATACATTAAACCTTGGTGCTGGGATTGAAATAGAATAATAGGAGAGGTGAACGGATTTGTTAGGCATTAAAATCTAGCCGATTATTCTGGAAATCCGTTCTGAAAATCCAGCAAAACGCATACCATGAGGAATGTCGCCGTCGGGGCAACTGGGTAGGCCGTAGGCGACGGTGATGGCTAAATGTTTTTATCTCTTTGGGCCTCTTTAAAAGGCTCAACATAAAAGCCCATATTTAAGATTATAATAGTGTGCATTATTTTGGTTCGATTGTGTTGGAATTTTTTCGTAATTTACATATAATTAAAATCGAAACCGAACTGTATTATTAAAATCGAACCAACTTCTATATATTAATTTCCAAAATATTTGTGGCCTTTTATTTTCCAACTTTACAATTTTCTTAATTTTTTTATATGTGTTGTATAATGACCGCATACAATTTCAGATGACTGAAAATAATATATCATGCTTCGGATGATATTTTTCAACGACTATTGTGATATTGCTGTCTTTTGGGACATTAAACAATGCAGTGGCTTTTATGATCTCTAGTTCTTTTCTTAAAGCCTCCAACTAGATTATACTGCATGGTGTTTCCTTTACAATATGGTCAATTAACCACAATTTGGATCCCTAATCCATCAAAATAGAGACCTAAACACCTAGGCAACATACACATTTGCAAACTTGCTGAAAATGTGTGTGTGCTTTAGTAAACAGGAAACAACCCTACATAGATGATTGCGCACAAATTTTTCACATCACTAAAAAAAAAAAACACACATCAGAATCTATCTAAACTTTATAGGGACTAAATTGTGCAGAAAGTTATCCAGAAGATAACTTTCCCATGAAAGAGAGGAATCGTTTGCTTTCGCCAAAAGACATATCACCCCTAATCCTAATACTAATCCATCCACAAGGAGACAACAATTATTGACAACCTTGTGTAACCTCCAACATATTGAGTGGTCATCAAAAGCCAAAGGGCAATGCATTCTCATGTATAACGTTAAATATACTGATCGCACACCCAGGTGCCTCATTCTTGATTAATAAAACCAAGGCAAAAACTTAGAGACGACATTCATCTATACGACTCTTGTGAAGCTGAAATGCAGGATTTATCCATGCCCCACAATTGCACTGCATGCATGCCCAATTGAACGAACCAAGTCGGGCTTTGCAACCAATACACTGAAGCTTGTCTCCTACACAGCCTTCTTCCACTGCCAGTACACAGAAGCAGCTAATGTAAGGATTTTGCTGAGATATATTAACCAAATACTAGTTGTTAGCGGAATGTGAAGGTTAACTTATAAATTCACCTGATTGCATCCATTTCATGGACTCCGCGAAGATAGAAGAGCATTCAGGTGCCTGCATATCTGAGTCAGTATTTCTCTTTTTCCATTTGAAGCATTTTTGTCCTCCTCCACGTTCATGGGAAACAATATGCTCCTCTGCAGCAACAATTCTACGGCATTTCTTGCAGCGGTATATGATTTGGTTGTTTAGAATCGGATACGGAATCATTATTCAGAGTAGCTTCAACTGCAGCTGCCATTGAAGTGCTTCTATCTACAATGATACATGATAAAATATCAAAATTTAATTTCTTTGCAGCGGTATATGATTTGGTTGTTTAGAAGAAAATTATTGAAAGCTTCAACTTCATCACAGTACTTCTATTATGAGATAAAATATCAAAATTAATCCTTTGGAAGAGAAAAAGAACATACTTAATTTTGCACAAATCAAATGAGGCTAGATAAAAACTAAGTTCAGTGTCATGAAAATGTAATTACTGGTAGCCATGATATTTTAGAATACCGAATATGGAGCTGGAGATGGCCAGAAGTAGGTCGCATATCGATTAAGACCAAAATCATATAACTTTGAATACTTTGGAAGGAGTGAGTGTTAATTTGTGTTAGTTTGTGAACGTTGTGAGACCGTCCCACTCAAGAATTTGCCACTTTTTTTTTTTTTTCAAATTCTACACTATATGATACTCATAAGGATGGTACTATACAAGGATACTTGGAGACATCAAAAGAAAGCAAGCAATAAAATTTTATTAAATGATTATCTGCTACTGAATTCAATTGGAATTGGACCAAAAATTCGACCTTTTCATTTTAAACACCTGTGCCTACTGCATAAGCATTAGGCCAGAATCACAAGGTTGTTTAAAAGTGAAACTATTTGCACAATGAAACCTCGTTACAGCACCCCAATGGAAAAAAAAAACAAAAAAAAACTCCTATGTAAAATCGTGCACACAAGAAACACAAGAATATTGAATCCAAATTATTCGTCAGTCAGGAAAAAAAATCAAGCAACCCATCAGAATTACAGAATCTATCAAAACTTACACTGATTAAAGGAACTACATAACGGCATGTCGCTCACCTAACAACAATACTTTAAAAAATTAGGGCTTAGAAAATTGAGTTTCGAGCAATGAGACTCTTCATAAATGCCAGACGTTAATAAATACTGACAAGTAATTTTGCCTTGCATTATTGAAGGGGCTTAAACGAACGAAAATGACAGTTGAAGGACTCAGAATTCTCGGCATAAATTTCACCGGTATGAACGAAAATAACAGATCAGACTCCCCAAACCCGAAGTTAAAACCCCCCTGTCAACCTCCTGATAATGGCCCACATTCCTCAGGCCCAAAACCACATAGGTTATTTTTTTTGTTTATTTTTTTAATACACCTCGATCTTACTAAAATTCCTATAATACCCTACTACTTGTCTACCCAATAGATTCCTTCCACCCACCATTTTCTTCTTTCTTCTTTTCCCTCTAATCCCAAACACCCTCGATGCCACCTTTTTCGGACCCCACCCCAATCCCCCGATGTAATCATTTTAACCACCTTTTTTTTTTAGGTTTTTTTTTTTATTGATCCTTTTTCGCAAAAAAGAATTTTTTCTACTTTTCTTAATAAATGCCATTTTCGGACGATGGTTTAAACATATAGGTTTTTTTTTTTTTTTATTGGTTTTCGAAAAAAGAAATTCTTGTAAATCTCGGATCTGGTTTTTATAATTTTCGAAAATAAATTTCGAAATTCTAATCTTTTTTCGGAAAAAAGTTCCTAAAATTTTGATTTTTTTCAAAACATTTGTTCGAATTGATTTTTTCCGTTTTTTTTCTCAAATTTTTTTATTGTTTTCAAAAAATAATTTCGAAATATTTGGTTTTTTCATTTTTTTTTTCCGAACAGATCTAAAATAAAGATCTTAATAATTTTTTTTAATGAAATATTTGATTTATTGTTTTCTAATTATTTTACGTTTGCAGTTTTATACTGTGATTGTTCTTTTTTTTTGGGTTGGTGTATTGACTAATTTCAATGGAAAGGAAATAATAAAAGGGTAATTTTGACATTTTATATATTTACTTTAAAAATAAAAAGTAAAAGGAGGTGTATTTCTTAAAAATGGGGGTGCTAGTAACCTAGGCCCAAAACTATTTACAGAAGCCCGCCATCCACTGGGCCCAATTTGTCTTTTCTTTCTTTCCTTTCTTTAGTTTGCTTTTCCCTTGGATCAATTTTTGTCCAATTTTGTTAGACAAGTTGTAAAATTGATTCGAAATAAGGTATCTCTACAAATGTTCAACATGTTTGTGTGTGTAAAAAAAATTAATCATTCCGTCCCAAACTCTACGGTATTTTGACTGTTCATAAGCATTTAGTAAAATAGTGATAAAATGATGGGGTAGAAAGAGTTGTTTATTAGTATTTTATATGATAAAGTGATGTAATTGAGGGTGAAAATAGTTGTTTATTAATATTTTGTGTAATAAAGTGTGTAAGTAATTTTACCATTAAATTTGAGACAAAAATAATAAGTATTTTACCATTAAGTTTGGGACGGATTGAGTATATTACTTAATTTATAAGGGTAAGGAAATTAGTGAATGAATTTTATCGAATAAATCTAGTTTTATACTGCTAACAAGTTTCTTCACTGGAGCCACACACTCTCGTAAAAACTGTCGTCGGACCTTTTTTTACAAAAAATTATTCTTATGCTTTGTGTAGTCAATAGTCATATATCTACGCAATGGGGCGTCAACTTGGAAATTTTTCAAAATGCCTGAAAAATGTGGATTTTCACTCCATCTCATATTTCTCCCATAAATAAACCAGCGACCGTTGAATTTCTGTGCTTTTTTATTCGCGGTTTCTTTAAGGCCATGCTATCCATTATCACTTTTATTGCCGGTATCAAGATTCACGCGATAATGCTTTCTTTTTGGCCCTCATCCATATTGCCTTGGATTGCCCACACACAAAAATCAAATTTTCTTTGAATTTGTATGTGCAAGCAGTTATTTAGTTTTCATTACACAGTTTCTTGAAATATAATAAAACAGTCAAATTTGGGGCGAGTTATTCTTCACCTTGGAAATCAAGTGGGATTGCAGGAAATTGGGGGATGGAATTGATGTCTGTTAAGCAATCACTAGTTTTGGATGGTGAGAAAGGGGAGTTGGTAAAGGCTTCAGGGAAAATGGGGAAGAAAATCAA
This sequence comes from Stenogyne calaminthoides, assembly GCA_037126765.1. Taxonomy (NCBI): domain Eukaryota; kingdom Viridiplantae; phylum Streptophyta; class Magnoliopsida; order Lamiales; family Lamiaceae; genus Stenogyne; species Stenogyne calaminthoides. The sequence goes on from JBBCBC010000004.1 coordinate 47,870,205, forward strand.
GGTTTCAGGGGCAAAATCTATGGCTGCTTTGAAAAGCCATAGTGAGGCAGAGAGGAGACGGAGAGAGAGGATCAATGCACATTTTGACACGCTTCGAGGTCTTGTACCTACCAATCAAAAGGTTAGCAACTGTTCTTGGCCTTATATTGATTGAGCATAGCTATTTAGTTTGATATCTAGATGTGGAAATGAAATAGGTGTTATTTGCATTTTCTCTTGTTCTACTAGTTGTAGTTGATGTACATACATATAAGTAAAATTGAGGAAATTTCATAAGTACATTGGAGTTCAGAATATGCATTTGGCCGGGGTGATAAGAGAAGCCAATAGTTCTGTACATCTAATGCCTTGTTTATGAGTTCATTTCCAGTGCCTATGATAATATTTTGCGAGTTGTTCACGGAATAAACTGGAGATTCATACGAGTTTTTGGTTTTGTGAGTTCCTTAATTTCATCTGTTGGTTTGATTTTTCAGTATTACTGCATTCCTGGCCTGGTATTAGTTTGACATGAGATTAATGGTTGAGGACTGCTGGACAAGTGTGTCTTGTGTATATGCTTGCCTGCAAAATTTAGCAAAGTAAAATGCTAATATATTCTTAGAATGTCAACGTACTTGTTGCTATTAAACCTGAACCAGTATTAGTACTGACTAAACACGTAATACCTATTCATTGTTTTCTAATTATAATAACTTAATTTATGAAGGTCAAAGCTGTTAAGCTATGTAGTTTAATGTGACTCCTGAAGTATGATCGGAAGGTAGGCTAACTGCCCTCTGATGTGCTATGCATAGTATATCCCCGAGTCGCTTTCCAAGATTATAATATTAGGTTTCTTCTCATTTGGTAATAATACGATCTAGAGGTCGTTGTTGTAAATGAATGATGTGATATAGTTTTATGGTCAAGAATGAAATACATCAGTAACAGACATGTGTATAGTATACCATTGAGGTTGCCATCATATGTCATCATGGTTGCAAACGTTGACTTGATAGAAGAAGCCACCTGGTTTATGTTTCAAACAGCCAAGTTTAAGAGAAGCCAAGGTTTACTTTGCTAAGTCTGCCTAATGGGGTTGATTACTTTAGTCTATGACTTTTCTGATTTGACTTTCTAAACATATCTTGTCCAGCTAAGCTAAAATAGTGTGCTTGTATGATTATGCTTACCTATTCATGGCTATGTTTTATTCAAACTTGAAAAAGATGTCTTTAGTCTGTGGGTTTCATCATATTAATGAGCCAAAGTTTGCTCAATTTCTTCAACAAATTCAAGTTATTTGTACTTTGTGAAAGACTGGACTTCTTCACCATATGCTGCTTTTCGACATTTTTCATGATTAGAGATACTATAGATCTTTAGTGTAATTAGGAATTGGAAATGGAGGTGCAACTAATACTCTTATGTTCATAAAAGTGCTATTTTCTTTTATTACATAGCTATCACACATTCATCATAGGAGGTGTTTGGTTCATAATTTCTCAATGGAAATGAGTATAGGATAATTGTGGTCGATTAATGAGAATAAAAGATGATCAATTCAGCTTCATCGTATTTCTTACGAGGTATTGAGACTCAAAATAAGTTAATCATTACCCTATATTGATTATTTACTTCATCTCCTATAATCATTCATCCTCAATATTTCCACTATTCCTCAACCAACAATCAATTTTTGTCCCAACTTATTCCAAGATTAGAGCAATACATGATACTGTAACTATAATTCTCATTGTAATTCACTATTCGACGATTCCCATTACATATTCCCATTGAAGAATATGAACCAAACACACCCTTAATTCTTCTTCATCTAAATTGTTTCAATTACCAGATGGACAAAGCCACTCTGCTCACTGAAGTCATAAACGAAGTAAAGCAACTGAAGAAAACGGCCAGACAAGCCAGTCAAGGTTTGCACATCCCAATGGACACCGATGAAGTACAAGTTGAGAAACTCGAGAAGAATGCAATCGATGGGCCTTTCTTGGCAAGGGCTTCTCTTTGCTGTGAATACCAGCCTCATGTATTGGCTAATGTGAGACAAGCTATCCATGATCTTCCCGTACAGTTGCTCAAATGTGAGATCTCTACATTGGGAGGTCGATTCAAAATTGTCTTCTTAATCACTGCCACTGGATCAGAAGGGAACATCGACACTGCTGCAACTCAGGGACGAATCTTGAATTCTGTTCGTGTGGCATTTAATAACATTCTTGATGAGCTCTCTGCATCGGCCAAATATGCTCACCAATTATTTTTTCCTCGGAAAAGGCAACGGATTTCCTACTTGGATCCGGAGAATGCAAAGACTCCCCAATTTCGATTCATCCAAATGTAAGTAAAGAATGGAGATGGTGTTGTAGCTAGGCGTGATGTGTTTTTAATCTATGTTGTTTTTTAAGCTTGTATGGTTGTATTGTAAGTATGCTTTTCTGTTACTGAAATTTAGATTTCTTTTTTGTTATAATTAACTTTAGTTACCGGGAGTGAAGATTCAAACTGATCAAAATTTTGCATAATCTGAGATGTATTAGTCCTGAGTTATCACGAGTTAAAAGGCAAAAAGAATGTGGATTATGTCTACTAGAGTTAAAATTCATTTGGATCCCGCAGCATTTGGCTTTTCTGTAAAAGATTCCATAAAAATTAAGTTTTTCAATTTAATCTCATAACATCTCTGTTGTGCACATAAATTATCTTTCCTGCCGCGTGCTCGCACGACGAACACGTGGACCAGTAAAACAAAGGTGCCCGCTAGCCCATCAGACAAGTGATCACCAGTTGGATACACATCCCGCTCATCCATCTGTGCTCGCCAGGAGCACGCCAGTTTAGGCTACCAGAGGGTGCTGGGCACCAGAAGCCATCATACTGCAAAAATTATGCTCTCCCTGTAACCCAATGACCACTCACCAAGATAGACAAACAAGGGTAGCGGTCGAACGAAGCCCAGACGAACAGAGAAGGAAAGACATGCTCGCCTCCGAAGGCGAATATGCGGCAAGAATCAAGGCACATGGCCTACAACAATGTTTTCCAGGCAAGCAAAACGACTTATCGGGGAGCGAACAAACATACGTGGTTGACAGAGATCCGAGAGAGTGGAGAGCAGAAGAGTGTGCTCGCCCCCTAGGGCGAGCACAGAATCAAGGTCGTGGTGTTTGGTTTGCGGCCGCGCCTACTCAACGACCACAAGGGTTGGGCCTCGCGAGTACGGACCACAACCAAGCGAGCACTAGAATCGGGTCACCCATGACACCACCATCACCACCTAGATGACAAGGCGGAAACTTCTCGAGTAAGTAAAGACAAATGTCAACCAAAGAAGCACGAACAAAAAACGTGGCAACACCACATAGATTCGTGCATGTTAAAAAATCGCCAGCTCGTGCTAGTCAGGACACCACCAGCTCAAGCCAGGACACCACCAGCTTATCCAAATCCTATAAATAGGCCCAAAAAGAACAAAAGAAAGGTTCATAAATTTTTCCTAAGATAACTCTTGTATCAATTCTCCCTCCCACATAACCATTGTGCTCGTCACTAACACATTGTGTTCGACGCACTCCCCGAACCATAAATAATATAACCCTGGCTTGGTACGCCCGCAGACGTAGTTATTTCTTGATGAACTGGATCAACAAATCCGTGTTATCAACCTGCATACAGCTGTGCTCGTCACACACACACACACAGTGTTTGACACATCATTATTTTGTTTGTTAAGTCGTCACACACATCGCCACATCAGATTTTCCACGCAACACGACTTGCAACAATTGGCGCTAGAGGAAGGGGGATAGCCGAGGCAGAAAAAAGAAATATAATGCCTCAATCTAGGAATACTCAAACGGAGAAATCGGGACACAGCCTATTTCACAATTTTAAAGAAATTCAAGCACAACCTCAAGAAAACGAGACGGTGGAAACCATCAGGCTGGAAGAAATTGCCAGTGATCCAACAGCAACGACAAAAGCCATTACTTTTTTGCTAAAAGCCAAAAAAGAAAGAACTGATAAAGAGTTGGCCAAGTTAAAAGCTCCAAATGATGATGATCGGCGATCAAAAACTTTTGATAGCGATCAAGTCAAAAAAAAATTTGACAAACGCAGTTGAAAAAGAAGAAGTCGGTCGGATGGAGAATGCCCCAAGCTTCCAGCAATCGCCATTGAACGTCTGAGAGTATTAGCAAAAGAGCTTATTGGCGAGCATAGACGTCGAGATCCTGGAAAAAAATATCATGCAAACACAGTGAACCAAGTGGAACATTATGATCGTCCACTACATAAACGACCACAAGATTCCCAAGTGGAACATCATGATCGTCCACATCATGAACGGCCTCGTGATCCTGAAAAATCAGTCGGAACTAGATTGTCTATTCATCATCGAATGGGTAATCGGGAATCAATACTGGAAAGGGGATCGTCCCATCTCGAGCATGACCGACCAGTCCTCAAGATGGAATCGGCCTCGTTCGTGGTCAATCGATTCGCCAATGGCGGAGATGCAAAAGGCAATAGAGAGTTTGCAGGCCGATCTTGCAGCTACTAAAGGGACCACTCAAGCGAGTGCAGTCCCATGCTCGCCGCTCGCCCCAACTATCATGTCAGTAGAAATTCAAGAAAAGGTGGCAAAGAATCGGCCACCCATACCAGTGTTCGATGCGGAGTCGGATCCTTATGTTCACCTTAGTAAATATTGATTATATGATCGCGAATGGGTGCCACTAACGCAACTTCGGTCTGCGGTTTTTTCCCATGACCTTGGGTGGTGGGCACACAATGTGGTTTTCAACTTTGCCCATTGCGTCCATCACGTCCTTCGCAAGACAATTTGGGACAAAAATTTCAATCCCACTTTTTATCCATGTGTGCTGCCAAAGACCAAAAACAGAGGTTGACACATTTCTCCCAGCTAAAGGGTGAATCAGATCGAGCATATATTGAAAGATTTGACAAATGTTTATACGATGGAGCCCAAGTTGAAGAGGATGCTAAAATCCTCACGGTGGTGGGGGGCTTGACCCTAAATACGGATATGTGGAAAACCATGCATCAGGATTGGCCGAACACATATGCCGAATTTCGAGAGAAAAGCGGCGGCTAAGATTATAGCTATCACGAGGATCCGCTTGCCCAATCACAGTTAGGCGCTAAGTAGCAACAAAAAAGTCGTTGGTAAAAAGAGTAATGAATTAGGGGGTATAAACCCCGGGATCTTTCAAACCTTTTGAAGAAGGAGCGAAGCACATGCACTTCTGAAGTCTTCTGGCGTTTAAAGAGACAATATTTAATCAAATTAAGGATCGGTACATGTTAGATAAGCCACGAAGAATTGTAAGAGATAAAACTTGGCTTAATGCTTCCAAGTTTTGTAATTATCATGGGTACATTGGACATAATACCGATGAATGTCGCGATTTGCCCGTCAACTTTGGAAGTTATATGAAGAGAATCGTCTTACTCGGTTCCTCAAAAAGCCCGTGAATAGAGACTTAAATCAAAAAATCGGGTGATCGTGGGGGGTAAGCGTAAAAAGCGGAAGAAGTATCGATAGTGATCCCGAGGAATCCCGCAAGAAGTTGGAATTACCCAAGAGAGGAGCTCCTACCATGAGCAGAGGTCGAGAGAGTCAAGAAATCAATACATGATTCGCCCGGACTATGGGCGATGGGTGGATCTTATCGTGCACGCAAGCGTTATCAAACAGCGGAAGAAGATGGAAATGCGTGACATGCAAAGCATACATCAGGTGAACGTGGCGAGCACCTCAGCGAGCATACCACTATCTCACCAAATTTTGTTTTCAGAAGACGACCTTGATGGTATCATCACCCCTCACAATGATTCGCTAACGATAAGTGCCGACTCCTTGGGTTGAAAGTGAATCGACTTTGTAGATCTGGGGCATATGCGAATATTTTGTTCGTCAACACTCTACATCAGATGGAGAAACAAATGGGTGATCTAAGTAGTTATATCGAGCCCTGTGATCACACCATAATGGGGGGAATCTATAACTCGGCCCTATGGAATGATTAGGCTAGGAGTTGAGTTATAGTCAACTAATAATCCGGAGATTCGACGAACTAGAATGTTAGACTTTGTAATCGTCGATGTTAAAATCTACTTATAACGGATTTTTAGGTCGCTTTGTTTATTCAGAATTCAAATTTCACTGTTCGACTTATTACTTATTGTGTTAAGTTTCCAACCCGAAGGGGCCGGGTAGCGTAAAAAGCGACGAAAAAAAGTTTCGAGATTGTTTCTTCGTCATGCGTGCCAGAAAAGCAAAATATCGTTAACGTGATGGAGCAAACATAGGAGACCGGAGAATCAAGCCAACAGGCGAACATATTACCGAGGACGCTTATACCTCCTCTGTCGAGCACATCTCCACGGGCGAACACAAAACCCGAAATGATTACTCATGTTCCGGATCTAATGAACATTGATCCACCAAATGAGCTACCGGACTTAGAACCTCGTATAGGTTTTGATCATATGGAGGTAGATGATGAGCATCGGGGGTTGATCGAAGATCCTCGATGGAAGTAAAAAAAGAGGCGAGCAACGCCTGTTGAACAATTGGAGTCTGTCAATATCGACCCGATCAGACCAGAATTAGAAGTGTTCATTGGTTCAGAATTACCGGAACCATTAGAGCGAAATGATCGCGTATCTTCGAGCAAATTTGGATGTGTTTGCTTGGTCACATGAGGACATGGTCGGCGTTGATCTTAAACATGCATGTCACTCTCTTAACCTTGACCCAACACAAATTCCAGTAATCCAGAAGCGGAGAAAATTCAGTCCGGAGAAATATGCAGCTATGGATATTGAAATTAAGAAATTGTTCGATAATAAATTGATTCGAGAAGTAAAGTGCCCAAGATGGCTTGCTAACTCCGTGCTCGTCCGCAAATCTAACGGAGCTTGGAGGTTATGCATAGATTTCACTGACTTAAACAAAGCATGCCCGAAAAATAATTTCTCGATTCCACATATCGATTATTTGGTCGATAACACAGCAGGACATGAGCTCATGGCTTTCATGGATGCATTTGTTGTGTATCACCAAATATCCATGCATCCAGACGATCGAAAGAATACGGCTTTCTGCAGCGAAAAGAACATGTATTGTTGGCAACGCATGCCGTTTGGATTAAAGAATGCTGGAGCAACGTATCAACGTTTGGTGAACAAGATGTTCGACGAACATATAGGTCGAACAATTGAGGTGTACATTGATGACATTGTGGTAAAAACGAGCATAAGGAAGACCACATTACCCATCTGGCACAGACGTTTGATATTCTCAGGAAGTATAACATGAAGTTAAATCCGAAGAAATGCAGTTTTGGGGTTCATTCGGGAAAATTCCTAAGACATATGGTCAGTCAACGAGGGATTGAAGCGAATCCATCAAAAATTCAAGTTATGCTCGACATGCAGGCCCCCAGAAGTGTGAAAGAAGTACAAAAATTAACTGGACGTTTGGCTTCTGTAAACCGATTTATATCACGAACTGGAGATAAATACAAACCTTTCTTTGACGAATTAAAGAAAGGGAAATTCCAGTGGACAGAGCATTGCCAAAATGCATTTGAGTCATTAAAGCAATACCTTGCGGATACTCAAACATTATCTAAGCCTGTTCCAGGCGAACAACTTTATTTGTATCTTGCCGCGTCAGAGCATGCAATTAGCGTTGTGCTCGTTCGGCGAGAGGGCAACACGCGTTTACTATTTATTATGTAAGTCATATACTCAAAGAAGCCGAGCTCCGGTACCCTCCATTGGAAAAACTCGTGTATGCTCTCGTTATGAGTGTCCGAAAACTACGACCATATTTTTTTGATCACTCAGTCGAGGTGCTAACCACGTTCCCATTACGACGAGTTCTCCACCGACCAGACACTGCGGGCAGGTTACTCAAGTGGGCGGTGGAGTTAGGCGATTTGGCATTACGTTAAGCCCGCGAACAACAATGAAAGGGCGGTATGGCGATTTCATGGTTGAATTGACATATCATAAATACCGAAAGAGGTGTTGACCAACCATGGCACATGTATGTAGATGGTTTGTCAACAAGTTCAAGAGCCGGAGCGGGCGTGGTTCTCATCAGCCTAACTCGACAAACTTTCACGACAGCCATCCGTTTTGATTTCCCGACCACAAATAATGGCCGAGTCTGGCTTTGATTCTTTGGGTTACACATGGCTATGACAATGGGGGGAATTGGTGATGATTTATAGTGATTCCCAAATAATCGTGATACCAAGTATTAGGCGAGCACGAAGACACGAGGCGTAACAGGATGGCACAATATCAACAACTAGCAAAGGATTTGTTTTGAGCAATCGAACAAGTTTACATAGAACAATTACCACGATTGGATAATTCGTTTGCTGATGCCTTGGTACGATTGGCAACAGCAGAAGGAGTGACGAACACGACGGACATTGTGGTCGTCACAACTTGTTCGCCATCAATTCCCAGAGTTGTGGTCGCCCGTGACAATGACGAGCAAAAACACGGATGACTCAATTTTAAGCTACTTACAAAAAGGATTTCTCGCGAAAATAAAGCACAAGCTACTCGCCTCAGATTACAAAAGTCTTTCGATATACTATCCTAGACTTGGACATTTGTACAAAAGAAGTTTTCTCTTCCATTATTGAAATGTATTACTCCTGAAGAGGGTCATGTGATTCTGGAACAGATTCATGATGGGGTATGTGGAAACCATACTGGTGGACTTGTCCTGGCATATAAAATTGTCAGACAAGGTTATTATTGGCCTACTCTCAAGAAAGATTCGCTCACAGTATGTATGCGCGCGATGCCATAAGTGTCGGTGTCGCCCTACTTATCCATAGCCTTTAGAAGAACTAGTATCTTTTTACGCCCGTGGCCATTTTTTAAATGGGGAATCGATTTGATTGGCCCGTTTTTCTCTTGGCACATCGGGAGTAAAATATCGTCGGTTTAGTTGATTACTACACTAAATGGGCGGAAAAAGTGAAGCCATTGTTAAAACCACCGAACAAAGAATGTGGAATTTTTTTTGGAAAAATATCATTTTGTCGTTTTGGGCTTCCCGGTCATTGGTAACAGAGATAATGACAAAGCAGTTCGATTGAAGTGAATTCGAGCGAAATTGTGCTCGTTGGGGCATAAAAAGTATTACTCTACTCAGATTACCCAAATCAAGCGGACAAGTTGAAATTTGTCAATAAAATTATCAAGCATACCCTCAAGGCTAAAATTGATAATTCGAGGAGGGGGTGAAGAGTTACCAGAAATATTATGGGCATATCGTACTACTTTCAGAACATCAACTGCGGAAACCCCATTTTCCCTGGCATTTGGTATGGAAGTTGTTATACCGGCATAAGAAAAGATTTTGAGTCATCGGACAATGAGTTTTGGAGAGCACATTAACGACCAGGCGCTCGCCCTAAGTGCAGATCTGTTGGAAGAGAGAAGGATGGAGGCCGATTTCAGGAACACTATGTATAAAAAAAGATCAGAAAAGTTCTACAACTCCAAAGTCCGAAACACGCGGGTTCAACGTGGCGGTGGTTCTAAGGCGAACAGCAGGGGGGTACCAAGTGGTGTGTTTGGCCGAGTATGGGAAGGTCCATTCAGAGTAACAAAACATTTGTTAAACGGGGCATATGATTTGGAAGACTTGAATGGAGTTCTGTTGTCCTATTCGTGGAATGCGTCAAATCTGAAAAAGTATTATCAGTAACGGTGAGCACAACTGATAGTCAAAGATCAAGCGCTAGCTAGTGGGTTGTAAAAAAAAATAAAAATAAAATAATAAAAAAAATAATAATAATCAACCATTCAGCTAAGACGAGCAGAATGAACACGAAGGACGAACACACAGCATCTGACATAAATTTTGGAATCTTTTAGAAGGAGTTTTGGTCAGCAGTATTAAAAGATAGAAGATACATGTCAGAACAAGATGAGAAGCGGTGGCAACCAAAAGAAGTACGTGTCAATCCTTGAATTAGAACTGACAAAGACAAGGACAAATGTCAACATGAGGATTTAAAGCAAGAAGACCAACACCAACTAGCTATGCCAGCACCTGTTTAGGATAGTAGTATAAATAGGCATATTGATAGCTGAAGAAGGGGGAAGAAAAAGAGAGAAAAAGGGAAAAAATACTGCAAACATATTAGAAGAAAATTCAGTTATCGGGAGATAGTTGGTTTGGTATGCCTCCAGACGAAATTTTCGACACTCGATTCAGCTATCATTTTGCTGACTCAATCATGTGTCCTAGCGCTTGCTCTAGTACGAGCTTTATACCCCGTATCGCAGTCACGAAGGAAAATAGTTCCCTTCGATTTGGGAAAGTCAATCCAAATCGGGAGAAGTATTTTCTTCTAAACAGGGTATTGTCACTCCGAGCACAAGTTGGTGCTCGTTAAGGACTCAAGATGCTCGGCAGAGTCATGGTTGCCACTCCACCTTATCCACTGCTTATGCAGTAGTAAATCACTAGTCCCCTACGTATCCCATAAATCTCCTCCGAGGGGGTGGGATGTCGTGGTGTGCGCACGAAACGATGCGCGGACATTGATGCTCAGGCATCCTCTAAGGGGATAGAATGGTGCGAGAAGAGGCTTTTGCTCGCACCTGATATAGGAGAGCAGGCGTGCTCGCCATATGCTCATGCAGATAGCAGTTCGCATAATCACAACTTGTCCAGGAGGGGCAAACACTGATGCTGCTGCTGCTCGAGCATATTACTTGAAGAAGAGTAGACAGGCTGATCCGCCTCATACTTGTCAACATCAATTCCGCGGACGAGATGAGGTCAGCTCATGTCTATTTCAAGAGAGGTTTTTAATATAGCAAAACGATAGTCTGATGTCTATAGCTATGTGTAATAGAAACAGTCTTCTCCAAATGTAAAAGTTGTAATAGAATAGCAACGTGTTGCAAAGCATTTTTGTTTGTTAAGTTTTTCTAGTTAAAGCATATGAATGGTCGCACCTAAGCCGGACGACCCGAACAAAGACGAACGAGCAGAAGTTTATGTTCACCTGAGGAAACAATTCGTACTTACAGATACCCGCAACAAAGTGAGTGATGGGTACGGGGTCGCAACTAAATAAGATGACCCGAGCAGAATAGTGATCACAACAAACATAAGACGATCACGAAAGAAAGAGGGGGGTTGCACATAAGTTAACTCATCTGGTTGCAGCAAAATAAGACGACCAATCCAATCGCAACTAAATAAGACGATTGAAAAACCAAAGAAGTCAGGTTGAAACATAGGCACATATCATGTTCGATTTCATTCAGAAGATAAACGACATAAAATAGGAAACAAAACAAACATCATCTATTCATCAAAATTTGCCCTCCACGATCGAATCAGAGGGAACTATTCAACAGGCAAGCACAACGGAAACACAACAAATTGTTTAGAAGGAGAAGACAAAAATTACAAATGAAGAAAAAGCTAAGGGAAAAATTCATTATTCGGAGTTGGTGGCAGGGATTGTGTGAGCATTTCCTGTCTTGAGTGCTCGCCTCCATTAAGACCATTTCCAGATCCGCTCGGCTCATCAACCGGTGCATTCCGCTCGCCATGCCCTTCACCACCGTGCTCGCTCTGCACTCCACCTCCCTGTTCGTCTCGGCCTTGCTCAACCTGTACGTCTGAGTGAGGTTCACTGATAGCATGGCCCACTATAGCATCATCTTGATCCTCTTCTTCATCAGACACTGGGTCCTCAATTTCCACCCCAGCTGGAAGCTTGGAAAAGTCACAGAGGTCTGCAGATCACTCAGTGGCAAGTTGCGATCAGGAGGATTGTCAACCATATATTTCTCAAAGGCCATTCTTAGAGGGGCAATTTGCTCGGAAGAAAGAGTCTGCCTGGTTGTGCGAAGGGCGTCCGCAAAGGCGCAACTATAGGAGTAGTTGGATATCGAGTCAACATACTCTCGGGTGTGCAATTTTGAGTTTTCCAGGCCTAGGCGAGTGTTGCTTTCTTCGGCAGTAAGAAGTTGTTGAGCGAGCAGGACTTTCTCACCTTCCAATACCTCAGTGTAGGTTTTAAGCTTTCGAATTTCAATAGTTTGCTGCGCTTGGGTTTCTTTCATTCTCCGAAGATCTTCCTTTCTTGGCGCAACACTTCTCGAAGCTTGATGCAATTCCTCTCTAACTAGTCGTGTTTCTTCTTCTCTCCGATGAATCTCCACTTGAGCTGAATTCACTTCCTCTCGGGCCTTGTTCAACTCCTCCATCTTCTCCCGGCTAGCGGTGAAGCAAAGATATACTTGGAGTTAAAATGTGATGGCGAGAAAGCATTTTCCAAAAGTACAAGTGAACGACCCTGATGGATAAGGCCCAATCGCATTTTCTCCATTACTGAGAGGCCATTGGCAGCTTCTTCCAGATCGACTGTCCAGGATCGGATGGGGGTTTCACATGCTCTTTGCACTTGCTCGGGCAATTCGGGAATATTTCTCACAGTGGGAGAGCAGAAATAATCCCTTAACTCTGGCAGTAGACGGGTTCTTTGAGCAGTGAACCTGTCAAACCACCTTAGCATTAGACGAGCAAAATGACCACAGCTAAAATAATAGAGTGAAGGAGAACATAAATACATGTTCGCCCGAACAGGATCCCAATCTAAGTAAGATCTGTCGTTAGGATCCCGAACTCGGGAGCTAGAAGGGCCCCCTGGCTCAGTAGGCTGCGGTGGGGGTATAGTTATGCTCGTTCCGACCAAGTCAATCTGCTCGATGGGTGAGATTGATGGAGGAACAGTTATGATCGGCTCCGAGGGTGGCTCTGGAACAACGACATTGGGTGGGCTCGTTTGGAGCGAAATAGCTTGATCATCTGATTGCCTTCAAGTCCTTTTTGGCGAGGGGGCCAGTGCACTCGATCCTTGCTCGCCGGATCGAGTAGTCCTTTTTTGTTTGCTCGACTCATTGCGGGAAGCTCTGTGCGCTTCCCGTTCGGCTTGAATCCTGGCCATTTTGCTAGGTTTCCTCTTTCGAGCCATCTCGGTGTGCTCGGCTGTGCTCACAGCTATAGTAACGGTGGGGAGAGCTGGGGCAACGAAGAGAACATTATGGAATGGATTATCAAAAGCATGATACATGATCAAATAAAAAGAAAAGCTTGTTTATACCATATGGGTTAAGGGCTACCAAGTGATGTGGGGGCACGTACAATCCGCTCTCTTCCTTTGATCCGCGGTGTTCAACGTCTTCACTGAGCGCTCGGAGTAGGTCTCAAGATCGATTTGCCAGATACTGCTAAAATATCCATCTTCCGTCTCCTTATCCGAAGCGGCTTGAAGTCCTGAGATAGAAGAAGCAAGTTAAAATCAGTCTTCTGAGAAAAATAAAGCAATAAGTTACTTACTCCGACAAATTCCAAAGTCAGTGGGAATGTCTAGACGAGGATTGGGTTCACATTCGGAGGCATGACTTTTCCAATCACCCCCAACGAACCAAAAATTCTCTTTCCAATCCGTGATCTTGTTGGGCACATCCTTGATGACTTTACACTTTGTGTTCGCCTGCATGAACAACCATCCATATTCGCCTCTGGGTCGAGACAAATGGACTAATCGAGTAAGTTCTGCTGCTGTAGGATAGTACACAGGTCTCGTTTTACCGAACAAAGTTAGGAAACTCATAATCATGTGCCACCCATTCGACATCAACTGTGTAATGGTGATGTTCCATTCCACGAGCAAACAAGTAATAGTAGGGTGTAGGGGGAATCGAAGACCAGCCTCCATAGTGTCGATTCACAAAGAACACAACCTTTTGGGTTTGATCTGCTTTCGTTCATCGGACCGGAGCCCGAAAAATACATCTTTTGGAGTTTTCATAGTTTGGTGCAATTGGCGAAAGCATATCAACATCAATTACACTTGAAATTTTGCTCGTTGGGTACTCGTTTTTTTAACTCCTTTCCGATGAGGTTGTTCGGGCCATTCGAGGTCATAAAGGGCACTATATTCAACATATGTTTGGGTTGGGGACGACGGATGGAATGTCTTGAGTTGAATCCGCACCAAACTCAATGTCTTTGCTTTCGGGTGCAGAGGAAGTACCATGTTCACCTCCAACTCTTCTGCTCGGTTCATTGGTTCTATTTAATTGGGACCCACTGACATCACGATTACCTATAACCCTAAAATTCATTCGAGATTGGGGACATTCTTCGTCAGAATCGTCTAAAAAGTCAGAATGAGCTAGGTCTTGATCTAATTCGTTGATAGCCTCATCAGAATTGGACGAAAGGATGGCGAATGGTTGTCAAATTTGCCATCGAGATTTATCCCGAAGCGTCCACCGTCGGAACATTACCCCCCGCGCCGTGTAATCGGACGGTGTGGATTTGACGAAAGAAGACCCATCGTGTTTCGATTCTCCAGAATTAAACAATGAATTAATGGAATTTGAATGGGCAGACATAATGGGAATAAAAATGAGAAGAGAAGCAATTACCTGGATGGAATTTCTCGACGGAAAGAATACCCTCTTGCCGGAGATTTTCGAAAGAAGAAAGGGAGAGTGAGGCGGATGAAAGAAAGAAGAAAAATGGTGGAAAATAGTATTTAAGGGGTTTTCTAAAGGAGCGGATTTCTTGAAGGTTTGAAAAAATTCGATTATAACTTTTTATTATTTGAACCTCAAAATCCGTGAAACCGAGCCTTTCCATCTTCACAAAAGATTATCTGTTTCGAGAAATGTGTTAGGAAAATCGAAGTAATGTTTGAGATTCTCCAGAAATATTGGACAGTCGGGCCCACATGATTGATACAAAGTGACCCGACTGGGGGGTATTGTTGTGACCGGTCAAAGTAATTCAATATCTTATACAGTTGGATGAACGGGGGGATTATTAAATTATAGTTTATTTATTCAAAGTTCGCAGGGTATATCTTGCTTGACCGAGCATGAAGTTATGCTCGCTATGATAGGCAAGTCATGGGCCGAAAGCGAGAATAAAGGGCATTCATTCGGCATTTCGAAACTAACAAAGCAACCCGATTAAATACACACGATAAGTGAAACACATATCCGAATCATCTCTCCACCCCTAGTCACTTGGACAACAAGTACAAAACTTCACAACCAGGTATGTACTGGCGTCAGTCAGGGAAATGATGTAGGGAAACATGGCGATACCACATAAAGTCTTGCATGCCATAAAGTCGCCAGCTCGTGCTTACTAAACCAGCACATGCTTATCAAAGTACTATAAATAGGCCCTGAAAATCATAAAGAGGGTTGAGAAAAATTCCCAAGTACTCACACATATATTCTCCAATTCACCATCTTTCGTAGAAGGAAGTTTTCACCACGAGTAGTATTGTGTACTGTATACTTGAGCCTCGCAATATAACATCTCTGGCTTGGAATGTCCCCAGAGTAGTCATTTATTGATGAACTGGGTCAACAATTTCTTGTTCTTTACTGTAATATTGTACACGTACTTATTTTGTTTGTGAGTTGTTTTAAAATTAGCCACATAGTATTCTCATTAAAAAACGACTTGCAACAATCTCGAATCGGACTTGGTCCGATTTAGGTTTCAAATTTGTCGGAATTTGATGTATGACGTTGTTTTGAGCATATTTTTTAAACTTTTTATAGAAAATGTAAAAGTTATTGGACTAGTTTTACACCGCACATGTCAAAAACCTGCTCTAACCACTGATTTCAGAACCGGGGACCGGTCTGATTATCCTCAAAAAACAATTTTTACGGTAGAACCAGAAAAAACCTGCCATAATCGAAAAAATCGATCAAAATCGGGAAACCGGCAAAACCGGTTAAACCGTTTTTATTTTTATTTTTTTAATTTTTAATTAATTTAAAATTTAATTCTTATTTTTATGTGTTTATTTCAAAATGAAATTTATAACATATAATTTTAAATTTTATAAGTGTAAAATTATTTTATTTTTAATGTAATATAGAAAATATTTTAAAAATATTGATAAGGATCATTTTAACGGTTGGACCGCCGATTCGACTGGTCTAACCGATTGAACCGCCAATTGATACCCGATCCGAATTGGTCGTTGGTTTGGTTATGAAAACACTGGCTCTAACACAACACCGTACTTTAAATTCCAGGGATTTTACCTTTTAGGATCAAAATCGGATCAATTTAAAAATTACGAAATTAAATTGAAATTTTTGGTCTTTTCACAAATTTTGACTTTATGCGAAAATACCAAAATTATTGGATCAAAATAAAATTTACACAAAATCTCACGTGAAATTTATTTATAGTAAGTAATTGTGTTATTATACTTATAGATTAATTAATATCGATAATTTTATAAACTAATATCAATAATATTTAATGCTATAATTTTAATTTATAAGTATAATGATATCAATTGACAAATATAATATTATTGAGACACACTTGCATGAGACCGTCTCATGGTGAAACGGAGCATAAATTGAGTATTGTCGCTTTAACACTTTGGGAGAAGGTGAGTGTGATTTGTACTAAGTTGTACTTCGTCTCATATAAACTTTTATCAATGTTCTTTATTTATAAGTGTAATAATATAAATTAAGACAAAGTCCTAGTATGAAAATTTTTATACATGAAAAAACTTTAATTTACAACCAAATTCTGTAATTGGTGAAGACAAGACAAAATTGAGTGGTTCATGGTTCACTTGCCCAAGTGATTCATGGTTCACTCAACCGAATAGATCATAATTTAGGGTTAATTATTTAGTATTTAGGGTGTAGATGGTTGATTTAGAACAATTTTATAGATTTTCATACATGAAAATTTTCACACTAGACATACTCAAAAATTAAATATTATTCAATAAATTTCAAAGTAGACTTACCATAAAATTTAACTCGTTTAATATTTGTGAAATAAAATGTTTTTCAGTGACCCCAAAATAATTAATTTGAACTTTAATCCATCGAGTTAAGCAATCGCCGTCAAACTTCGGGTGTGTTTTGAAACACTTAAAACAACTTCTAGAAGCACTTATTTTCTAAAGCTATGAGAGGGAGCTTTGAAAATAAGTGTTTCTGTGAGCTATTTTAAGTGTTTCAAAACAAACCCTACCCAAACAAAGTTAAGAGAAATTAAGGTAATTGATTTGAAGATTGAAGGGTTGAATTTAAATGGACTTATAATTTTTCTTTTAATGTTTTACGGTGAGGCGAGGTCGTTAACACCTAACGACTAACGTTGACTTAATTTCCTTTCATAATCAGCTCCGCCTTTGACCTCATCACAGTAATCCCAAATTTTGTGCCCTAATTATCTTGAACTGTTCATTATGTTTAACTATACTTCCTGAAGGAGAGGAGGATTTCCCGTGTTTTAGTTTCAATTCGTGATGACAATCTAACCTGTTCTACGGAGAGGCGCCAATCTTCTTTGAAGAAGTTTATTCTGTCTACTATGGCAGGTCAAGGGAATGAATCGATTCTTCAATTTGCGCCTTTCCAGAGTGCAGTGGACGAAGGTTTTTGGCACCGATTATCATCGCTGAAACTCAACAAGCTAGGGATTGATGAGTCTCCTATTCCTATCACAGGTGTGATCTCTCTTACACATAAGCAAATTGCAATTTTCAAGGCGGTATTGAATTGAGTTGTAATTAGTTGAAAAAAAAAAAAACCCTTCCGGATACGTTTAATCAAATGTTGGTGTTGTTTTTGGAAAAACTCCTTATTTCTGAGTTCATCGTTGAGTATAACATCTCTGATGAGGCTTAGAGGGTTAAGCAGATTGAAGTACGCAATCAATGAGTAAAACGATGAACATTCAAATACCATATATGGTGCCTCCAAACCAGTTGCTTGTGAATTTAGGTTTTTTTTTTGTTACTCGCTTACTCTTATGGCAATGTAGTAATATTAGCGAGATCTTGGTGGAAAACTTCGGATTGAAAATTATGAACTTATAAACGAAACAGAAGGTATATATAATATTTCACATAATTAGAATGCTGTACCAGGACTCCGTGCGTCCAGGTCTCATGTTTCCCTTCAAATCTATGATATATCACTTATTTTAATATAATGATATGGTTAAAACTAGAAAATGCCTCTATGTGATTTAATTATGAAGATTTCACTTGTGATCGTAATTCTTGTGGCAGGTTTTTATGCCCCTTGCTCACATCATCAAGTATCGCATCATTTGACTGTCCTTGCGGAATCTTTACCCCCAGAAGCGAGTAAACAACCATTTATGCCGGCAATAAGTCGTGGAAACAGGAATAGATGCCCTATACCAGGTATTCTGTACAATACAAACACATTGGAGGGATTCCAGGCTCTTGACAAACAAAGCCTACTTAAAGCCGAAGCAGAAAAGGTGTCTTAATCCATTAAGTTTTTCTACTCCTGTTACACACCTTGTTGGCCACATTTTCACTTTGCTGTTAATGTTATGAAGTTTCCACCCTATCTTACCCGAACTAATTTTAAAAGATGAAAAAGACACCTCGAGTATGGATGTGTTCTCATTTACATATTTCTAAACCTTGTTAGATCTGGGAGGACATTTGTTCGGGCAAAGTTGAGAAGGACTGCACTGTTCTATCAAGATTCCTTGTCATTTCATTTGCTGACTTGAAAAAATGGAGCTTTCATTACTGGTTTGCTTTCCCTGCATTGACTCTTGATCCTCCAGCAACTGTGGTTAATCTTAAGCCGGCTACTCAGTGGTTTAGTGTTGAAGAGGTTCTTCAAAGATTCTTATATTTGACTATAATACAGTTAACTCTTTGAGAAGCTAAAAATTTGATATCAAAGATATTGCTGTGCTTATAGGCGGAGTCTGTGGCAGCTGCTTGTAATGATTGGCGCAACATGTGCTCAACAACAGGTAAAAAGTTATCATGAATGTTTGCTGCTTAGTTTTACATTACAACTACAGCCTAAAGAGTCGATTTTCTTACAGATGTTCCTTTCTTCCTGGTATCTATTTCTTCAAATTCTGCTGCGACTGTTAGGCCTCTGGCCGAGTTTGAAGCCTGTCAATTGGATGGCCATAAGGTTGGTCATATATAAACTAAATTAGTATCTAGTAAAATATAAACACAAATCCACTAGCATGCACATATACAGTCAAATTCGAACTTTATTACTGAAGAAAGATGAATGCCTAGTTTACCAACTAGATATAGCTGATCCCCAAAAAAATATCTCTAGGTAAGTAAACCACATGTCCATATTTCCTGCAGGTCCTGATTGGATTTTATGACCCTTGTCATCTTCCAAATAATCCTGGTTGGCCTCTTCGAAACTTGTTATGGTTTATTTGCAGAAGATGGAGTCTTCAGAAGATTCAATTTTTTTGCTATCGTGAAAGTCGTGGCTTTGCCAATTTGAAATTATCTTTGGTGGGTGAAGCGTTGATACCAAATTCACAAGGTAGATCTAAGGCACCAGCTCTTTTGAGACCTTTCTTTGTCATTTCAGCTGTTGCAGTTTTGATGCATTCTCTTATGGACGTATTTATTTAGAGTTAAAAAATCATGACAAAATGCCGAGTGCTGTTGGTTGGGAACTTAATAGCAGAGGAAGGAAGGCAGCAAGATGCATCAGTCTTGCCAAGACAATGGATCCAACTAGGTTTACTGCATAAACTATTCCTCAACAACTCAGAACCTTGTTATGGTATTCTACTCATAGGTTTTACTTGTTTGACAGGTTAGCCATTGAAGCTGCCGATTTGAACTTAAAGTTAATGAGATGGCGTCAACTGCCATCATTAAATCTGAATCTCTTGTCAACTACAAGATGTCTTCTTCTAGGCGCAGGTACACTTGGATGCCAGGTGGCTCGGATGCTTATGGTATGCACTTCTGACTCCAATAGGATATGTTTGATTGGGATTTAGTGGATTTTGAAATCTGTATTTTAATATCTAGTAAATTTCAAAATCCTGATATATAGTAATGGTGTGTGTTTGTTTTGAGATTTAAGTAGGATAGAATTTGACTTTATAATGATTGGATAATTGTTTAATAACTAATGTGTTTTATTTGAAGTTGTAAAAATGAGAAAAAAGTGTTAAAAATGATAAATAAAAGATGAGTGTGAATAAAAAAAATCATTGGAGAGAGTGTGATGGAGAAAAAAAATGCTATTATATGGTTTATATGTATTTGTTAGGGGTGGATATTGGGTTTTCAGGAACCTGATTTCAAAATCCCAAAGTTTAAACAGTATTTAGATTTCAAAATCACAAATCTGGATTTCAAATCTCAAATCAAACATACCCTTATAGTGTTTACACTCCCTACCATTCATAATGTAGGTCGTTTTGGTATTTTGCACATATATTAATAAAAAAGGATTATACCAAAATTAGCCTTATTTAGTGATTATTTATCCT
The DNA here is from genome assembly GCA_037126765.1 of Stenogyne calaminthoides. NCBI lineage: Eukaryota > Viridiplantae > Streptophyta > Magnoliopsida > Lamiales > Lamiaceae > Stenogyne > Stenogyne calaminthoides. The sequence goes on from JBBCBC010000004.1 coordinate 47,890,633, forward strand.
TAATTAATGACAACCACTATCGCCGAAAAAAAAAAAAAGAAAACAGACTGTCTTCTCTTCTCCAAACCACTTCTTCCGCTGGGAGATCTGAACTAATTCTTCCCACACGAGGTAAATTATAATGTCGTTATTTGATGATTGCCTCCACAAGGATCTCCAACCAAAAGGATCTCTCAAACAATACGACATGAATAATTAAAAATGAAAATAGAAAGAAAATGGATTAGAAAACTCAAAAATTTCAATTGTTTGGACTTATATTAATCTCCATCAGCCTAACTACCTTCATTGCTCAATCATGACGAACCGTTCTTCATCAAAGTTTTAGTAAGCTTCCTGCATATTGGAATAAGAATAGAAGGAGAGAGAAGAATTGATCCATCAGGCATGGGGAAGGTTAGAAAATAGATGTAGACTTTATTAATGAAAAAGGTGAGTAAATAAGGGCATCTTGTGTATATAATGTTAAAAACGACAATTAAAATGTAAATAGTGAAAAACACAGAACGACAAACAAATTGAATAGGAGGGAGTAATATTTTGTGATCTCAGATACTTATGAATTTTTACTTTCGGAGGCCTGGGGTGTTCGGAAGATGACACTTCTTGACAGTGGCAGAGTGTCCATGTCTGAAAAACACAGAACGACAAACAAATTGAATAGGAGGGAGTAATATTTTGTGATCTCAGATACTTATGAATTTTTACTTTTGGAGGCCTGGGGTGTTCGGAAGATTACACTTCTTGACAGTGGCAGAGTGTCCATGTCTAATCCACTGCGGCAGTCCCTATATACCTTGGATGATTGCTTGAATGGTGGTGAATTTAAGGCAGAAGCAGCTGTTAAAAGTCTAAGTAGAATATTCCCAGCTGTGGTGAGTATATGTCTTCACCTTAGGAAATGTCTTTTCTATTATTCTTTTTACCCTGTTAATTTGATTTCTTTCTCAGGAAGCACGGTCTGTTGTAATGGCTATCCCAATGCCCGGGCATCCTGTACCGAGCCAAGAAGAAAATAGTGTGCTTGAGGATTGCAGACAGTTGCAAGATTTGATAAATTCTCATGATGCAATTTTTCTGTTAACTGATACACGAGAAAGCAGATGGCTTCCAACTCTTTTTACTGCCAACACGAACAAGGTTGATCTTCTTTGAATTTTCTCCCTCCCATGTTTCTAATTTTGAAATCCATCACTAGACAGAATCATCACTTACTGATTTATCTCTTTGCTTGCTTTAATCATAGATCACCATTACTGCTGCCCTTGGGTTCGATAGTTTTCTAGTTATGCGCCATGGAGCTGGTCCTCTAAGCTCCTCTTATGACATAAAAACTGAAGCTGTGAATGATCTATCCTCTGCAATTGGAACGGTCTCTCTAATGGACAACAGTAGTGAGCAGAGATTGGGTTGTTACTTTTGCAATGATGTTGTTGCTCCAGTTGATGTAAATATATCTTTGAAGCACTGTTCTTGGATATGAGATATATATATATATATATTTAGAGTGAAATTAACTGATTATGGTCTTTTTGCAGTCAACCACTAATCGCACGCTAGACCAGCAGTGTACTGTTACACGCCCAGGACTTGCTCCTATTGCATCATCACTTGCAGTCGAACTTCTTGTAGGAATTCTGCATCATCCTCTTGGGTAAATCCATTTTTTAATAAAAAAAATCAATACATCTGATTACACAGAATGAAAAGGGTACGAGGTTTATCTGTTGAATTCCTTATATTTGTATTCTTAATTTCCTTTCTATGCTCTTGTATTGTTTTCCTATTAAATTTGTACAGAACATCAGCGAAAGCTGAGTTTGCTAGCTCAAGTGATGCTGGCGAGGAACAACCTCTTGGTATTTTACCCCATCAAATTAGAGGCTCCCTTTCACAGTTTTCTCAGATGATCCTTGTGGGTCATGCCTCAACAAGTTGCACGGCTTGTAGCTCCACTGTAAGAATTTTTTACAACCTAATATTGAGCTCGTAGCTGTGACCTGTAGCCTTCTTCTTTGTTTTATATGCAAGTTGAGTGCTAACAAGAATAAATAGCATTATTATACGTGTTTTATGCATCATGTACATGATAGTCGAATTATATTCCAATTGGAAATATCTCACAGTTTCACATTTATGTAGGTCGTTTCTGAATATCAGAAGAGGGGGCTGGATTTCATACTTGAAGCCATTAACCATCCTACGTATCTGGAGGATATAACTGGGCTAACCGAACTGATGAAATCTGCGGGATCTTTTGAACTGGACTGGGATAATGAAACCGACGATGAGTTTGTTGAGATTTAACATAATGTGTTTAGTTTGATGAATTCAACCAACTTATTGCAGTTCTTTTGACTTTGTATATAAAGCAGGGGAATACGATGTCAATATAAACATTCTTTTCGTAACTCTGCAAACTAATCTTCATTATCAAAACATGGAAACTGTATCCCGTAGTATTCTTGTACCCAATGTCATGGAAATTCACACGAGATCCTTTATTATAAATGTGTTCCATTTCTTTAAATTCATTGTCTAAAAGTTACATTTAAATACATAATATGTAGTGCAACTGTGCAAGTCGAAGTAGATTGCAACTCTGCAACCAATCCTCCCTTATATGCATTCTTAAACAGCTGTTGCACACATTAGTACTATGTTTTCAAGAATAAAACGACAGACGACACTACTAATACTGCATTACATTACGTCAATAGAGTTCCTTTAGGTATTTTAATTGTTTACTAATGAATTCTGAATCTAATCTAATAAATTTATATTTGGAATTCACTTCTCTATGTTGTATTAATTCAAAAACATAAATAGATATAATAATAGTTGAAAATATCTTTTAACCAAGAACCCCTATAATTCTTATTTGGCCTGCAGAAACATAATCCCTTATCCCTTACATCTATTTCTCAATCTTCTATTTCCTACGTGGCATTCTATAATTATTACAATTCAAATTTCTATTTTTCTCATAATTTACAATTTTTTATTCTAATTAAATGAGATATTATCTTAACTTTAACTACCCCAAATTTAAACTCTCTCATTATTTTGAATTTTAAATTATATTTTTCACATTTAATGTTATTTAACAATCCTTAAAAAAATTATTGTTATTTTTTTCGTCGTTGTTTAATTGTCGTCGTTTAATTATTCTGCATTTTTATTCTTAATTATATTTTAATTAAGATTATCAGTCTAATATTTTTTTTAATTAATTAAAATACCCAAATTTTTTATTTTTTTATTGTTCGATATTTACTCTAAAATAATAATACATAATTTATCTTTAAAAAAATATTTTACACATACACATAAACATATTATTATAATTAAATTAAATTAAAATTTAAGATAATTAATTTAAAATTAATAATTTTTTATTAAAAAAAAGTCCCGCGTAATTCGCGGGAACATACACTATTTTGTTACTATAGCAACTTTTCAAATTTGTATCACACCACGCACATAACGCAACTTTTATTTTTTCCGTTGCGGTGTGTCGCATTTCACTTACAAAATCGTTTCCACCTTTATTCGTTTTTTTCTTTGCTACAGTAACAAGGAAACGGCGTCGTTAATCCTGCGTTGTTATTTTGAAAATGGGCGCTTGTTATGTTATATAACAAGCCAGTAGTAACCTCTGGAACGGATATGTGAATTCAGCTGCAAGTCTCTCCTCTCTCTCTCTAAATTCCCTCTTCTCTGGTTTCTCCAATTGTGCTTCGATCTTGACTTTCTTTGAAGAAGTTTCTGTTGTCTACAATGGCGGGTCAAGGGGAAGGATCGATTCTTCAGTTTGCGCCTTTCCAGAGTGTAGTGGAAGACGGTTTTTGGCACAGGTTATCATCGCTGAAAATCAACAGGCTAGGGATTAGTCAGCGTCATATTCCTATCATAGGTGCGATATCTCTTGCATATAGGTCAATTGCATATCTATTGAGTTGTAATTTGTTGACTTCCACTCTATTAGCAATTGATGATTGTTAGATATGCCTATAATTCAGATTTCTAGGTTAAATAAACCCTTTTCGTACGTTTTTATCAAATGTTTATTTCTGAGTATAACCTCTCTAATGAGAGTTAAGAGTTTAGCCAATTGAACTACTTAGTCAATGAGGAAATTGATGAACCTGCAATTACCGGATATGGTGCCTCTAAACAATTTTGCTTGTGGGTTCAATTATGCAGAATTTTCACTTGTGATCTTAATTCTTGTGGCAGGTTTTTATACCCCTTGCTCAAGTCATTTTACTCTTCTTCAGGAATCTTTACCCCCAGAAGCGAATGAACAACCATTTATGCCGGTAATTAGTCGTGGGAACAAGAATAGATGTCCTATCCCAGGTGCTCTGTTCAATACAAACACATTGGAGGAATTCCGGACTCTTGACAAACAACTCATACTTGAAGCCGAAGCAGAAAGGGTATCTTTTTAATCCATTGAGATTTCTTCTCTTGTGGGCCACTTTTTACCTTTGCCGTTTATATTTTGAAAGATACCCACCCTATCTGACCCGAACTAATTCTAAAATAAAAAAACACACTATGTTTATTAGATCTGGGAGGACATTTGTTCGGGCAAAGTTGAGAAGGACTGCAGCATTCTATCAAGATTTGTAGTCGTTTCATTTGCTGACTTGAAAAAATGGAGCTTTCATTATTGGTTTGCTTTCCCTGCTTTGACTCTTGATCCTCCAGCAACTGTGGTTAATCTTAAGGCGGCTACTCAATGGTTTAATGCGGAAGAGGTGATTCAAAAATTCGTATGTTGACTGTAATACAGTTAACTCTTTGAGAAGCTAAATTTGATATCAAAGATATTGCTGTGCTTGTAGACGAAGTCTGTGACAGCTGCTTGTAATGATTGGCGCAACACGTTCTCAACAACAGGTAAAAAGTTAATCCTGAATGTTTTTTGTTTAATTTTCTATACTTAAATATGTCTGTCTAATGGGCCGAGTTTCTTACAGATGTTCCTTTCTTCCTGGTATCTATTTTTTCAAATTCTGCTGCGACTGTTAGGCAACTGGCCGAGTTTGAAGCCTGTCGTTTGGATGGTCATAAGGTTGGTCATATATAAACACAAATCTAACTAGATTTAGCTAGTCCCGAGAAAAATATCACTTTATAAGCAAACCACATGTCCAATTCCCTGCAGGTGCTGATTGGATTTTATGACCCTTGTCATCTTCCAAACAATCCTGTTTGGCCTCTTCGGAATTTGTTATGGTTTATTTGCAGAAGATGGAGACTTCAGAAGGTCCAATTTTTTTGCTATCGTGAAAGTCTTGGTTCTATCGATTTGGAATTAAGTTTAGTGGGTGAAGTGTTATTACCAAATTCACAAGGTAGATCTGCTAAAATAAGGCACCTGCTCTTTTAAGACTTCTCTTTCTTGTTTCAGCTGTTGCAGTTTTGATGTATTCTCATATGCATGTATCTATGTAGAGTTAAAAAATCATGACACAGTGCTGAGTGCTGTTGGTTTGGAACTTAATAGCAGAGGAAGGAACACATCAAGGTGCATCAAACTGGCCAAGACAATGAATTCAACTAGGTTTACCACATAAACTATTCCTCTGAACCTCGTCATGTTATTTTACTCATTAGGTTTTACTTGGAGTTTGACAGGTTAGCCATCAAAGCTGCTGATTTGAACTTAAAGTTAATGAGATGGATACGGCCATCATTAAATCTGAATCTCTTGTCAACTACAAGATGTCTTCTTCTAGGGGCAGGCACACTTGGATGCCAGGTTGCTCGTATGCTTATGGTACACACTTCTGAATTGAATCCTATTAGTGTTTTGTGTCATCTGACCTCATCAATTTATTCTTTTGGAGGCATGGGGTATTCGAAAGATTACAATTCTTGATGGTGGCAGAGTGTCCATGTCTAATCCCCTGTGGCAGTCCTTGTACACCTTGGACGATTGCGCGAATGGTGGTGAATTTAAGGCAGTTGCAGCTGTTAAAAGTTTAAGTAAAATATTCCCAGCAACTGGGGTGAGTAGTATATCTTTTCTATTATGTCCATGAAATTGATGTCTTCAGTTCACCTTGGAAAATGCCTTTTATATTATTCTTTTTACCCTGTTAGTTTGATTTCTTTCTCAGGAAGCACAATCTGTTGTAATGTCTATCCCAATGCCTGGACATCCTGTACCGAGTGTAGAAGTGAATAGTGTCACACACTTGCAAAAGTTGATAAATTCTCATGATGCAGTTTTCCTGTTAACTGATACACACGAAAGCAGATGGCTTCCCACACTTTTTTGCTCCAGCATGAACAAGGTTGATCTTCTTTCAATTTCCTCCCTCAACAATGAATTTACCATAAAACTGTTTATGATGATGAAATATGTGTCATCTGATTTTGAAATCCAACATTAAACAGAATCATGTTCAATTACTCATTTATCTCTTTGGTTGCTTTAATCGTAGATCACCATTACTGCTGCCCTAGGGTTCGATACTTTTTTAGTTATGTGCCATGGAGCTGGTCCTGTATCCACTGAAACCGTGCAGAGATTGGGTTGTTACTTTTGCAAGGATGCTTCCGCTCCACGTGATGTAAACATCATTGAAGAAACTGTTGTTCAATATGAACTTTCTTGTTTAGAATGAAGTTAACTGGTTATGGTTTTTTTTTTGCAGTCAACCACTAATCGTAGGTTAGACCAGCTATGTACTGTTACTTGCCCAGGACATGCTCCAATTGCATCATCACTTGCAGTCGAACTTCTTGTAAATATCCTGCATCATCCTCTTGGGTGAGTCCTTTTTTTAATCAAAGATTTCTATACATCTGATAACACAGAACGAATGAGGTCTGAGGTTTATCTGTTGAGCTCCTCATTTCTATTTAACTTGTACAGGACATCAGCAAAAGCTGAGCTTTCTTGGTCAGGGGCTACTAATGACAAGCTACCTCTTGGTACTCTACCTCTACGACTGCCCCATAAAATTTGTGGCTCCGGTTCACAGTTTCATCAGGTGACCCGTGAGTATCATGCCACACCATGGTGCACAGCTTGTAGCTCCACTGTAAGACGCATCCAAATGTTCTCTTTTTATTTAATTCTTTGTTTTCCTTTTGTTGTAATGTAGAACCCACATCTTGTATCATGCCTTCTTCTTTGTTATATGTGCTAGTTGAGTGCTAACAAGAATAAATAGCATATTTACGCAATAATCAAATCATATTTCAATTGAAAATATATGACAATTTCAGTTTAATGTAGGTCGTTTCGGAATATCATAAGAGGGGGACGGATTTCATAGTTGAAGCCATTAACTATCCTAAGTATCTGGAGGATATAACTGGGCTTAGTGATTTGGATGTGGACGATGTTGAAATGGAATAGGACCATGAGTTGTTGAGATCATCATTATAAAAATTTAGAAACTGTATGCTGTACTATTTTTGTACCTAATGTCATGGAAGTTTACATGAGATCCTTTACTATAAGCTTGTTTCGTTTTGAGCTTAAATTTCACAGTATAAAAAACATTTAAACACATAATATGTATTGCAATTTGCAACCAGTCCTCCCTTATATGCATTCTTAGACAGCTATTGCATGCATAAATACTCCCTTTATTCCATACTTTGACATTTTTCATTTTGATTCGTCTCATACTTGTTTTCGCTTTCCATAAATAGCAACTATATCCTTTAGGAATCTAAAAAATTATATCTCATGCCATTAATTTACACACATTAAAAATTGTTTTATCCTCTCATGTACTTTAATAATATAAATAAAAATGTCTACAATATCTTCAACTAAAAACTATTTTATCATGTATTGTGTAAACAGTAAATGTCCAATTAAATATGTAACGCATGAAGTATTATGTTTTCAAGAATAAAACAATTCTAACACCGCATTACATACGTCAATAGAGTTACTTAGGCATGTCGATTGTTTACCGTGTGACGCAAAAGTTCTATACGACATGCATGTTGAATTATCTAATGATTCTGCATCTAATAAATTCAGATCTCTATATTATATTAATTCAGAAACATAAATAGATATAGTAATAGTTGAAAATAGTACCCCTTTCATTCCACTATAAATTTTTTATTTTCCTTTTATATTCACAATAAATTTCCCCTTTCATAATTAAAAAAAAAAACTCCATTATTTATTATTTTTATTATTATTTTTCACATAATATTATAAAAAATATTACTCACTACTCCACTCATAATTATACATATATTTTTTATCTTTTTCAATACCCAAAATTATCCCTCATTATTATTATTTTTTAATTAAAATATCCAAAAGAAAGGGAAAGTTAATAGAGGGACGAAAGAGTACTATATTTTAATGAAGCACCCCTAGAATTCATAGCAACTTTTCAAATTGCATCACACGACACAAGCATCTTCGCAGCTTTTATTTATCCGTCGCGATATGTCGCACTTCACTTACAAAATCGCGTCAACCATTATCCGCGTTTTTTCTTTGCTAGAGTAACAACGAAACAGTGCCGTTAATCCTGCGTTATTATTTTGAAAATCGGCGCTTGTTATTTACAAACCAGTAGTTAGTAACCGCTAATGCGAATTCAGTTGCAAGTTTATCTTCTCTCTCTAAATTCTGTCTACTCTGGTTTCTCCAATTGTGCTCCGATCTTGACGCTTCTTTGAAAAGGTTTCTGTTGTCTACTGTGGCGGGTCAAGGGGAAGAATCGATTCTTCAATTTGCGCCTTTCCAGAGTGCAGTGGACGAAGGTTTTTGGCATAGATTATCATCGCTGAAACTCAACAGGCTATGGACTGATGAGAGTCCTGTGACTATCGCAGGTGTGATCTCATTTACACATAGGTCATTTGCAATCTTCAAGGCGGTATTGGATTGATTTGTAATTTGTTGACTTTATTTCTATTAGCAATTGATGATTGTTAAGTATAGTTCAGATTTCTAGGTTAGAAAACCCCTTTCCGTACGTTTTATCAAATGTTCTCTTTATTTCTTTAATTGTTAAGCAGATTGAACTACTCAGTCAATGAGAAAAGTGGCGAACATGCAATTACCGGATATGGTGCCTCTAAATAATTTTGCTTATGGATTCAATTATGCAGGATTTTCACTTGTGATCTTAATTCTTATGGCAGGTTTTTATGCCCCTTGCTCAAATCATCAAGTGTCTAATCATTTTACTCTTCTTGCGGAATCTTTACCCCCAGAAGCGAGTGAACAACCATTTATGCCGGTAGGGAACAGGAATAGATGTGCTATCCCAGGTATTCTGATCAATACAAACACATTGGAGGGATTCCGAGCTTTTGACAAACAGCAACTACTTCGAGCCTCTGCAGAAACTGTATCTTTGTTGGCCGCATTTTTCTTTACAGTTTATATTTTGAAAGATATCCACCCCATGCATATGTGTTCTCATTTACATATTTCTGAATTGTTAGATCCGAGACTGCATTTGTTCGGGTGAAGTTGAGGAGAACTGCACCATTCTGTCAAGATTCATTCTCGTTTCATTTGCTGACTTGAAAAAATGGAATTTTCATTACTGGTTTGGTTTCCCTGCTTTGACTCTTGATCCTCCAGCAACTGTTGTTAATCTTAAGCCTGCTACTCAGTGGTTTAGTGCGGAAGAGGTGATTCAAAGATTTGTATATTGACTGTAATACAGTTAACTCTTTGAGAAGCACAATTTGATATCAAAGATATTGCTGTGCTTATAGGCGAAGTCTGTGACAGCTGCTTGTAATGATTGGCGCAACACGGTCTCAACAACAGGTAAAAAGTTAATCCTGAATGTTTTTTGCTTAATTTTCTATACTTGCTGTCTAAAGGATCGATTTTCTTACAGATGTTCCTTTCTTCCTGGTATCTATTTCTTCAAATTCTGCTGTGACTATTAGGCATCTGGCCGAGTTTGAAGCCTGTCATTTGGATGGTCATAAGGTTGATCATATATAAACACAAATCCAACTAGATTTAGCTGGTTCCGAGAAAAATATCACTATATAAGTAAAACACATGTCCATATTCCCTGCAGGTGCTGATTGGATTTTATGACCCTTGTCATCTTCCAAATAATCCTGGCTGGCCTCTTCGAAATTTGTTATGGTTTATTTGCAGAAGATGGAGTCTTCAGAAGGTTCAATTTTTTTGCTATCGTGAAAGTCATGGTTTTGTTGATTTGGAATTATCTTTGGTGGGTGAAGCATTGCTACCAAATTCAGAAGGTAGATCTGCTAAAATAAGCACCTTCTCTTTTAAGCCTTCTCTTTCTTGTTTCAGCTGTTGCAGTTTTGATGCATTCTCATATGCATGTATCTATGTAGAGTTAAAAAATCATGACGCAGTGCTGACTGCTGTTGGTTGGGAACTTAATAGCAAAGGACTGAACGCATCAAGGTGCATCAATCTTGCCAAGACAATGGATCCAACTAGGTTTACCACAAACTATTTCTCAACAACTCTGAACCTTGTCATGTTATTTCACTCATTAGGTTTTACTTGGAATTTGACAGGTTAGCCATTGAAGCTGCTGATTTGAACTTAAAGTTAATGAGATGGATACGGCCATCATTAAATCTGAATCTCTTGTCAACTACAAGATGTCTTCTTCTAGGGGCAGTATTAGAGATAAAGAATAGAAATTAGTCTTTATCCAATGTATTTATTTATTTTATATTCTTTCCACTTCTGAATTGAATCCTATTAGTGTTTTGTATTCATCTGACCTCATTAATTTTTTTTCTTTGGAGGCAATGGGGTGTTGATATTTACAATTCTTGATGGTGGTATCATCCATGTCTAATCCCCTGTGGCAGTCCTTGTACACCTTGGGCGAAATTAATTACGCATAATACAATGGCAATCTCCAATTTCCATGAATTTAAGGCAGTTGCAGCTGTTAAAGGTTTAAGTAAAATATTCCCAGCAACTGGAGTGAGTAGTATCTATATCTTTTCTATCATGTTCATGAAATTGATGTCTTTAGTTCACCTTGGAAAATGCCTTTTATATTATTCTTTTTTACCCTGTTAGTTTGATTTGATTTCTTTCTCAGGAAGCAAAATCTGTTAAAATTAAAATACCAATGCCTGGACATCCTGTATCCGAAGAGTGCAGAAGTGAATAGTGTGGAGGGTTGAGAATTGCAAAAACTTGCAAAATTTGATAAATTCTCATGATGCTGTTTTTCTGTTAACTGATATGGTAAGAAATTTAAGTCGTTATGTGATCAGATGGCTTCTACACTTTTTTGCTCCAACATGAACAAGGTTGATCTTCTTTCAATTTCCTCCCTCAACAATGATTTTACCATAAAACTGATTTTATGATGATGAAAAATATGTCATCTGATTTTGAAAATCCAACATTAAACAGAATCATGTTCAATTACTCATTGGTCTCTTTGGTTCATTTCATCGGTGGCAATCACCATTACTGCTGCCCGGGGGTTGGGCAAATACTTTTTAGTTTTATCGCCATGGAGCTGGTTTTCCACTGAAACCGTGCAGAGATTGGGTTGTTACTTTTGCAATGATTTTTCCGGTTCTGATGTAAACATCATTGAAGAATCCTGTTGTTCGATATGAACTTCGTGGGGTTTATTATGTTAACTGGTTAAGTTTTTTTTTTTTGTCCTCGGTTTCTCAATGCTCATCAACTTGCTCTGCATCATCAACAGTCGAACTTCTTGTAAATATCCTGCATCATTCTTGGGTGAGTCCTTTTTTAATCAAAGATTTCGGACATCTGATAACTCCGATGAGGTCTATCTTGATCTGTTGTGCTCCTCATTTCTATTTAACTAATCAGGACATCAGCAAAATTGAGCTTTCTTGGTCAGGGGCTACTAATGACAAGCTAATGGGTACTCTACATTGACTGGTAAAATGGCTCCGGTTCACAATTTTTCAGGTGACCCGTGGTTCTAGTAAATTGTGCACAGCTTGTAGCTCCACTGTAAGACGCATCCAAATGGATGTTTTATTTGGTTCTTTGTTATCTTTAAAAATTTGTTATCTATCTTGTAAACTAACATTCTTTTTTATATGTGCGATGTGATTTTCTCGAATAAAAGCATATTTACGCAATTCAAATCATATTTCAATTGAAAAAGCAAAATTTCAGTTTAATGTAGGTCGAAGGAATATGATAAAGGCTTATATTTCATAGTTGAAGGATTTAACTATCCTAAGTATCGGAATAAAGAATTGGTTTCAGGTTTATGGCATTTCTGGGGCATGTCCCACATTCTATTATTTCTGGACGATGAACAAACTTGGTCATTTATGAGTTGTTGAGATCATCATTATAAAAAATTTAGAAACTGTATGCTGTACTCTTCTTGTCAATAATGTCATGGAAGTTTAAGAGATTATCTTGTTTTTTGAGCTTGAATGATAAAAAAACATTTAAACACATTGTGTTTTGGATTTAATTCATTGTGATTTTATGGGGTCATGCATAAACCCCTTCATTTTTACTTGATTTTTCATTTTATTATGTTGCATTTATTGATGATTATTCCCGATTTCCTTTGGAATTTATTATATCTCATGCCATTAATTTACACAATTAACGATATTTTTATCCTTTCATACCTTTAATAATATAAATCAATTTGATCTTCAAAAATCTATTTTTTCAAAGTGATGGGGGAACCGAGTTTGTTAATGCTAAAGTCCGGAATTTTATGAATCTTAATGGCATTCTTCATCGTTTGTCTTGTCGTCAATAGCAGTTACTTAATGGTCGATTGTTTACCGTGTGACGCAAAAGTTCTATACGACATGCATGTTGAATTATCTAATGATTCTGCATCTAATAAATTCTGATCTCTATATTATATTAATTCAGAAACATAAATAGATATAGTAATAGTTGAAAATAGTACCCCTTTCATTCCACTATAAATTTTTATTTTCCTTTTTATATTCACAATAAATTTGGTTATTCATAATTAAAAAAACTCCATTATTTATTATTTTTATTATTATTTTTTCCATAATATTATAAAAATTATCGATAACTTCTTGGAGCCTCGTAATTATACATATATTTTTATCTTTTTCAATAGTAAAATTATCCTCATTATTTTATTTTTTTAATTAAAATATCAAAAGAAAGGGAAAGTTAATAGAGGGACGAAAAGAGATTATATTTTTAATGAAGCACTTTAAATTCATAGCAACTTTTCAAATTGCATCACACGACACAAGCATCGCAGCTTTTATTTATCCGTCGCGATATGTCGCACTTCACTTACAAAATCGCGTCAACCATTATCCGCGTTTTTCTTTGCTAGAGTAACAACGAAACAGTGCCGTTAATCCTGCGTTATTATTTTGAAAATCGGAGCTTGTTATTTACAAACCAGTAGTTAGTAACCGCTAATGCGAATTCAATTGCAAGTTTATCTTCTCTCTAAATTCTGTCTACTCTGGTTTCTACAATTGTGCTCCGATCTTGACGCTTCTTTGAAAAGGTTTCTGTTGTCTCTGTGGCATTTTCAAGGGGAAGAATCGATTCTTCAATTTGCGCCTTTCCTTTTATGCAGTGGACGAAGGTTTTTGGCATGGATTTATCATCGCTGAAACTCAACAGGCTATGGACTGATGAGATGCCCTGTGACTATCGCAGGTGTGATTTCATTTACATAGGTCATTTGCAATCTTCAAGGCGGTATTGGATTGATTTTTAATTTGTTGACTTTATTTCTATTAGCAATTGATGATTGTTAAGTATAGTTCAGATTTTTCTAGGTTAGTCCGGTTTTCCGTACGTTTTATCAAATGTTCTCTTTATTTCTTTAATTGTTAAGCAGATTGAACTCTTCAGTCAATGAGAAAATGTGGCGAACATGCAATTACCGGATATGGTGTTCTAAATAATTTTGCTTATGGATTCAATTATGCAGGATTTTCAACTTGTGATCTTAATTTTATCCAGGTTTTTATGCCCTTGCTCAAATCATCAAGTGTCGAATCAAGAAAGCTCTCTTCTTGAATCTTTCCCCAGAAGCTGAACAACCATTTATGCCGGTAGGGAACAGGAAGGATTTGCTATCAGGTATCTCAATACAAAACACATTGGGCTTTTCTGAGTTGTTGTGATTCTTCAACTGTTTCGATTTCATCGAAACTGTATCTTTTATTATTTATTTTTCTTTACAGTTTATATTTCGATGATATCACCCCCATGGGAATGTGTTCTCATTTACATATTTCTGAATTTTTATATCGAGACTGCATTTGTGAGTTTGCCATTGAGGATCTTGCACCATTCTGTCAAATTATTTCTCGTTCTTGAGGTTTCTTGAACAAATGGAATTTTGTTTACTGGTTTGGTTTTAAATATGCCTCTTGATATCCAGAACTGTTGTTGGAATCTTAAGCCTGCTACTCAGTGGTTTAGTGCGGAAGAGGTGATTCAAAGATTTGATATATTGACTGTGATCCCAGTTAACTCTTTGACTTGCACAATTTGATATCAAAGATATTGACCATCATAGCCCCGAATCTCTGTGACAGCTGCTTGTAATGATTGGTCTCAACAACAGGTAAAAAGTTAATCCTGAATGTTTTTGCTTAATTTTCTATACTTGCTGTCTAAAGGATCGATTTTCTTACAGATGTTCCTTTCTTCCTGGTATCTATTTCTTCAAATTCTGTTGTGACTATTAGGCATCTGGCCGAGTTTGAAGCCTGTCATTTGGATGGTCATAAGGTTGATCATATTTAAACACAAATCAACTAGATTTAGCTGGTTCCGAGAAAAATATCACTATATAAGTAAAACACATGTCCATATTCCCTGCAGGTGCTGATTGGATTTTATGATTGGTTTGTCATCTTCCAAATAATCCTGGCTGGCCTCTTAAATTTGTTATGGTTTATTTGCAGAAGATGGAGTCTTTTTGAGGTTCAAATTTTTTTGCTATCGTGAAAGTCATGGTTTTGTTGATTTGGAATTATCTTTGGTGGGTGAAGCATTGCTACCAAATTCAGAAGGTTATCTACTAGCTTTGTTCATTCACTTCTAAGCCTTCTCTTTCTTGACATCTTCACGAAGAGCCAGTTTTGATGCATTTGAGTTTCTATTAGAGTCCAAGCTCAGTGCTGACTGCACCCTTAATAGCAAAGGACTGAACGCATCAAGGTGCATCAATCTTGCCAAGACAATGGATCCATTAGAGATAAAGAATAGAAATTATTTCTTTATCCAATGAATTTATTTATTTTATATTCTTTCCATTAGGTTTCTCCTTGTATCTTGGGAAGGTTGTTGTATTCTGCTGATTTGGTCTATTAATAATAGATGGATCCAATCATTAAATTGAATCTCTTGATATTCTAATCATCTTCACAGGCAGGCACACTTGGATGCCAGGTTGCTCGCATGCTTATGGTACGCACTTCTGAATTGAATCCTATTAGTGTTCTGTATTGTGTGACCTCATGGATTTTTTTTCTTTTGGAGGCATGGGGTGTTCGGAAGATTACAATTCTTGATGGTGGCAATGTATCCATGTCTAATCCCCTGTGGCAGTCCTTGTACACCTTGGACGATTGCGCGAATGGTGGTGAATTTAAGGCAGTTGCAGCTGTTAAAAGTCTAAGTAAAATATTCCCAGCAGCTGGGGTGAGTAGTACTATATCTTTTCTATAATGTTCATGAAATTGATATCTTTAGTTCACCTTGGAAAATGCCTTTTATATTATTCATTTTACCCTGTTAATTTGATTTCTTTCTCAGGAAGCAAAATCTGTTACAATGAAAATACCAATGCCTGGACATCCTGTAGCGAGTGCAGAAGTGAATAGTGTAGTTGAGAATTGCAAAAACTTGCAAAATTTGATAAATTCTCATGATGCTGTTTTTCTGTTAACTGATACACGAGAAAGCAGATGGCTTCCCACACTTTTTTGCGCCAACATGAACAAGGTTGATCTTCTTTCAATTTCTTCTCTCAACAATGATTTTACCATAAAACTGTTTATGACGATGAAATATGTGTCATCTGATTTTGAAATCCAACATTAAACAGAATCATGTTCACTTACTCATTTCTCTCTTTGGTTGCTTTAATCGTAGATCACCATTACTGCTGCCCTAGGGTTTGATACTTTTTTAGTTATGCGCCATGGAACTGGTCCTCTATCCACTGAAATCGGGCAGAGATTGGGTTGTTACTTTTGCGAGGATGTTTCTGCTCCATGTGATGTAAATATCATTGAAGCAACTGGTTTAGGATGAAAGTAACTGGTTATGGTTTTTTTTTGCAGTCAATCACTAATCGTAGGTTAGACCAGCTATGTACTGTTACTCGTCCAGGACTTGCTCCAATTGCATCATCACTCGCAGTCAGACTTCTTGTAAATATTCTGCATCATAATCTTCGGCAAGTCCTTTTTTTAATCAAAGATTTCAATACATCTGATATCACAGAATGAAAAAGGTCTGAGGGTTATTTGTTGAGTTCCTCCGTTCTATCTAACTTGTACAGGATATCAATAAAAGCTGAGCCGGGTTCCGGTATTGGACCAGTACCCCATAAAATTAGTGGCTCCATTTCATGGTTTTTTCAGGTGACCAGTGAGTGTCATGCCTCACCAAGGTGCACAGCTTGTAGCTCCACTGTAAGACACATCCAAATGTTCTCTTTTTATTTAATTCTTTGTTTTCCTTTTGTTGTAATGTAGAACCCACATCTTGTATCATGCCTTCTTCTTTGTTATATGTGCTAGTTGAGTGCTCACAAGAATAAATAGCATATTTTACGCAATAGTCAAATCATATTTCAATTGGAAATGTCTGACAATTTCAGTTTAATGTAGGTCGTATCGGAATATCATAAGAGGGGGACGGATTTCATAGTTGAAGCCATTAACTATCCTAAGTATCTGGAGGATATAACTGGGCTTAGTGATTTGGATGTGGACGATGTTGAAATGGAATAGGACCATGAGTTGTTGAGATTCAACATAATGTGTTACTGATGAATTCAACCAACTTACTGCACCTCTTTTGACTTTTGTGTATAAAGCAGGAAAAAACCATGTCAATCTAAACATTCTTTCCTTAGCTCTGCAAACTAATCTTGTAAAAATGTAGTCCTGTACTATTCGTGTACCTAATGTCATGGAAGTTCACATGACATTTAAACACATAATATGTATTGCAAGTCGATGCAGATTGCATATGCATTCTTAGACTGTTGCTGCACACATCAGTATTATGAATTCAAGAATAAAACAACAGCCTACACTACTAAAGTAATAATATTGCATTACATTACATGTTTTTATCGGTAGAGTTCTTCACAGGTTAATTGCTTGCTGTGGTCTGCGTGAAGGAAACGATTTATACGACATGCTTCTTGATTCATATTGGACTTCAGTTCTGTATTTTGTACTACTAATTAACAACGAAAACGTTTCGTACTACTAATTAACTACGAAAACTTGTAAATATTACATCAATTAGCACCAGTGGTCTAGTGGTAGAATAGTACCCTGCCACGGTACAGACCCGGGTTCGATTCCCGGCTGGTGCATTTTTTTTACATATATGCATTGACAAAATGATATTCCCTCCGTCCCGAAAAGACTGCAACACTTAAAATTGGATCGCAAACCAAGAAAAAATGTGAAAAGTGGACGTCCAAATAAGAGCATCCACAATGGATGGATGAATTTTCATCCATCCACTCTCTCTCTCCACATCATTTACTTTTAAATACATAATTTTTTAAACAAACTCTCACAATGATTCATTTAATCATTCATTCATTCATCCATTCACTATTTATGGGTCCCATCATGACTTCATCCCACTTTATGCATATTAAAATTATTAAGAATTATATTATTTTTTTTAATATTTATATTATTAATCAAAATATTAAAATAAGATAGTAATTAATTATAAAATAATTCCAAGTAAACAAAATTGAGAAAATATAAGTAGAATATTAAATTAAACATTTAGATTACTTGAAAGTTAGGAAACACAACATTCAATTAAAACATTATAATGAATTAAAACATTCAATTGTTAAAAAAATTCAATTCACATGCATATTTGAAATTAATCCAAATTTTAAATATAAAAAATTTATAAATTTACATATATTAAAAAACATAAATAAAAATTAAAAATGAAAAAACACTCTCTTATGTCATCACATTTATTTTTTTGCAAAAAATACATTTTCTCTCTCCATCCATTCCATTGAATGAATGACATTCACTCTTCAATCCAATGAAGACCCACAATGATGTTAAACACCAACTTTCATCCATCTAATGGTTAAACACCCATTGGATGGTACATTGTGGATGCTCTAAGAGAGGGAGTATATGTTTTGAATTGGAGAGTAGTACTAGTATGTACAAGTAAGAAGCCACCCTTTGGAATTGAAATCCACATTCAAGATTTAAAGTTTCCAAATATGACTGGAACTATCAATTAAAAAGGAAAATATAAAATTGACTTTGAAGTCGCCTTCAACTGAAAGAAAGAAAAAGAAAGAAAAGTTTCCAACTATTCAATTACATATCTATCTTCTAAGTTTCTATCAAAAAAAAAAAAATCTTCTAAGTTCAAAAATGTATATATCTTCGACATGCACAAATTCATGAATACATGAATATATGCAAACAAATACATGCATATGTTCATCCATTGATGAATATATGCATTTCCAGTTTCAAATCTTCTTCTGCATCCATAATCAATCAAGGACGGAAATGGCGTTAGATAAAAAAAGAAATTAAATTTTGAACTTTTTTTAAATTATATATATATATATATATTTCTATTTTATTCTTAATAAGTTGTGTTGTTAAAATTGATTTGTGTCTCTTCGTTAATATCATTCTATCAATCATAAATCAGGTTTCAATTTTTATTAGTCACACTTTCGTTCCTTTATTTTTTTTCAGTTTTCAATTTTTGTTGATCACAATTCTGTTTCTTTATTTTTTTTCTTTCTTTTAGTATAAATTATTTGGGGCTAAATATTGAAGGTTCTTCCTTTAATCATAAATCAAGTTGATATCGTTTTTTATCACACTTATTGTTGGAACCACAATTATTAATAATTTAATTTTAAATATTTTTTTATGAATAATTTTTACTGAATTCACATTTTCTTATTTGATTATTCAATTTTTATACATATTAGAGAATGAGATCAGTATTTCGAATACTATGATATAATTATATATATAGTATAAAAATATATTTTAAATTCTGTCATTTTTTTCATTAAGTTGGGCCTCCCTAGTTAAATTTTCTGGCTCCGCCACTGTCATCAATCATCCATCTTGCAGAAAACCCAGAGACACCAAACTCACCGAAAAATTGCAGAAAAATATTAACTCTTAAAAAAATAGAAACCTAGATTTCCAACAACACAAAACCAGATCTTCCTTCATCCATCCTCTTTCAAAAAATTCACAAACCCAAATCCTCCATTTCCAGATCCACAAAAATCAAATAAAAAAGTCACAATTTCTCCCAAATTCAAAAATCATTTACAACACAAATTCAAAATTAAAATCACAAAACAGCAGGGATCTTGGACCCAACATCATCATCAAAACTAGGAAAGACTTACAATTTCATAAATAAATAAAAAATCAAACAAAATCATCAAAACAAAAACACAAATCTGAACCAAAAAAATTGAAATTAAAAAACAAACCGTGTGAAATTAAAAAACAAATCGTCTTCCTCATCGTAGCCTCAGGCCTCATCATAGTCTCGGAGCACGTTTGCTTCGTCTTCGTCTCCACCGCCGACCCAAAAAAATTCCAGATCTGTAACGAAAAAATATTAATGCCCATGAAATCGAAACGAATAAAGAAAAATCTAGAAAAATGAGAGTTACCTTACAGTTGCAGAGCCCCCGTCGTCATGATTCCGAGCCTATTCTCCGCCGTCGCAATTTGGGTAGTGGAGGGGAGGGATGGCGCCGGTGGTTGCGGCTGCGTCGGCAGCACCTGTGTGTGTGGTGGGGTGGCGCCGCCGTCTGTCTGTTGGTGTGGTGGGGGCGGCGCCTCCTCTTGAACGGGCGGCAGTGTCGATTTGTGTGAGAGAGAGAGCGAAGGAAATAATTTGAGAGAGAGAAGAGAGCGAAGGAAATAA
This sequence comes from Stenogyne calaminthoides, assembly GCA_037126765.1. Classification (NCBI taxonomy): domain Eukaryota; kingdom Viridiplantae; phylum Streptophyta; class Magnoliopsida; order Lamiales; family Lamiaceae; genus Stenogyne; species Stenogyne calaminthoides. Next base: position 47,910,800 of record JBBCBC010000004.1, read on the forward strand.
TCTGAGTGATGTATTTTGGGCTTTTGAACCCACACTTTGTACCTGAAAGTAATTATAAAAGCAACTTGGACCTAAGAGTTTTTATGTGGATTTTTTTGGACTTAAGAGTCTTTATTTCATTAAAAATTAACTTTTGGTCAAAATTTTGTATAGAAAATCTCATACTATTTACTTATATTATACAACACATGAATGTATATGACTCTAATTCAACTTTGTTTTCAAGAGATATATGACTCAAATATACAAGTGAGACACCGTATCATATAAACTATTGTCATAAAAGAGTGTCTTTTAATTTTGCACCCGAAATATATTAAGACTCTACGCACGACCATCAATTATTGTACTCATATAAATTTACTGTAAACGAAATTCAATTTTATTTTTAATTACTTTGTTTTGCAATATAAAATATAAATACGTATACATTATTAGAATCCGATTGATTTTGTTAGGTTGGATGTTAAAATCCGAGTGATGTGTATATGTACATAAACACACATAGGCATGAACGGATATTCTAGGGGGTTGCAGTGCAAGCCCCCATTAATATGTTATATATTTGTATATAATATGTGAATATAATTTAATACACAAATTTAAGCTCACCCAATATTATTTTTTATTTTATATTTAATTTGCAAACTTCAATATAAAATTAAAGTTCATCCCCACACTCTCTATTCAGTTATTAAATTAAAATACAACTTGATATAAATTTGTTTTCATGATCTATCATGTCTCTCCTTCTTTTTTCTTTTTCTTATTAAAATTTAATTAAAGTATTGAAATTCAAGAATTTCATCCAAAACAAATTTTTTTATTTTATTATAATTTTGGATGTGCTTTCTTGAGGCTCATTTAGGGTTTAATCATTTTAATATAGTTCTATTTTTTCAAATAGTATTTTGATTTATTTAACTTTTTTAATATTAAATATCTACATTGTTTTCTCAATTTTTGTCCTTTTCTTTTGAGGAATATGTATGAATGATTTATTTTTTATTAGTTATATATTGTGATAATGATTTTTTTTGTCACTTTAATATTAGAAAAATAGAAATTATAAATGTAATAATGTACTAACATGAGTTAAATGTGATATTTTTTAAAACTGATAAACATTTCTTGAAATGATTAAAAAAGTTATTGAACATAAGTTGTATAATTTTATTTTAACTAAATATTATTTATTAATAAAAAGCAACATATTTTATAAATGGAACTTAAGTTGTATAATTTTGTTTTAACTAGATATTATTTATTAATAAAAAGCAACATATTTTATAAATGAACATCAACCTTTTGAAATATATATTTTGTTAAAAATATAAATAAAAATATAGATAAAGTCCCGGACCTAAATTAATATATTTAAAAAGTTTATGTTTTAAAGTTTTAACATGATGAAACCAAAAAAATTAATATATTTAAAAAAATGCTATATTTAAATATAAAAGTGATTTTTAATGACATGATGTAGGAAAAAATCTTAACAAAAAACCCCATCGAGGGCCTTGATTTTTATTTTTTTAATTATATATTGTTTTAATTTTTTATATATATTAATTTTAGATCCTAATGATTTATGGTGCTAGTGTTAACTCTTTAAATTTAATATGGTTGCAAAAAAAAAAAAAAAAATGGTTGTGTTTTGGATTATTTTAAACATTTTATGTCATTTATTTAATTTTTCGACATCTTATTTTTTTTTATTAATGGTAAAAATTATTTTAAAAAATGATTCAAGTATAGCAGAATAGAACCCGGTTGCACGGGGCTCTGATTCAAGGTGCACCCGGTGCCAAATAAAAGGTGGGCCACATTAAATTTAAAAAGAAAGAAAAAAAAACACCACATTTTCAATATCATATCACTCAACCAATATTGATGCTAAAATAATTGATCATCAAATTACTAGACCGATTATATTTCATAATCTATACATTTGATAGGATATTATATAAATTGTTTCAAGACATCAAAAATAGACCGATTATATTTCATAATCTATACATTTGATAGGATATTATATAAAACACAAAGACAAAAATTCACTATTTTTTTAAAATGTTAAAAACACCCACTTTTTTTAAAATGTTAAAACGTCGACGTTGATTTATATGCCAAATGCCATTTGTGAGGCGATGCCATCTGAAGTGTCATCGCCGTTGTTCAACTATTTAAACACACATGTATATATTATGAAATAAACAGTACATTCAAATTTTCAATTCGATAACCACGGAACTATATACATATACATGTTATGGAAATCTAGAAAATTCAACACACAAGTTACACGTATGCGGAGGACAAGCAACCGATTTTTGAGGAATTAATTGGAAGCTGACGAATCAAACCCGATCATCACAAGCAATTAATGTTGTTCGGAATTAAATTTTAAGATCTGGAATAACTCATTTTTAATTAGGATCCTACAGCTAATAAATCATATTAACAACATAATTGCAAAATTAAATACTATGATTTACAATAAACCATCCAATTTTTTTTTAATAGAAAAAGATGAATCATATTATTACGAGCACAAGGGGTACGTGAAAACTCAAAGCGTACAAGACCTGAAGAGCCACAATAAAAACTTATTACAACTTAGAGGGAATGCACACTAGAGATTGACTCTCCCAACAATAAAAAGAGGCAACAAAAGATAACGGATAATGAGAGCAAATTGACTTCCAAAAATAGAATTTTATACCGTCGATAAGTTCATCCAGAGTGTACGAACTATCTTTGAAGATAAGCCCATTACATATAATTTCAAATCTTCCAAATTGTAGCATGTCAAATCAAACCAGTAACCTTCCTCTTAACGTTACCTTTTTTGAACTCCACAAACTCTACAAAGTGTTCACATGTGGATGATGAATAGAGCATTGATTTATCGAGCCACAGAGATATAGATTGCCAAACGAGTAAAGCTACCGGGCAGGAAAACAAAACATGATTAGAGGACTCCGTCGGGCCCAAACATATCGAGCACACGCCTGCCCCCAAACCTATGTTTTAAAAACCGGAACCGGAAGTTGAACCGGACGACCCCAAAAAAAGGTTGGACCGGGGTCGGACCGGTCGGACCGGATTGAGCCGGTATGACGTCATAATAAATATTATATATATATATAATATGCATAATTTTTTTTAAAAAAATCAAAATATAGAGTATGATAAGTGAATATAAAGGAATTAATGATTCTCCACTACAGAGTAATGACCGTACCCAACACTTTTGTCTTCTTTGTGCAAACCACCCATATTAGTTTAATAAGTTAACCTTACTCCTCTCTCTCTATCTAGCTATAGCCTATAGATATAGACACATGGATCAAGACCCACACACAAACCAAGACAAATAGACAACTACACATACACTCTATAATATACAAATATATATATATATATTATACACACATAAACTCTCTCTCTATATATATAAATTTACACATGGATATATACACATATACACACATAAATTTACTCTCTCTCTCTCTATACTCTCTCTCTATATATGCATATGCACAAAAGGACACATATACACACACGGACACATATACATACAAAAAAATTTGCTCTCTCTCTCTATATATACATATATACACACGGATATATATACACACACACATAAATTTAACTGCGGCGACGAGGGTGAGGGAGGCAGAGACGAGGGCGAGCGGCGGACGGCGGCGGACGGCAGAGACGAGGGCGAGCGGTGGACTGCGGACGTCAGGCGACGAGCGACGGTCAGGCGCGGCGATCGGTTACTGCGAGCGCAGAAAACCAGCGGCGACGAGCGACGGTCAGGCGCGGTGACGAGCGACGGTCAGGAGTGGCGAGCAATCGATTTCATTTGGGTTGAATTTGGTTTGCCTCTGTGCTTAGCCGCAAGCTTAGGGCTTTTTTGATTCTCAATTCTCAGTTTCTGAAAGAAAGAATCGTTTTTGGGTTAAATCAATTTCGTTTTTTCAGTAATAAAAAAAATTAAGTGAAAACCGGTCAAAACCGCCGGTTTACCGGTTGACCGGTTTCCGGTTTCGACCGGTTTTCAACCGGTTTTTCCGGTTTTCGGGGTAGCGGTCCAATAACGGTTTTTATACCTCTATTGGACCGGTTCAGGGCGGTTCACCGGTCCGACCGGTTCGACCTCGTCTCTGCCTCCCTCACCGAGTTTTTAAAACATAGCCCCAAACCATCATAGATATCACGTTTAAGCAAATTATCATTCGTTGGTAATCTTTCACAAACAACCTTCCACGAAAAAAGCTGAAATTTTGGATGGGATCGCCTTCCACCACAACTTCCACCAAGGAATTAAGAGTATTTCTTCCTTTCCAGGCGAGGCTTCCACGATGATGTCGTACATTTCTTTAGTCGAGAAGGACTGCTTTGCCGGCCCCTGCCACAACCATGAATCCGCCACTTTCAACTGTACTTTGTGCCTATAACACACTGCCAAAAATCCAAGAATTCAAGAAATTCATTAGTGTTAAAACTCTCTAGCCCATTGAAACACCCATGACTCACTACGACCCCACACCCTTCCCACTAACTCTTCCTTTTGTAATGACAACTCAAACAACGAAGGAAACTTATCCAACAAACGACACCTACCCTCCACCCACGGATCGACCCAAAACTCCTACACCCATTCCCCAATGAAAAAACCAGATTATCCCGAAAAAGATACCTCACTGAACTCCACCATAACTCTATAAATCTTTCCACCACAATGATCATTTCTTATCGACTATACTCACATCTTAAGAATATGATGATTGCAGGTGACTCGAAGGTTGTAGTTGATGCTGTTCATTCTTCAAATCTGTATATTTCAGTTTTTGGCAATTATATTCTTGCTTGCAAATCAATTCTTGAAGAATTTTCTCATTATTCTCTACATTTTGTAAAGAGGAGTGTCAATGCTATAGCACACAAATTTATGAGAGCTTCTCGACATCATGAAAACTCTTTTTGTTGGGTCGACCCACCAAATTTTATGGTAAAATTTCCTGTCACTATTTGTACGTACAATGATAAAAGCTAAGTTTTCTTACTCTAAATAAAAAAAATCCTCACTTGGATAAATTAATAGGGCGGGGATAGGAAATCTCCGTTGAGGAACAATGTCAGCACACTTTTCGGTTTAGATTCATTTATATTTAAAAAAATATATATATGCAATATAAATTTAAAGAAAGAAAGACTCACAAAGAAAATGTTACACGAAGTTCACTATTTTTATCTCTACGAATTCTATGATAAGAACCATTTACTAGCTATACCATATATGTGATATTTGTATAATATCTAGGTTTCCTCCCATTATCATCGGTTCTTAATTTGCCTCTATTTGACTCTTACAATCTTTCATCAATGAGTAGGTCATATATCACTAATTTCAGTGCCCCAAAACTCCAACCAAGTAATTTCCTGGAAATCACAAGGGCATTACGGGAATTCCACTATTGCCATATAATAATCTCATTGTAGCAGTTGATGAAGTTGTACCAGAACCAGTGACGGACCTACCTTGGGGTCAGGGGGTCACTGGGCCCCCCTGACTCACTTGAATTTCTTATATATATACACTTATAATTAAGATACATCTGTATGAGACAGTCTCATAATAAGGTGAAGTATAAATTGTGTATTAACGCTCTAATATTTTGGAAGGATGAGTATTATTTGTGTTATAGATTATACCATATATCATGTATAAAACCATCTCATATGAATGTCTGTCTCCTTTAAACAAAGTATTATGTGCATCATGTTCAATGTACACCACTATTACTAATCCTTGTAAAAATCAACACTCTATAAATAAAATGTTGATTTTTAGGTGAGAAATGGGTAACAAAATAGAGAAAGAATATGTATAATTCACATTTTCAATATACATATAAATGTATTCGACTCTGTTAATATAAAGATGTTTAGTCCAAATAATTTTCGAAAATATATAAAAATTCTAAAATGCATTTAGCTACACTATGTTATAAATTGGGCCCCCCTCGATAAAATTTCTGGGTCCGTCACCGACCAGAACTATATATTTTTTCATTAATTCATCCCCAAAACAGACACATTTCTTAGGCTGCATGTGCTATCTGCTAACTTTGTATTTTCTCACAAAGTCTCCTTCTCTCTTTGTCCGATTCTTCACTTCAAAAGTCATAAATAAATAGTTTATTAATTTATTTAAAGAAAAAAAGGGGATTATTAGGTTATAAGAGTTGGATTCAAGGTTGTGGAAAAAATGTCAGTTGAAAAAGCACCAAAAAGGAGAGCTTCTTTAACTAACTATTTCTTTACTCTCAGATTTCTAACTCTTATACGACGGCTCCTTCACATAAAAGCCGCGAAGAAACTGTACAAACCGCAGGAAACAGATATGGGTACGTGTAAGATTGAAGAGGGCGTAATAAGGGCAAGTTTAGAATTAGAGTGGCATGATCGTAATTTGGAGGTGGATTTGAAGAAATCGGTAAAGATGCTTCATTTTGGGAGCTGGGAGGAGAAAGAGGCGGCGGCGAGGGAGATGAAGAAGCTGGCCGGAGAGGATTTGAAGCGGCGGAAAACCATGGCGGAGCTCGGCGTTATTCCGCCGCTGGTTGCGATGGTTGGGTCCAAGGTGGTGGCGCGTCAGAGATTGGCTGTTGGCGCGTTGATTGAACTCGCCAATGGCTCTTTCACGTAAGTTCAGATTATTTATTGTTTTTGATAAGAATGTTAAATTTTGAATTAATGTTCATGGTTGTTGGATTATTATTAATCAGATGCAATTAAAGATGATCAATTTCGGTGGTGAGTCAAGATTAATTTGTTTTAGTGTTGGATAATTGAAACGTTTGGGATCAGGAAAACAGAGCAAGGAACTGTTCCATCAGTTGCTTACTCTGTTTTTTTTTTAAAATTAATTAAATTGGAGTAGAGGAATTTAATGAGATTAATATTTACTAAATATCTGATTGGGTGGTTGTGTAAATGAGGTGGCAAAATTAGTACTCATAAGTTGCGGTAATTGGCCACAAGAAATGACGAATTAAAATAGGTCAAGTGGTTATAACACCATCAATAATATTGTAACATTATGAGTTCGACTCATTATTCGATCTTAAAAAAAAAAAAAAACTGGGTGAAGAGATGAAACATAATGGTCCTAGTGGCCATTATTGATATGGGTGGTGGAGAGTGGGCAGCTGAGCTTGCACGGCTGCACCACCGGTCCAAACTAGTACCAAAGTCCAACTATAATTAATTAAAGTTAGGTCCCTCAACATTAAAAAATTGACTTTATTTAAACACTTTTTTTTCCCTTGCTTTTGTATCCTTTGCTATGATTCTTTGATTATGACCATTGAATAGGAAGTTATTGACCAATAGGAGACTATAATAATCGATATTCAAGCAAGTTTGAAAATAATGATAGTTTGTTGACCTAACCATAAAGCCATATAATATGGAGTGAGGACTTTTTTGCATATAATCCAAACTCCCACGTAAAGAATAACATTACATACCTACATTATTTGAGTCATCTAATCAATTATTAGTAAAACCAGAAATGTGATTTAAGTATTTGCCATCGAAAACAAGGGCATAAGGTGCGCTGACTACGCACCACATTCCAGACATCTCATAAAATTTAAGCATAATTCTTATTCTGGGAAGGGGACAAGCTCATAATTTTATTTTATTCAATAGACCAAAAAATAATGGTTTGTTGAGATTTAGTAATGGTGGTGACATGGTTATTTATCTGTCACAATATAAAACTCAGATTCTTGACCTATAGAATCTTGTTGACTTTATGTCTCTCTCAATCTTTTTCTTTGATCAATTTTTATTAATTTCTTGTCCCTTTGCTCTTGTTTTAGGAACAGGGCTGTAATGGTGGAGGCAGGAATTTTGTCGAGATTACCTGAAAATATAACCGAAGCAGAAGAAACAACAAAGAAGGAATTTGCACAGCTGCTCTTGTCTATATCAGCCTTAGCAAACAGCCAATTTTCCCTTAATTCAGCAAAAATCATCCCAACAACAGTCTCCATTCTTGACTCCACTTCAAATATTGAGACCAAACAATTATGTTTAGCAACACTGTACAATCTTTCTTCATTACTGGAAAACGCTTCGACTTTGATCTCGACTGGCATTGTGGACAGTCTCGTAAATCTATCATCAATTACAGAAACATCAGAAAAGGCCTTAGCAACTTTGGGGAACTTGGTGGTAACCTTATCTGGACGGAAGGCGATAGAGCAGAATCCAACGGTGCCAGACGGGCTGATCGAGATCATGACATGGGAACAATATCCGAAAATCCAAGAGCTGTCGTCTTACATTTTGATGGTATTGGCTCATCAGAGCTCAATGCAAAGGAGGAAAATGTCTGAGGCGGGGATTGTTCAGGTGCTTCTTGAAGTAGCGCTGTTGGGTAGTCCGTTGGCTCAGAAACGGGCTATGAAGATACTGCAGTGGTTCAAGGACGAAAGGCAAAGGAGAGTCGGGCCTCATTCGGGCCCACAGGTCGGGAGGGTACCGATTGGTTCGCCTGTTAGTGGGGAGGATGGTGATGAAGGGAAGATGTTGATGAAGAAATTTGTGAAGCAGAGTTTGTGCAAGAATATGGAGACCATTACTCGTAGAGCTAATGTTGATAGGGATTCTTCCAGGCTTAAGGCTTTGGTGATTAGTACTAGTTCTAAGAGCTTGCCTTACTAGACATTCTTCGTTGATTTTCTTTTTTTGGGAAAAATATGAAGGAAAGAATGACTGCTTCCTATGATGCATTGCACTTCTGGTGAAACAAATTGTTTGTGATTTTGATTGTAAATCATGCAATTTTTTTGATCATCTTCTGCTATGTAGTTTCATCATCAAATAGTCACAAGTGTAGGATTAGAAATTTGGGACTAACTAACCACTAACCTCAAACACTTGTAAAGATATAAAACTCTTAACAATATTAGTTTACCAACCAATACTGTTAAGTGAAAACAGTTGATACTATTTAGAAATGTATTTTCATTTATTTGGAAATCAAGATATTCGAATTCCATCCGACTAATCATGGTGAGGATTGGAACTTCCACTAATTGCCATCCAAGTTGGGAAAACTCTCTGTTCATATTCAGTTTAGAAAGTGCAGAATCCAATTCCATTGCATATTGATATAGCACTTATAAAATTCAACCTCAATTATGTTATTTGCAGGAAAGATGCCGGTTGAAGCATATATGTTGCTCATGTTTTGATCCATGCCTCGTTCTTCATTCAAATCAAGGTCTCTTGTACACAGGTGCACTCCATAATATATTTTTTAAATATACAACTTTTTTTTTATCATAATTTTTTAAATATATAACTTACATGTTTTAATGTAAATAAATTGTATATTTCAAAAGTACAATATGAATTGTACTGCACACATAATGTATTATGTATACAAGACATAAATTCAAATCAATTTCTCATTCGCCTCAAAGCACAAAGCCGCTAGTCTGAGCGAATAGGTTGTGGACTAACATAAAAATGTTAATTCATTAAAATCAACTCTACCACTCTTTTAGTCTTCTGAGTTATGAGTTACTTTCATTAAAATATTCTCATGATGTTAAATCTAATTAAGAGTCAAGGCCGGTTTTAAGGGTGTTCAATAAGCTCACCCGAACCAGGCCTCACTTTTTCCAGGGCACCCAGACCCAAATTTTCGAGGCCATTACTAGGCTTAAAAAAAAAATTAAAATCATAAATCTGATGCTAAGGATACGCAACAGCCGGCAAAAATCTTCAATTCTTCTTCTCATTCTTAATTTTCTCAACCTCCATTAATCTTCCATCAATTTCTCTATTTTCCAATAAAATTACTGTTGATCTTCTGTCAGTCTGTCTGTGTATATAAAGATGTATCCCAAATTAGTTTTACCCAACTCCAATCATCTTTCTCTTCTATTAGGTTGAAAAAAAAAAGCAACGATTTGCCGATTTAGACACTATTCAGTAACTTGGATCTCTATTAGTTGTGGGCTTCTTCGAATTCGAAGGTAATTTTTGGTACTAATATTCTTCAACAATTTTCATTTATTTAATTTCATAATGGAATTTTCAGAGAAACTAATTGTTCTGGCCTTCTGGGTTCTTGTCTTTTTGAATATGAATTTTTAGCAACCGGTTGGCTACTTGGCTCAAGTCATTGCCGCTGCAGGTGTGAGGTGTCGGATTGCTGTTAAATTCGAGAAGGAGACTGCTAATTGCCAAAAGGAAAATTTCTATTACTTCAACACTTGTTACTTTTTTCTGATTGTTCATTGTTATTTGTTAATTATTTGTATGTGCATCTGTAACTCTGTGAGTAGTGAGCTTATTGAATTATGTCTCCTAAAAAAATGTCTCATTTAAGGCCTCATTTGAGAGTTCACACCAGACCACCAAATTCTCCCAAATGGCCCTATTAAGAGTACATAATTTCCAAATGCTTTGCGAGGAGTTTTGCATAAGATAGTCTCAAAACATAAAATGAAACTCCAAAATTAAAACTGATTTTAAATTTTAAAAATAAAAAATAAACATCACCTTAAAATTTTGAATTTTCTCTATATATGTATAAGATTAAAATAAATACTCCATCCGTCCCAAATATATGAGCTTATTTGACTTTTCACACAAATTAAGAAATTATATTGGAAAAGTAAATTAAACAAGCCAAATTTCTATTATACCCCTATTCAATGATTGTTATAGTTTCCAACATAATTAATGCATAAGGTTATATTAGTAAATTAATTAGAATAGGTTACTTTATGTAGAACTAAACTTATATATTTGAGACATTCATAAAATGAAAACAAACCTATATAATTGGGACGGAGGGAGTATCATGTAATATTTTTGGAAATATATTTCTTTGTTTCTATAAAATTTTAAACGAATATTGCTCCAAAATATTTTTTATTTGACTGTAAAACTAGTTTATAATGTTAATTGAGCTATTAATAATATATAAATTATTTGTAGAACGATTCCTTGCGTGGCCCAATAGGGTTCACGGGACATAGACCAGCCGTATATTGCGTGAGGCGGTGAGTATCAATTTTTGTATTTAAACGCATCGTTTTATCGACCACACTATAATATAAAGCAGTTTCCTTTTAGTAGGGTTTTCTGTTGTCACAAAACAAGACTACTACTATCTCATCTAGGGTTTTCTTCACAAAACTCTATCGTCACCCATGGATCTTACCAAGAAACGCAGGGCCGACGAGAACGGCAGAGCATATCCCTTAACCGCAGATCTCGGGAACACTTTGACCGCCGTTCCGCCGTCGTCAATGGGACTCCTATCCCCTGAAGACGCAGAGAAAATTCTAGAACCATTCACGAAGGAGCAGCTCCTTCCCATCATGCGCGCCGCCATTCTCCGCCACCCAGATGTTTTGGAGGCGGTGCGGGCCGTCGCGGACGCCGATCCCGTCCAGAGGAAACTATTCGTTCGCGGTCTTGGCTGGGAAACCACAACTGAGAAACTCAGGCAAGTGTTCTCTGCGTACGGAGAACTTGATGAAGCCAATTCCCTCGTTATTACTGATAAGAACTCTGGAAAATCCAAGGGTTTTGGGTTTGTGACTTTTAAGCACATTGATGCCGCGATTTTAGCCCTAAAAGAGCCTAATAAGAAGATTGATGGGCGTATTACGGTCACAGCTCTGGCTGCCGCTGGCAATTCGGGTAATTCACATTCGTCTGATGTGTCGTTGAGGAAGATTTACGTTGGTAATATTCCATTCGAGATTTCGTCCGAGAGGTTGCTGAATCACTTCTCAACGTACGGTGAGATTGAGGAAGGACCGTTAGGGTTTGACAAGCAGACTGGAAAGGCCAAGGGTTTTGCCTTTTTTGTTTACAAGACAGAGGAGGGGGCAAGGGCATCGTTGGCTGATCCCATGAAAACTCTCGATGGGCATCAAGTGGTTTGCAAATTGGCTACGGATAACAAGAAACAGAAGCCAAATGCTGGACCACTGGGTGGAATGGGTGCTAATATGCCAAATTCTGGGCCTATTGGAATGCCGGCTAGGAATTATGGAATGGGAGGTTATATGGGGTACGGACCAGGGCCAAATGTTCCGCAGCCACCGCAGCAATCTGGAATGGTGCATCAGAATGTAGGATATAACACAGGGATGGGTGGGCCAGGCGGGCAAGGCTATAGTGGCGGATATGGAGGTGGTGCATCTGTATATGATGGTGTGAGTGGGGCTGGGTCAGGGGATTATGGTGGAGCTATGGGCAATTCTGGAGGATACAGAATGCCACCCACTAGCATGGGGGTGCAGGGTTCAGGCGGTTATCCTGATGCCGGCAACTATGGGCACCAACCTGCGTATCCTACTCAGCAAAGCCACCCTGCTGGTCCTGGGCCCAGAATTCCTGCTTACCAGATGCAGCCGCCATATTGAGGTAATTGGATACTCTTTAGCACCATAAAATTTGATGTAGGTGCCAGCGGATGGTTGCATCATGTTGTGTTTCCTGGCTTTCTGCTAGCCTATAGTCTAACCTGTTACGAATTCTGAATTTACTTGATGATATCATATCATTGCATCATGCATTTGCATCAGTTAGATATCTAGCTACGAAGCTAACCAATGGGAAACAAGTATACAATTGGCATGTGATAGTGAATCTAATTAGGAATAAATTAATATTGACTTTGCTAGTTATTGAAAATTGAACACGTGGATCTGAAGCTACATGTCATTTAGTTGTACAGTTTGCTGAGATGTGTGTCATGCTGTGAATATCTTCAAAATACTTTTCCCATATATGTTATGTTCTTTGACCTTAAGATAAAGAAATTAATAAAATTCAGAGAGTAGTTAACTTAATGGAGTTCATAAGTGCCTCATTCATTGGACTTACTGTTTAATCATCACTTGTTTTTTGAGTTCGAATTTGATTGATGGATTGAGTTTTGCATGTTCATGTGTTCAGGTATTTTGACAGCTTCTTGGACGCAAATGTTTTAAATGGTTGTGGTGATTATGTGATTCCCGACTATGAAATCTTTGGTTGCTGTAGATCTTTGGCTGCTTCACTCTGCTGTTTCTGCTCCTAGTTGTGGATTTATGAGCTAAATTTGTGCTAGAATGAGCTCAAAGTTGTTACTTGAGACTTGATGTATTATGTGATAAGTGGCTCTGAAGTGTTTCTAAACTTGGGTTTGCTCTTTAGCGCTAATTCACAATTTCTCTTATTGCTGTTCTCATTTCTAGTTTATGTAAAATGCTATTTTAGCCGTTTTGAATTTAGTTGTTAGTTTTTACTTTCTGAGTCCATGATTTTGTATGAATGTACTATCTGTTGTGGCTGTGGTTACTTCCTGAGCTTTTGCCCACCTGTTGGTGCTAATTTTCAATGAAATCATTTTTTAATGTGGTTTATTGTTCTCACTTCTTTATAGGCAAGTATATCATGCTTTTTATCAGGTGACAGGAAAATGCAACTGCAATACACTTTCATCTGATATGAATTTCTCATGCAAATTAGTTTTACTCTCTCGTATACTGTTTAAAGAAAAATGAAATTTATCAATGCATGTCCCTGAACATTTCTTCCAAAGGTTTTTTTCTCCCCATGATTCTCATGACATCCCAATCTTTGCGTAGCACAACATTTCTTTGATGCTTTCTCCAAAGAGCATCTTCTGTAGGCAAGTGAAGCAATCTTAATGTTTTTATGTTTTCACTCTATAGAAAATTGACATAAAATTTTTGCTACTCAATTTGGGAATGGGTTTTTTCTTCTAAAAAGTTTGTTGTATATCTTACGTAGTGTTGCACTTTGGCCCCTTTGCACCCATGAAATATGAATTGGAGTTTTGCCACTTTTCCCGTATTTTTCCAAGTTTCTGAATTTCTTTTGCATTTCATGTTCTCAGAAGTTTGTGCAGAAAATTTGTTATATTGAGTTGTAATTAATTCGATACAAATAATGCGCGTGTTCTACTTTTTTTGTTATTGTTCTGCTTTTTTATAGGCTTCAAAGCCTATCATTTTCCTTTAAGTGTTTGAAAAAATGTAACTGCATTAATTGGATTGACGTGCAAATCCTCTTCAACTTAACGACTCTCACTGGTGTGGTTTTGTTTTCCTAGTATTTTTCCACCAGAAAAAATAGTATTTTCAGTACCTATACCAAGATATTTTTTTTTTGAGAAACTGTTCCAAAATTTTTACTGACATCTAGTTTTAAACATTGCACAATTAATGTTCCAGTCAAACATCTTAAAACATTTATGGTCAGCTTGATTTTCGATATTGCTTTTTATGGCACTTTTGTGCTTCTGGCTAAAAAATAAACCGGCTAGAAATAAGCAATTTGAAGGCAAAAACATGAAACAGGTAGTCCCTGCTTCAACCTACTTCTAGATTTCTTGCTTCATATTTTTTTGGAAGTGATTTTGCGAAACACTTCCTTGACATTGGACATTAATAATTCTGTTGTTTGGGAATTGGTATCTTTCTTCTGGTGTCTAGTTATGTGTATACCTACCTTTGCTCTGGCACCCTTCCACCATGAAATTTATTAGTTTTGAATTAAAAATGAAATTATGTGCTTGGCAAGTTGTGCATATGGATCTTTAAGTAGCTCTGAAGTGTGACTTAATTCACTTTCTTATTTGGAATTGCAATTGCTATGGTTATGCTTTACTTTCACAATGCTACATGCATTGCTTTCTAATCTGGAAAGTTGTCATTATTATATTGAACCATTTAGTGTGATAGCTATGGGGCAGCATTGCAGCATCTTACTTCTGTTTTATTGGCCTGACTTGCATGATGGTTTCCTTTTTCGTACCATTTCCTTTAATAAGTTATGTTTGAACTGACATAGTTAACTACGTGTGGTGTCTGTTGATAATTTTCAATTAATTTTAGGTGGTCTATTTTATTGTTTTAGTTTTGTTTCTTAAACTTATTTTTGTGGTGGCCTTAAACATGCCTAAATCTGTTTTGTGGTTGATGAAGCAATTGGATTTGAAGTTTGAGGTGCCTGCATTTTCATAACATGACTAGAGTAGTTGTCCTGTTATTTGCTAGTACTACAATCTGTTTGGTTATGCATCAGCAGAACAAGAAGTGGGATAAAAGAATATGAAATATGTACTATGTTTGTCAGTAACCTTGAGGTTTTGAATAAATGATATTTCTTGTTAGTGGAAACTAGAACTTTTGTTTCATTAAAGTGACATTGATAACTTGTTCATGTGATGCATGTATTGAAAATCTTGCTTAGTAGGACAATAGGTTTTTTGCTTAGTTATTGAACATGATAGCTATGCTTCCCTATGGTGCCTTGATTTTCATGATAACTTCGACTTCATATTTATTGGTATGCTGTGTAGAATGTATCTTGTCTTTCTAATTCAGGTGATAGCCTTAAGTGTTGTGGGCATGCCACTGGTAAAATATAGCTCATGATGAAGCCAGCCCTATTTGAAGTATGCCTGGATTCATAGTTTTCTGGGGGGTTATAGGTTGAGTTTATTGGACCTGGCCGCCTCCAGCTCCTTTGCAGTCGACTTGGTTAAAGCTCTATCCAGAATTTTTTGATTTAAAAAAAACGACATTCACCACGAGGTGGGATTATCAGATATATAAGTAAGTGGGATTAAGAAGCTTTTTTCTCCGGGGGTTGAAATGGAGAGACCTCAGACGTTCCCTCCTTGGACTGATCTAGTTGGCTCTGTATGTCCTAATAATACTCAAGGGATGATGCACAGGCATCCATGCTATTCCTGTCTAGGTTTTTTTTTTTTTTTGGCCGAGTTTTTGTGTGTATCATATAATGGATTAGTGGTAGGAACTGAACACATTTGATACCCATGTAAGATTCAATATTTTTATTTTGATAATGAGATCTTATTTGATATCGATTAGTATTTAAATTTTACTTGGAAGGGTCATAAACATTGGGTAAATATGGGGGTCAGCAATGATGAAAACAATTATTCCTATCCATGTTGCTCAAAAAGTTCTGTAGTTGCATATGTAATTGGAGATGCGTCTTATTGTAATTGAAGATGGTATATGTCAAACATGATTTCTAATGGTTAATTAAAGTAACGAGATCCCTTAACCCCTTAAATGTGGAGAAAAATGAATTACAGAATAGTTAGTATTCCTGTGTGTCCAATTATGTATTTGTTGAAAACATTATACATTCATAAAACACTATACATTCATAAACACAGTACATATCTACACGCTTCGTTAAATTAGACAATGGGGTATAAGGCTTCCATAGCAATCCCACACAGCCCTTCCTTTTTAACAATATCCCTTTCCAGCCTCATATATCCTTCTTCTCCCCAAGTAGTGCCCCATGAGTTCTTAATTATCCAATATTTCAGTTTACCATTTTCAGTACCATACCCGACGACTGTGACTCCATGGTCCAAGTTGGTTCCACACTCGCCGGTGTAGACGCCACTCTTGTAGAACTGAAAGCCTGATCCACTTGCATCCACACTAACTGCCACGGGCTGTTCAGCAACCGCCACCATCAAAGCTTGTTCATCGTCCACTGGTACGTATCCGTAGCTGCTTATTTTAGCAACTGGTTCTGCTACCTTCTTCACGTCGCATGTTGCCATTTTTTCAGTGGATGGATAGTTGCTTTCAGTTGTAAGACCATACTGTTTGATGAAGTCGAAAGCATTTGTGAGTATACCTCCGGTACAACCATCTGATGCACCACTGCAGTCCACTATTTCTTGAACTGATAGATTGTATAGCGTACCACTTTTGATTTTAGTAATACTTTCTACGGTATCAACAGCAGGGAAAGTCCATGCTCCTGTTCCAATTGATTCATATGAACTTGTTTAGTATATTGAAGTTTTTTTCGATGAAAGAAGATGTTGAGGCGATACGTACCGCATGATCCACCCCTGATTCCAGTAACAGCTCCCTTCTTTCTCCAGTCAATGCTTGGTGGAACAGCTGTGACATTTTTGTACCAGAAAGGGGTTGCACGTGACTCGAGTGGCCTCTTATATGTCGTGTAAGTTGATTTGAACTCCTCATTCGTTATGTCCGCGAATTGATTTAAACCTAGCTTGTACGGTATGTTAACAGCATTGTTAACTGAGTCTATGCACTCTACATTGGCTTTGAAGATGTTATAGCGCTCCTCTTTTTCTACAGAACTTCTGTACTCACGCCCATAGTCGGACATCCACTGCTCGTGCCTCTCCCTCATTGATGTTTCTGGGATTACACGACAAGTCGTTTGGAAAACCATTATAGTAACAGCGAAAATGAAGAGGATGTATTGTTTCTGGAACAGTGATGCCATATTGAGAATTGAATTATGGTAGTGTGTATAAGGTCATTTTATGGACGTAGATATATTGTTGGCATCCATAGTGTGAAAAGGGTGGCAAAATATAAAATATAATAAGTAATCGTAGCCAAAAATTTACTCTATTTGACCACCTTTTTGTAATTCAAGGCAACTTATGCCAGCAAAGGACAAACTGGAAATCCAAGTATGTTAACTAAACAAATATTAACTGATCGTCCTATATGTAGGAATAAAATTGATGAAGGATCGTAGACGGAAATAAGTTTCAGAACTTGGCTCTCATTTTTAACTTGCCGGGTTAGCCAAGAAGTCATTTGTTATACCAATTAATCCATGTATATTCTAAGTAAAAGAAATGGATTAAGGTGTTGGTGAAGGATGAGCAAAATGAAATCTATAAATAGCCAATTCACTTCTAAGTGGTTGCACAGCCCTTCCTTACATCAAAACTATTACATACTACAACAAATATATCCCCTCTCTACTCTCAGCTTTGAAAATGGCCACTTGGAAGTTTGTTTTTGCTGTATTGCTCTTGTTGCAGGTTTGGGCTTCTCAACCAACTGCTCGGACATTGCCAGATGCATCAATGGTCGAGAGACACGAACAATGGATGACTCAGTACGGACGTACATACAAAGACGAAGCAGAGAAGGCTAAGAGATTCAAAATATTCAAGGACAATGTGGAGTACATTGAGTCCTCTAATTCAGCAGGGGTTCGGCCTTACAAGCTAGATATAAACAACTTTGCTGATCTCACGAACGAGGAGTTTAAGGCCACTAGAAATGGATACAAAATGGAATTTCACCATAAGTCGTCTACAGTTTCATCTTTTAAGTACGCAAATGTGACTGCAGTTCCATCAAGTGTCGACTGGACAAAGAAGGGAGCGGTTACTGGTGTTAAGGATCAAGGCCAATGTGGTAAGTGAAAACAAATCATCCAATCTATATGTTACTAATTTTCTAAGTATTCAAATATTGATCAAACTATGAATGAAAAAATACAGGATGTTGCTGGGCATTTTCTGCAGTGGCTGCGACAGAAGGTATCAACCAAATAAAAACGGGGACTTTAATTTCATTATCTGAACAAGAACTAGTGGATTGCGATACTAGTGAAGATGAAGGATGTAACGGCGGGCTCATGGACAATGCGTTTGAGTTCATTATCGGAAACCATGGCCTCACAACCGAATCAAACTACCCATACGAGGGAACCGATGGCACGTGCAACACCAACAAGGAATCCTCGGATGCTGCTAAGATCACAGGGTATGAGGATGTTCCAAGCAACAGCGAGTCAGCATTGAAGGCGGCTGTGGCTAACCAACCTGTATCTGTAGCCATTGATGCTAGTGGGTCGGACTTCCAGTTCTACTCCAGTGGAGTTTTTACGGGAGAGTGTGGAACAGATCTAGACCATGGTGTGACAGCTGTAGGATACGGAGCGACTAGTGATGGAACAAAGTACTGGTTGGTTAAGAATTCATGGGGAAGCAGCTGGGGTGAGAGTGGATACATTAGAATGCAAAGGGGCGTCAGTGCTGCCGAGGGACTCTGCGGCATTGCCATGCAAGCTTCTTATCCAACTGCTTAAATCATCAACTTGCATTCATGTACATACTTGTTTGATTAATATATGCATGTATATGTGTTTAATTTCTTGTTAATGTGTATGTCTAATATTTGTAAAGCAAGAATGAAAGATTAAATCCAAGAAATTATACAAACACTGTTCAAGTTAATACTCTTCTTTTATTTGATTGTGAACTTTAAAATCATAGTCTACTAAAACATAATGCTTCTCAACAGGAGAAGCATTCTTTTCCAGACAAAGTAGAACTTACACAAACTAAACATGCATTTATTATAATCTTCCTGTAAACATGTACAGTTGATAGAAATGTTTATGCAGTTGTGTAAGAAGCGTCCATGGCAATGCCACAGAGACCCCTGCGATCATCGACGTCCCTTTGCATTCTCCCGTACCCATTTTCGCCCCAAGTAGTTCCCCATGAGTTCTTCACCAACCAATATTTCATTCCATCACTATCTTCCCCGTAGCCAACTGCAGCCACAGCATGGTTCAGATACGTCCCACACTCTCCCACAAAAACTCCACTGGAGTAGAACTGGAAGTCCGGCCCACTAGCCTCAATGGCTACAGAGACGGGTTGGTTAGCCACAGCCGCCTTCAATGCTGACTCATTGTGCTTCGGGACTCTCTCGTACCCTGTTATTTGAGCGGACGATTCCACCATAGTGTTGCACCTTCCGTCTGCCCCTGTAGGGGTAGTTTAATTCGGTTGTGAGGCCATTGTTTCCAACAATGAACTCAAAGGCTCTGTCCATCTCACCACCTCTACATCCTCCGTTCTTATACGTATCGCAATCCACTAGCTGTTGCTCCGATAATGACATCAAATTCCCCTTTCGTATCTGGATGACACCTTCTATCGCTGCAACTGCCGAAAATGCCCAACAACTTCCTGCATATGTATATCAACTTTCATTCGTAAGAATTAATATGTAGTATATATATATATGAAGTTACTAATTTGGTGGCTTACCACATGAGTGCTGATTCTTAACATCCGTGACAGCTCCTTTTTCTCTCCAGTCGACTTGTGGTGGAACTTCCCCTGCATCTGCATACCTAAATTTAGATGAAATTAAATTAGTGGAGTTTTGGTCCATTTTGTATCCGGTTCTAGTGGCCAAATTGTTTATCAGTAAAATTGTTTATGCCAAGCTTGTAGGGCCGATTCCCAGCTGAATTGAAGGAGTCGATGTACTCCACGTTCTCCTTGAATATCTCCAGTCTCGCAGCCTTGTCATCATCGTTTTTGTAGATGTGTCCGTATTGTACCATCCAATGTTGGTGTCTCTCAGCCATTGTTGCGGCATCTGAAGCCCACATCTCTAACAACAACAGCAATGCAGCAAAAATAATTAATTTGCAAGCTAAGTGATTAAGTTTTTGATGTAATTAGGGAATAGAATGAAGTGGGTATTTATAGACTTCATTTTTGTGGGAGGCCATGCATAACCGTGTTTCCGATTACCCGGAAACTCGGCAACTTAAGAATGAGAGTCATCTTGATGGAGACATCATACTGCATATTGCAATTTAATTAATTAATGTGAGGCCATCAAATCTTAAATGGGTCCGTACAGTGGGCTATCATCAAAGCGTTTGCATAGAATTGACGAGTTATTATTATGATCCATGAATTTTTGCATGTTGGTTTTGAAATTATATATACGTGCACAATTGAGGATAATATATTTTCTTCTGTTAACTTGAACAAAATATATTATCAATAACGACGATTTTCAAGGAAAACTTACTCTATATATATGCATAAAACTTACTCTAACATTATATTTTCAAGGAAATCATCAATAACGACGATTTTGGGTGGTCAGTGACTTGAAAGATAATGCTTTTAATTTATGAATTTATATATTCTCATGTATTCCTAGTATTAACATGCTTTGTCGCTTTTTTTTTACTAATTAAAAATTTTCAGAAAAATAATCTATATATTTGTAAATGTTTTCAAATAAAAAATCTGAAAAAAAAGTAATCAAGTAAATATAAAATAATATTTAAATTAAAAATATAAAATCTGAATTTCTTAAATAATTTTTTAAAAAAAAAGAATTAGTTAAAAAATTAATTAAATCTATAAAGATGGCTTGTTAGGTCAAGTTGAGGGATTAAAATATTATTTTACCCTTACTTTATTGTTTAAAGTTCCAATTGAGTATACATTTTCGAATAGGTGCATCAAGTTTCCTTTGTCAACAGTTTATGTTATTTATTTGTTAAAGTTCTAATTCAGTACACTTTCCTCGACAACAATTTGATAGTATGTGTGAAACTTTTTCACACTATAATTGGGTGGTATTTGATTGTAATTAATTTCATTCATTACAAAGTTTGGTCAAATCGGATTTAGCTGGTTCTTAGAGGTAGGTAAGTGGTAGTCAACCTACAGTTCCTCTACTCCTCATAGTCCTTTTGTTATAATGCCACAAATATTCATTAAAATTAGATTAAACTCTCAATCAGTCCCATTATTTTTTTGTTAAAATTATTGAAATTGTACTACTGAAAATCCCCGTGGCTATTAAACATGTGAATTTTCATACATCGTTATTAGATTAGCAAATTAGAAATTTTGAAATATTCTTAATTTTGGATTTTGAATTGCAGAATTTTATTTTCAAAGCCAAAATATATATTTGTAAAACATAGAATATCATTGGTTTGATTTTGATATAAAATTGAATGGTGATTTTTTCATAAACTTAACTTTAACTCAATAATTGGTATACATCCTTTGAGTCCCACTCAAATTTAATTTATCGAATATATTATTAGTTCATAAGTTGTTTGGAGTTTAATAGAGTCTTAAATATATATCTACAAATTAAAGTATTCATCAATTCATTTACAAAAATAAAATTTTATATGAAATATAGATACATGAGTCACACTTGCATGAGACGTAATTTGTGCAATTTTGACCTTTTTTTTTTAACAAACTCTTTTCTGCCCCTATTTATCTTACCATACTCTTTTTTGGCTTCTTGATCATTTCACTATAAATTATGCCTTTTTTTTTACAATAATACACTTACTTCCTTAATGCTCATTCTCCCGATCATTCTCATTCCAATATGTCTTTTTTATTCAATTCTCATTCACAACCTACCGATTTCAACTGGCAAATGTTGATAACTCAAGTGATTATAGCTCCACTATCTAAGACCCCGAAATCTTGACTTTGAGATACAGAAAGGAAAATTTATTCCCTCTTGTGGTGGGGTGGTGGTCCCTCTCCCCTCTTGTGGTGGTGGTGGTGTTGTTGCGGTGCAACTGTGGTTCTGGTCGATAGCAAGACGAAAAGATATGTTATGTGTCCATTGTGGAAAGAACGTATTAGTCTATCTTTTGAAAAAAAATCATACCAATTCCAGCTCTCAAACCCGATCCCGCCCGACCCGAACTGACTCGAATCTAACCCTAGGCCGAAACCCGGGTCGTGTTTAGAAGTTGGAATTAGTAAGTTGAGTGAATGAGAATTAAGGAATAAGGGTATAATTGTCAAAAATAACCTAATTGATAGTGAAATACTCGAGGGGCAAAAAAAGAGTTTGGCGAGGAAAAAAATGGCGTGTATGTATTATAAGGGTCCTGGTGCAAGTATTTTCGGATGAGTATGGCTGCCTGGTGGTGGTGGGTATAGACTATAGATTCTTCTTTTCATGTCCTTGGTAGGTTCGATTTTGAATAGTGGTCGTTTGATATTGATAAGTGCATAATTTTATCTATTTTAATTCCATAATTTCATTCCTCCTGGTATATTTTTGGACAAAAGGAAGCAATTTTAATATAATTTTCAAAACTGAGCATATAATTTGCTAATCAAAATATATGGGTTATTTCATGTATTAATTTAGCTTGCAAGGTATTTTTATAAATGGGCTTACAAGTTATATCTTATTTTATAAAATGTAGGAGCCCAATATCACATTATGAGGCAGACCATTTATTAGAAAAGGTAGCAGCCCAAAGCCCAAATGAGAAAGAAAGAAGACGCAGCCTTGAAGGAAAGGAAGCAGCTGCGTCCTAAGAGAGAAGAGAAGAAAAGCAGCAGCGTCGGTCCTTTTTTTTTTTTATCGGACAAAGTTAGATGTTAGGTGTTAGTAGTTAATACATCAAGATTCAAATACTCTACAAAATTGTCAATCCACCTTATAATTTTCATAACTCCAAATTTGTCCCCAGAGGGAATCGAACTTGGTCTTCAACTCAAATAAGGAGAGCAGTGGCCAGGTGGCTTAGCCCACCTGGTTCAGCAGCGTCACTCATATTTCTCTTCCAAGAGAAGAAATTGCAATTCCGTGGACAGAATGCAGCCACCACGTCAACAGCAAGTCGGCGATGAAGCCTACATCATTCTAGGGCAGAAATCGAGACAAGAAACATATTTTATTGGCTGAAATTTACAGCAAGAGGCGGTAATTTCAGCGCCTAGGGTTACACGAAATCTTCAATCTTGAGAAGGAAGAAAACCCCACACTTTCAGCCTATAAATAGAGAAGCATGGCAGAAGGAAGGATTCATTCGAAAAACACACCAAAAATCCAGAAAGGAAGAAGAAAAAAAAGAGAGAAGTCGAGGGCGGTGAGGGCAGAATTCCGATAGAAGCCGGAACGAGAAGAAAGCCGTTAGAGACGAGCTGGTTCGTGATCTGCGGAAGGAGAATTCAACTAAGTTGCGAGACGTGTCAAAGCGAACTTACAACGGAGAATCTTCTTGTACTATTTTCTGAATTCTTCTCTTCTTTAGTTTCTTCTGGATGAATGTTTTTGCTTGCCCTCCATATTTATGTTGCAATCTTGATTAGAATTAGTTTGTTGTACTAGTGAAAACTTTGTTGGATGAATGGAAATCGATTTTGATATTTGAGTCATGCTTGTGCCTATCAATTTGAAATTCTGAATTTATTGTACAATTGTTGATCAGCTTTGTGCATTTAGGTTCGAAATATATGCTAATTTGTTTGGTTTGGCCTAGTTTGAATTGAACGAAGATGAGTAGCATCTAGTTTAGTCTTGAACATTCACTTGGTCTTGATTAAATTAGAGTATGGCTTGAACTAGGTGAGTTGAATTCTAGTGTTCAATCTCACTTAGGATTGATGTTCTCCCTTAATGCAACTAATTTATCCTTGTTAATTGAATAGTAAAGATTGACTTGGTGAAGTTAGCTAGTTTTAGAGTTGCGTAGTTGATTCTAATTATTTTTGAGGAACAAGTGGAACTTTAGCTACTAGAGTTTGCACAATCAATCTATCAAGTTAATTCCTTTTCAATTCATCAATTTTGATCTAGGAATTTTGATTAATTGTTAGCCTTCATGATATCTCTTTTCCATATTTAGGTTTAGATTTGTTTTCTTGTTCCTTTACTAGAGTTTGCCATGCTTTGAACCTCCCCCCAAACTTTGTATACATGTGAAAATTTGGAGATATGAGACTTGATAGAACAATACATGAGAATGCATAATTTTGTCTCTCTTCAAGCTGGCTTTTCTTTGAGCTTTGAACTGATGTTTTATACCTTGTATACACACTTTTGTAAGCTCAATTGTTGGTCTTTAATGTAGAATCAGTTTTGCAAGAAATAGAGAATTGAAGCTAAGAGTATTGGGGTTGAATTTATGCTGAAATTTCTGGTTTTTGACAGCAAAAACCAGACCTGATTGTCAACCTTTCTCATGCATATTTGAAGCTTAAAATGTCATGAATATCATGTTTTGTGTAAGAGGATAGTGTATAATACCCCAACCTTCATTTCAACATCATTTTGGTGTTAAAAACCATCCGTAACACATGATTTTTGAACGGCTTAATTGCAAATTAAATCACGACCTTTCGCGGAATTGCAATTTAATCTAAACATTTAAAATATTGCAAATTAATCTCCAACTTTACAAGTTTTGACAAAATAATATTCCGGTCAGCTTCTATTCTATCCGGGTATGACGTGGCTGCTAATGTGGCAAGCCCAAATAAAACTATGTCATTTAATATCCTATCTAATTAATTAAAAAAAACTAATTAATTCCACGCCGCCTTCCACGCCTGAAAATTGGGTTTGACAATAGGAATTAAAAATATATATATTCAAACTAAGGATCTATCATCCGTATATTAGAAGCCGCAATCTTTGTAAGCAGCTTGTTCATGAGAACTTTGGCCTTCAATTGTTCCATTAAACTCCCTTTAGATGATTGCCCATATCAGAGAGTAGTCACAGCTAATCATATCAAGACAAAAATCATGGAATTAATCATTTGATTTATTATACTAAATGAGAACTATATGAACAAAATACATCATCAAAATTCATATCTAATTAAACAAATTTCGTTAAAAAATCATGCCTAATTATAATATATATGCTGCAAAATTCTGTAACCCTTGTAATGAGTTTTGGGTATAACATGCACATAATTAATAAAAAAATAGCTGAGCAAAATAAACATAAAAATCATGATTAAATGCTAAAATTGGAAAGAATGGAGAGAAGTTGCAGAGGAAAAAGTAGATGCAGAGTTTGAGGATAAAATTGAGATAAATAGCCGAGGAGATTGACGAGGCCAGATCAGATCAGCGGCGTTGCGTGCGACTACAGAAGGGGTTCTATATTCTTATCGTATTTGATCAAGATCCTGATTCTCTCCATTCAAAGATCAGATCAGCGGCGTTGCTGTCGGGTTCGCGAGATCGATCGAGCAGAAAATCGGCCGGATTCATGGCGAAGCTCAGCGCAAACCCGACGCTCTCAAAGTATCCCACCGCCTCCACTCTTTTCCCAAAGTATATGAATTAGCCATGAGTGCCGTACTTATACCGCCACTATCTCCGTCACCCGCCGCGTCGGCAGTTGCATAACTTCCACGATTCCTCAGATGAATGAGTTCTTGCTATATATGAAATTCAATATCCTTGACGATTTTTCGATTTTCGAATTTATGGATCTTAGCTTGAATAAATTTCTATGGTAACCCAATTTTCAGGCGTGGAATTATGGTGCTAATTTTTATTTTATTTTTAATTAGATAGATATAAAACGACATAGTTTTGTTTGGGGACTTGCCACATCAGCAGCCACGTCATACCCGGGCAGAAGAGAAACTGACCGGAAGATTATTTTGCCAAAACTTGTAAAGTTGGAGATTAATTTGCAATATTTTAAATGTTTAGATTAAATTGCAATTCTGCGAAAGGTCGTGATTTAATTTGAAGCCTTTTTGAACCCCTTATGTCACATACGAAAATTCTTGTTAAAATTGGTCTTAATTATGTTTGAATCATGTATGCAATTGTGTGGTTTAGTTTAGTTTTATTTTGTTTTGTTTAATTTACTTATCTAGCTTTCTCGTATAGCTATTTTCGGTCGAAGAAATCTTTAAGGTAAAGTAAATAAATTTATCCTCGTGGGAATGATCCTTTCTTGCCATATGCTATTTTGTTAAATATTCTGGTACTAGATAAGGTTAAATTTGTAGTGGTAACGACACACTATTAGATATTCTTTTTCTTTTCACTTTTTTAATTACAAAACTTCAGTATTTGATTATTTGCGCCTTTAAATTTATTATTTTAAAACAAAACGTTAAGTTTTTGTGTTCTATGGTCTTCATTTCATTTTCATTTGATGTTGTTTTTGTTGTTTTTGTTTTTTTTAACTCTTTTAATTATGAAACTTCAACACTTTATAATATTTTTTTAAAATACAAAAAAGTAAGTTTTGTGTCCCAACTAATCCCCATTTTCATTTAATTTAGGTCTTCAGATGATCGGCCAAGATCGCAAGACTTACTTATAGTGATTCTAGA
Organism: Stenogyne calaminthoides; assembly: GCA_037126765.1. Taxonomy (NCBI): domain Eukaryota; kingdom Viridiplantae; phylum Streptophyta; class Magnoliopsida; order Lamiales; family Lamiaceae; genus Stenogyne; species Stenogyne calaminthoides. Next base: position 47,937,623 of record JBBCBC010000004.1, read on the forward strand.
AAGCGAACTTGTTATGAAAAAATGCGACTTATTTACATAGAAAAGTCAAGATTTGTTAATATGGAAATATAGTTCTAAGACGCTTAAAAATCGATTTATGAAATAAGACGGTTAAAAGTTGGTGGACATGAGACCCACTCTTTTCATTCGGTTAATAAGGAAATATAAAAGCTTTTCAATACAACCTTTATGTCAATCTTCTTCAACAAAAATATATATATATATATATATAAAGATTGTCCAAACTACCACAATAGTTGATAATTAAAAATGATGTCTAAACATGCATCTAATCATAAATCATAGATAGATAGACTCAATACATAATGCGTGAAAATAATATATAAAATTAATAATCAAATAAGGTAACTCCCTATACATATATATAAAATATATTTTTCATTAAATTAAAACTTGAAAATCATACATTAGCTTCTCAATTTTTTTCACACAAATTAAGAGGCATTAACTATAATAGTGTTGGTGTTGCAGTAATGTTTAAGCAGTTGGGTAAGTAGGTAGCATGGCAATGGCACAGAGTCCCCTGGGATCATCGACGTCCCTCAGAATTGTGATGTACCCATTGTCGCCCCATGAATTCTTCACCAACCAGTACTTGATTGCGTCTGTAGAGATATTCCCGTAGCCAACTACAGTCACCGCATGGTTCATATTCGTTCCCTGGTACGTACTGGTAGTTTGATTCGGTTGTGAGGCCGTTGTTACCAACAACGAACTCAAAAGCTCTGCCCATCTCACCACCGCTGCATCCTCGATTCATGTTATATGTATCGTTGTTGCTCCGATAGTGAAACCAATTTCCCCTTTCTATTGCTGCAACTGCCGAAAATGCCCAACAACATCCACATTGATTCTGATTCTTGACATCAGTGACAGCTCCCCTTTCCCGCATCTGCATACCTTAAATTAGAAGAAGATATTAAGTTTGAGGAGTTTTGGTCCATTTTGTATCCGGTTTTAGTCGCCATAAATTCCTCATGTCTCATATCAGTAAACTTGTTGATGCCAAGCTTGTACGGCCGACTCCCACCTGAATTGAAGGACTCGATCTACTCCACGTTCTCCTTGAATATCTCCAGTCTCTTAGCCTTCTCGGTATCATCTTTGTACGTACGTCCGTATTGTGCCATCCATTGTCCGTGTCTCTCCACCATTGATGCATCTGCCAATGTCCGACCTCTTGCATCTGACAAAAAACATCAATGCACCAAAAATTATTAATTTGGAAGTCAAGGAAAGGGCCATTTCAAAGCTAAGAGAGAGTAGAGATGGGTTTGTTTTGGTAATTAAGTTTTCATGTAATTAAGGAATGCAATGTAGAAGAAGGTATTTATACAGTAATTCATTTTGCTTCAACCCTGTTTTCCACTTATTAGTACCGTTTACGGTGCGGCTGGGATTGCCTATTTCACATACGTGTTTCATGCCTCGGATTTGCGCCACGTGTCCACTCCGTTCCGTCACCCGGTCCGAGTGGTTCATGGTTCACCTGACCCGAATAGGCCATGATTTAAGGTTTATTATTTAGTGTTTAGGGTGTAGATGGTTCACCAGTCCAAAAACACATGGCGCAAATCCAAGACATGAAACACCAGATGAAACAGGCTTGTGAAACAGGGAAACCACGCTGTTTACGGCGGCTGGGATTGCCTATTTCACATGAGTGTTTCATCTGGTGTTTCATGTCTCGGATTTGCGTCACGTGTCCATTCCGGTCCACTCCGTTCCGTCACCCGGTCCAAGTAGTTCATGGTTCACCCGGCCCGAATAGGCCATGATTTAAGGTTTATTATTTAGTGTTTAGGGTGTAAATGGTTCACCCGACCCATAAACACGTGGCGCAAATCCAAGACATGAAACACCAGATGAAACAGGCTTGTGAAACAGGGAAACTGTTGAGGGAAATTAAATAAATAGATTATTTCCTACCCTCTCTACAAGCTCGAGCTTTTAGATGAGACGGAATTCTCTCATGGTATCAGAGCCCAGGTTGTGGGTTCGATTCCCGTGGAAGCACTCCACCCATTTAAATTATCCACTCTGTTGGGCCTTCTCTCCAGAGAGCAGAGACAATGATTCGGCCCACGAGTGAGGGGGAGTGTTGAGGGAAATTATTAATAAATAGATTATTCCCGACCCTCTCTACAAGCTCGAGCTTTTAGATGAGACGGAATTCTCTCAGAAACCGCGCTGTTTACGGCGGCTGGGATTGTCTATTTCACATGCGTATTTCATCTGGTGTTTAATGTCTCGGATTTGCGCCACGTGTCCATTTCGGTCCACTCCTTAATGATTGATCTTGATGGGTAACAAGTGATTGATTTCCCGAAAACTGCGCAACTTAAGAATGACTACTGAGCGCGCGAGATCTGCGCTAGAATACGCCAATTGCAAAATTTGGAATTCTGCTTCATCTCTTTGGAACAATTTGAAGCGCATAACACTTCATATACGTGTGGAATGAGTTACAAACTTGCAATGTAGAAATTGATGGAGACTTCATATTGGAATCCACTTAAATTAAAAATGCCTAATGAATTATATCAACTCTCTCCTCTTTCAAATACTCAAATTGGTGTAGAAACCGGCCCAGTCCACCCCCAACAGTTGCGAATTTTAAATTTTTTAAAATAAACTGACATAAACCGGGTATTGTTGTGTATAGAATCCAAGACCTCTCGAATAGCAGTTTCATTTCTCTGTGTCATTTTCTCCTATTCCAAATATATCTCACTTTCTGGATCTTTAACACATGGACCCAGGATTATGGTGGATCGTTGGATAATATTTTAATTTTCACTTATCATACATCCATAATATGAAACATGCGTGGAACACTGAAAATGGAACAGATGATATCATTCGGCTCAAATAGCATGCAATTACTCATGAACAACTTCGCCACGTACTTCAGAATTTTTACAATCCAAATTTAGGAGGGATAAACAGAATTATTACATTTTTATCTTTTTCCTTTAATTTTTTTTAAGTCATTTAATTTGAGGAGTTGTCATAATTATGATAGATTAAATTTTGCATGTTGGTTTTTGAAATTATATACACAATTGTGGATAATATATATATTCCTCAAGGAAATTTTATAAAATTTGCATCGTCTAGTAAACGCTTTCAATTTGTTCTTGATGACACTTTATTTATACAGAGTATCAATATATTTCCAAGGAGTGACGATTTTGGGTGGTCAATTATTTAAAATATAATTTTTATTTATATTCTCATGTATCGTTTTTTTATTAATTAAAGATATTCAGAAAAAGAATTTATACTATATACCTATAAATATTGGCAAAATATTGCACAGTGCAGGCTGCGACATGAATCAACAGAAAATCTGAAGTCCTTCAACGCAAAAGGACCACTTATTATACAATTTGAAAGAATTCCGTCTCATCTAAAAATCCGAACTTGTAGAGAGGTGTGTAATTAATTCGTTTATTTAATTTTTATCAACACTCTCCCTCACTCGTGGGCCGAATCATTGTCTCTGCCCTCTAGAGAGGAGGCCCAATGACTGAACAATTTAAATGAGTTGAGTGTTTTCCAAGGGAATCGAACCAGAACATCATAAAAATTAGATTTCTATTTTAGTGGGTAAAACCACGTGAACCGGGAGAAATCATCAACAAAAATCACATAATAGCGGAACCCAGAAATAGAATTAACTGGGGCTGGTCCCCACATATCACAATGAACCAAATCCAAAACACAAGCATAACGTTTAATATTCAACTCAAAGGGCAAACGTTTGCTCTTGGCTTATTCACAAGAAGCACAAATAGATGGTTTTGGCAAAACAGAAGTAACAGAAACTTGTCCAAGTTTATTTAACAGTGAAATAGTGAATACATTTGAGGGGAATATATACAACTTACAAGCTAGATGTTGGGTGTGGCCCGACTCGAAGCCTGGACGTGAAAAACTCAAACAAGGGACGAGGAAGACCCTTCTTTAAGATGTCCACCATTTTAAATTATGCAACAATATATGCAATATTATCGTATACTATCACAATTAATGGTGCATGTAACATCTTCTTTATATCACCTGAATAAATGACACATAAATAATATAATTAAAAATGAAGCTTGAGATGTTAAATGCTATTACTTGGCTGTATATATGTCATTGTGTAACATGAGATGCAGGGGCGGAGCCAGGATTGAATCGGAGGGGGGCCGAATTTTAACAAGTCGATAATTAAATATTTATTTTACAATTATAAAAAAAATGATATTACTTCTTTTAACAAATAATATATTAAAACAAAAAAACTAATATGAGTCTGTCTCATATATGGAATGGAGTATATACTAGCAAAAAATTAACACCCTCTCTCTCCCAAAGTATTAAATCGTCAATGCTCAAATTATGTTCCGTCTCACCGTAAGACCGTCTCATGCAAGTGTGCCCATATATTAATATTTATAATTATCATGTTTCAGTATAAATAAATTGGACGTTCTAATTAAGCAAAGTATATGTTTCAAAAATTATTTAAATTACACGATGCACCTAGTGCATACAATAATTTTCTTTTTCGACAAATAATTGAATATCTAGCTATCAAAAGAGGATCTCCAAAGTTCCAAACCCAATAAAAATATAAATTTCACAGTATATATATATATATATATATATATATATATATATATATATATATATATATATATAAAACTTAGAATTGTAATGGAGAATGAAAGTATATAGGATTCTGAAATAACGGGGTGTGATTTAAATTGTATGTTTGGGCTCCTGATGTTTTGATTTGTTTCTCTCATTGAATTTCGTATATTGCAAGTGAAGGGCCAAAGATAGCATGCATAAATAACAATTGGTGGGCAGAGTGGTACATATATAGCAAATTCTTCGTGCACCACATGCACCAATAAAATTGGTGCAATTTAATTTTAAAAACTCTTTTTCTAATTTTTTTAGTTTTAACTTTTTTTCTTTTTTTAATTTCGATTTTCTTTTAATTTTAATTTCAGTTTTAGATGTTTTTTTTAATTTTTATTTTTTTAATACCCGGCCCGAGTGGTTCATGGTTCACTCGGCCCAAGTGGTTCATGGTTCACCCGGCCCAAATGGTTCAAATATAATTTAGGGTTTACTATTTAGGGGTTAGGGTTTAGAGTGCATCATTTTTTATTGGTGCATGTGGTGCACATGAGAGTGAATCTACATATATATATTAACTATTAAGAAGAAAAAATCTTGGGGGATGTCAGCGACATCTGACGTACGTAGTTGGAAAATATCCATAAACGTCATCCTCAGTCGCAAGGAATCTCTCCGATGTTTTGTTAAGGTTTAATTTGATTCAATTTCCGAGTTAACTAACTCAATATTAGCAATATTTTGAAATCTCCATCCACTCTACTTCATGCATATGAACGCGTAATACGCTTCAGATTCGTCGAAAGAAATAAGAGTATCGAGAGCGAGAGATGAAGAGATTTGTAATATATATACTCTAGCCTTAATTAGCTTTGAAATGACCGGTCTATCCCTCACTTGCAATTTTATTTTTGGTGCATTGTTGTTGTTAAAGATCATTTGGGCTTGTCAGGCAACTGCTCGGACATTGCCAGATGCATCGATGGCTGAGATACACCAACAATGGATGGCACGATATGGACGTACTTACAAAGATGCTTTTGAGAAGGCTACGAGGCTTGAGATATTCAAACAGAACGTGGAGTACATCGAGACCATTAATTCAGCAGGGAGTCGATCGCACAAGCTTGGCATGAACGAGATATTGAATGTGGCTATGTGGATTGGTATAACAAACAAGTATTAGTAGAGAAACGAGTGTGATTAATGAAGAACAAATTGAATGTTCTTCATTGTATGAAGTGATAAATGTTAAAATCTAAGTGTTAGATGCGATAAATAAATGCAAGAGGATTTGGGCCGAAGGCCTCTTTTGTTGGCTGATAAAGCCGTTGTATTGAATGTAAAATTTTTCGACCCTTTAATGAGTCTTAACTTCTAGTATTTATACTACAAGTTCACTAGTTGGTCTTTCTCGCGCCTCAAAGGGAGTTTGACCCGACATTAAATGTTTCCCCAGCTAAATTGGACTCTAACACCCTATATATAACATTAACCTAAACACGTCTCCAGCTCTGAAGCGCGGCGGGTTGCAGATGAGATATGGAGATTTGCACCTATTCTTTCCTCTTTGAGTCCGCGACTATAGGATCAGCCATATCTTGAGAGACTTCTCGGCCATTTGGGGGAGATTCTCTGATATTCGCTGGGGTTGGAGGTTTACGTGTTTGTTTAGCCAAATCAGGTGTTGGTAAGTGGGAAATCTTTGACTCATCTCTCTATCCCTTTTACCTTGATCATAAATCTCACAAATTTGGCTAAGTATAACTTGTCTCTTTATGTACGCAAATGTCTTGGAGTCGTTGACTGGAACGAGACGATTCGCGAATGAGTTACCCGGGCGTGGAGCGAAATTGCCCGCCTTAGTGGCGACTAGCGGGGCGTGGTCGGCCAGCGGGCGCGGGCGAACACCGGGCATGGGCAAGCACCTGGCGAGCACCGGGCATGGACGAAAGACGGCGATCGGGTTTGGCGAAAGCATATGGAGCGAAGTGGGCGAAGGTGCGGGATCGCTGGCGGGCGGCGTACTACCGAGCATATGGGCGACCACCGGCATGGGCGAAAGCACCGGAGTGGGCAAACACTGGCATGGGTAAGCACTGGCGCGGGCGAAGCTGGCGAAAGCACCTGGCGCTGGCGAAGCACGGGTATGGGCGTAGCACTGGGGCAGGGAAGAGCACCGGTATGGGCGAAGAGCACGAACGGGCGGCGCTGGCGAAGACGGCATGGCAAGGGCATGGGCGAAAGCACCGGGCATGGGCGAAAGCATGGGCGAGGCGCGCTGGCGGTGGCGAGCAAAAGCAGCAAAGGCGAGTAAAGGCGACTGCCGGGGCGCTGGCGGCACCGCATGGGCGAAGCACCGGAATGGGCGACCATCTGGGCGCGGCGAAGCAACGGGCGCGTATGCATTAGCTGGTTGTCGCGCCTCGTTTTTCGCCAGTACCGTGGCGGGCGTATGATTTCTGCGCCGGGTAGACGCCAAAGACGTGGCGGGCGACCGCGGGCATGCGGTTTATCATGGCGGCGGGTGACCATGGCTTTTGCTAATTACCAAAACGGTGAAGGGCGCTGGCGAAAATGGGCAACTCCCTCCTTGTGGCTTAATATTAGCGGCATGTATTTACTTCATTATGCGGGAATCCGCGACGCCTTGTCGTCTAACGGGCGACTTCGGCGGACATCTTTACCGGTAGTTTGTTCGAGCGGGCGAGTTAAGCTAGCAACTTACCCCATCCTTGGACTCGGCCGGGCGAGCTTGTCTTTGGCTCAGGACAACTCGCCCCATATCTCATTTTTAATAGAGGTTAATGGGCCCTCCATTTGTAACTTAATGACATAAGGAACCCTAATAATTAGCCCAGATCATTTGGCACACAACAATTTTTGGTATGCGGATGTGGGCCAAGTTCCACCACAAGTCGACTGGAGAGAAAAAGGTGCTGTCACAGAAGTTAAGAATCAACAACAATGTGGTAAGTCATGAAATGAATCATCTGATATATATATCCAAATTAGAAGTTTCATATTAATTTCCTATATAGATGCAGGATGTTGCTGGGCATTTTCGGCAGTTGCAGCGATACAAGGTATCGTCCAGATAACGACAGTGAATTTGGTTTCATTATCCGAACAACAACTTGTGGATTGCAATAAAATTAACAACGGAGGATGCGAATTAGGTGGTAAGATGGTCAATGCCTTTGATTTCGTTCTTGGAAATAATGGCCTCAAGAACGAATCAAACTACCCCTACAAGGGAGCTGATGGAACATGCAACACTATGATGGAATCGTCCGCTCAGATAACATGGAACGAGGGAGTTCCAGCGTACGATGAGTCAGCATTGAAGGCAGCTGTAGCTAACCAACCCGTCTCTGTAGCTGTTGGCTCTACTCAATTTCAGTTCTACTCCAGTGGAGTTTTTACGCAAGAGTGTGGAATGAATCTGAACCATGCGGTGACTGTAGTAGGATACGGGGAAACTAGTGATGGGATAAAGTACTGGTTGGTGAAGAATTCATGGGGAAGCACGTGGGGCGAGAATGGGTACATGACAATTCTGAGGGACGTCGATGATCCCAGGGGACACTGTGGCATTGCAATGGATGCTTCTTACCCAATTGCATAAACATTTTTATCAACTATACATGATTACAGGAAGATTATAATTATTGCATGTTTAATTTTTGGGATTTTACTTTGTCTGAGAAAGAATACTTCTCCTATTGAGAAGCATTATGTATTAGTAGACTATGATTTTGAAGTTCTTAATCAGAGAGTATTAACTTAAACAGTCTTCTTTTACAAGCAAAGCTTTACAAATATTAGACATACGCACTAATAAGAACTTAAACACATATGCATGCATATATTAATCAAACAAGTATGTACATGAATGCAAGTTGATGATTTAAGCAGTTGGATAAGAAGCTTGCATTGCAATGCCACAGAGTCCCTCCGCAGCACTAATGCCCCTTTGCATTCTAATGTATCCACTCTCACCCCAGCTGCTTCCCCATGAATTTTTAACCATCCAGTACTTTGTTCCATCGTCAGTCGCTCCGTACCCTACAGCTGTCACACCATGGTCTAGATTCGTCCCACACTCTCCCGTAAATACTCCACTAGAGTAGAACTGGAAGTCCGATCTGCTAGCATCAATGGCTACAGATACAGGTTGGTTAGCCACAGCTGCCTTCAATGTTGACTCGCTGTTGCTTGGAACGTCCTCGTACCCTGTGATCTTAGCAGAATCAGAGGATTCCTTGTTAGTGTTGCACGTGCCATCAGTTCCCTCGTACGGGTAGTTTGATTCGGTTGTGAGGCCATGGTTTCCGATAATGAACTCAAACGCATTGTCCATGAGTCCACCGTTGCATCCTTCATCTTCACTAGTATCGCAATCCACTAGTTCTTGTTCAGATAATGAAATTAAAGTCCCCGTTTTTATTTGGTTGATACCTTCTGTCGCAGCTACAGCAGAAAACGCCCAGCAACATCCTATTTTTTTCATTTATAGTTTGATCAATACTTAAAATGCTAGGAAAAAAAAAATAAAAAACAGGTAGATTGGAAGATTTGTTTTCACTTACCACATTGGCCTTGATCCTTAACACCAGTAACCGCTCCTTGTTTCTCCGCTTGATGGAAGTACAGTCACATTTGCATACATAAAAGGTGAAGCTTTAGACGACTTATGGTGAATTTCCATTTTGTAACCATTTCTTGTGGCCTTAAACTCCTCGTTCGTTAAATCAGCAAATTTGTTGATGTCCAGCTTGTAAGGCCGAACCCCTGCTGAGTTCAAGGACTCAACGTATTCCACGTTGTCCTTGAATATTTTGAATCTCTTAGCCTTCTCTGCCTCATCTTTGTACGTACGTCCATACTGAGTCATCCACTGTTGGTGTCTCTCGACCATTGACGCGTCTGGCAATGTCCGAGCAGTTGGTTGAGAAGCCCAAACCTGCAACAAGAGCAATACAGCAATAACAAACTTCCAAGTGGCCATTTTCAAAGCTGAGAGTTGATAGGGGATATTTGTTGTAGTATGTAATAGTTTTGATGTAAGGAAGGGCTGTGCAACCACTTACAAGTGAATTGGCTATTTATAGATTTCATTTTGCTCATTCTTCTTCACAAACACCTTAATTAATCCTGATTTCCTACTTAGAATATACAATGATTAATTGGTAACAGATGACTTCTTGGAAAACCTGGCAAGTTAAGAATGAGAGCCAAGTTATGAAACTCATTTCCGTTTACGATCCGATCCTTGAGCTAATATTTATAATTTATGTTGGAATCTCTACAGCTATTTTGGATGCTAACATATATATGTCGTCGGATTTTATGTTCGCCAAAAAGGTCAAATGGGAATGCAGGTTGAAGTTGACCCTAAACAGGCTGCTCTCTACGATTTCTTACCTTTTCTTTTACACCCTTTCTCACAGAAACTGAAGCCAATAATTTTTCTACGTCCATAAATTTATGATAGAAATACTCCTAGTTCCATATACAGAGCCAACAATACTTCTAGGTCTATACTTTTCAACAATTACTAATAGGTTCAAAATTTGTGCTTTTACCCATTATACCCTCTTGTGTCATATAATTCAGATTTTAATAAAATGAAACCCACCCCCCCTATTTCAAATTCACGCACGATCTGCAAAAATCCCCCACTCTCTAAAAAAAACCCTAATACATCTCTCTTTCTCCAAGCCGCGGCCATCCCCCTCTCCCTGAACCAGAACGGCGACGCCGCTTCTCCTACACGCTCGCAGCGCCGCCCCGCCCCACAAAACCAGAACGCTAGATTACAAATTCATAAGCTTTTTGCAGATCTGCGTCGTTCCTCACCACCATACGAAGACGGCGGCAACAGTGGCGGAGGGAGAATGGGACATGGGGGTACAAGTGTACCCCCAAATTGAAAATTGATCATTCATTATCTATGTAAAAAAAAGAAGTTAGGTAAATATTTGCAACTCCATTAATTACAAAGAAAGGCCCATGTTAATAGGAAAAAATATTAATATGAAATGTAAGCCCAATAACACTAATGAGAATAAAAACATTATTGATAAAAAAGGTCCAATAAATAACTATAATTATTTAATAATGAGTTGATGTTATTTAAATAGGTCTACTGTACAATTGGTGTTCGTGTCTATATATATATATCACTTCAAAGTAAATATTAGTAATTCTTAATACTATAAAATTTAATACTATTAAATTTTAATTAACGTGTTTTAAGAAAATATTCAATAATAACCAGGGTACTTTTTAAGCCCACCCTACTTTTGGAAATTTCGTTTGAATGGGAGGCAGGTGTTCGATTTCTCCAGGAGCGAATTTGAGTTATGGGAGTTATAAGGTGGATTGACGATTTTGTGGAGTATTTGGGTGCTTGGTGTACTAACTACTAACAACTAACATCTAACTTTGCCCGATCAAAAAAAAAAAAAATCAATAATGTTTAAATGCAGGATAAAATTAATAGACAAAAAATCATATGAGACGGTGTACAATCTAGCTCAAATTACATTCACCTTTCCTGAAGTGTTAAAGCGTCAATGTCCAACTTACGTCATGTCCTCACCATGCAGGGGGCCTCACGAAAAATGTGTCTCAAATTAATTTACATAATACTTGATTTTAAATAATATTTTATCAGTTATTTTTCATACCCCCAAATTAAAAATTCTGGATCCGCCACTAGACGGCGACAGCGACTTGCAGACCATCGCCGCCGCCGCCGCCGCCCCTCCCCCCGCGTGTTTTTCTGGATTTTTTTGGTGAGTATTCCTAAGTTTTTAACGAATTGATTTTTTTTTTTTTTTTATTTTGAGTGTTGGATTTTTTTTCTGGATATTCGTGGGTGATGTTGATGATTTTTGATAATTTTTTTTGATGATTTTGTTTGGGTTTGATGATCATTTGTGTTATTCATTTTTCCTTTTAATTTAGGCTAATTACTTTGTGAGGACCTACAAGAATGCTAGAGGAGAAGGCTGCGTCTTCAATATCGAGTTGACAGATGAAGATGTGTAAAAAATGACGAACTTTAAGTCGACTAGAATTGTTTATGTGACTTCAGACATTTAAAATCCAACAATATTTAGTACATGAAAACCAAAAAAATATTCTTATGGAATTCTTGTTTGAATTTTTTTAATTTGAGGGCACACTTGTGTGACATTATCTTACCGTGTTTCACGAAACATAATTTAGGCATGACACTTTAACTGTTTGGAAGGGGTGGGTGTTAATTTATACTCCGTCTCATGTATGAGACTATCTTATACGAATTTTTGTCTTTGTTTTAAATAGATATGTTTCTTTAGTACAAAATATGTATATATATACACACACACATATTTACATACTCATACAGTTTTGATACAAAATCCGAAAATGAATTTCTTATGGAACCAAGCATTAGCATAAACTAATTATATTTCTAAGATCCCTAATTTATTGGAATACAATCAATGTGGAACACAATTAATGGAACTGGACATAATTAATATGGTTCAAATTCAATACGCAGTTGGAAATAATCTTAATCAAAGCCCAGAATTATGGGGGCTATTTGTTGCACTCAATTCAGACTATCCATCAGGCTCTTATATAGATGCATTATTTACCATATATACATATACAGTATATCAGTATATGGTTTAGATACGGTGTTTCTTTATGGAATCGAACAGTAGCATAAACTAATAACATTACTCGCTCTAAAATCCCTAGTTTACCGGAATACAATTAATATGGAATATATTCCTTCCATTCTACAATCCCTAATTTATTGGAATAATTGTAAAACATGCTTAAACATGAATTAAGGCAATGATTTGCACATAATCAACCAGAATAAATAGACATGCACTGTAGGAAGAAAAAAAAATTGAAAAGATAGCACCAAATTGCAATCTACATATACCTCGTATTTGACTTGCAAACTCAAACATTATTTTGTCACACAAGATATCATACAGTTATACTAAATAATGCCTTGTACTGGAAAACATTATTTGGTCACTCTGCCTATGCATTTTTGTAGCTTTATCTTATCAGGCAACATCGCGTTCAATTACTGACCAAAGCTCGACGATACTACATGAGAAATGGATGGCTGGACATGGACGCTATTATCGGAGTAAGGAAGAAAAAGAGATGCGGTTTAGAATATTCCAAGATAACTTAGATTACATAGAAAGATTCAATAGAGAAGAAAGCCACACATACAAGCTGATTTGCAGATCTAACCAAAGAAGAGTTCCTCACTAATTATGCATCAAGTTTCAAGCCGGCTTACCAAAAATCATCATTGTCATCTTTCAAATACGAAAATGTCTTAGACGCAGTCTTGACTGAAGAGAGCGAAATGCAGTCACGCCTGTTGGCAACCAAGGAGAATGTGGTAATCCATCACACACACACATACATACACATTGCATTATGCATTCACTAAAATACATGGCCACAAACTAGCTATATTGTTGAGTAACACTTGTGTGAACTTAATTAACATAAAACTTAATCCCATTTTTGTCCTATTTAAACAATAGGTCTAATAAAATCTTGTACATAAGGTCAATTTAGGGTTTGTTGGGCAGGATCAGTGTTGGTGAATCTCAAATAATTTAATTTACTTACCATGCATATGCAGGAAGTTGCTGGGCATTTGCAGCCACTGCTGCTATTGAAGGCATAGTGGCGATCAAATCAGGCAAGCTAACGTCCTTCTCAGAGCAACACATAATCGACTGCAATGTTGGCCAAGAAGGTTGTATAGGAGGAAGGGTGGAGCATGCCTGACTTTGTCGAGCAAAACGGGACCCTTGCAAGCGACGATAATTATCCCTACCAATCACAGCAAGGAACATGCGGTACCAATATGCCATCCTCTCTACCTGTGGCCATCACTGGCTATGAACACGTTCCCAGCAAGGATGAGTCAGCAATGCTGAAAGCAGTTGCTAACCAACCAATCACGGTTGGGATAGACCCGAGTCTCTTGTGGCTATACAAGAGTGGAATTTTGACAGGTGATTGTGGAAACAATCTCACACATTCTGTTACAGCAGTAGGGTACGGTGAAACAGAAGATGGTACCAAGTTTTGGATATTCAAGAACTCGTGGGGCCCAAATTGGGGAGAGGATGGATACGTGAGAGTACAGTGGGATACTGGTGCCAAACAAGGTGTATGTGGCATCGCAATGGATCTTTCTTATCCCACTGCATAATTTATCCTAAACTATTTTACGTATTTTGCTTCTAGGAATATTATCGTAGCATTATTCAAGCTTGGGAAAACCTTTGTAGTGAAAAGCATATGAGCTGAACTATGGCACATTTGATTGATTTTTCCACTTCAATAGAATCATTTTTCTTTGTATTCTAGCTTTACTGATAATTATTACCAGATAAATCAGTGAACAGAACCTTGATGCAAAAATCTAATCTAAATATTCAAAACTGAAGAAAGTTTCTTAACATAATAAACCTGAGAGTTATGGTGTATAATATTAAGTGAAAGGGCAATTTCAGAAAGGAAGTTGATAGTTTAGAAAATATGTTGTTAACAGGGAACACACTGAAAAGAAGATTCTAGGAATCAACTATCAACAGAGTGTAAAAATCTATTTAAATACTAAATTGTCACAACACTGAAGTCACCTAAAATTTTACGGTTAGTAGTAACCAAATAAATCATATTTTATCTAACGAAACAATCTATCTTCATCGGTATTCCACTATGTACAAACAGAATCTAGTTGGCAGGCCAAGTTTCACAACCACATGAAAGGAATCTCCTTTGACTCATGAAGAGATTCAAATGTAGACTTAATGTAAATAGAATTTCTTCTTATCACACAGTCTAAACTTTTATATTCTAACACTTGCAGTATGCAAATGTAAACTAGTAAAATCGAGATAAAGCAATTCAGAAGGATCAGCATAACAAAATTTAACACAAAAACCAGCGAGGTTAGAAGATCAAAAAGCTGGCTTTTTTGAGGAAGTTCAGAAGAGCAAACTTAATATTTCAATCAAGGCAGAAAAGTGGATAATAACTCAAGTTGAATCTAGATATAGTTTAAAGGCAAAACCAAATGAATACAGGAAAACCGATTGTTCAGATTGCTGCATTACCTACACAAATTTATACCAAGAGCTAAGCCATATGCAGGATTAAGCTCGTTTTCCACTGTTGGGGTTGGTCTTCGTGCACAAAGCCCAGCGTCCCTTAGCACGTCGACGCTTAATAACTGCTCTTCCACTAGTCGTGCTCATGCGCTTGCGGAAACCATGTGTCCGAGCAAGAGATTTCCGTGATCTATGCCTCTTAGTTTGACAAAGAGTATATTTGGATGCCCTTACCACCAAACCTCGCCTCTTCCCAGCTGTTTTCACAATGCTGGACTTCAAATCCAAACCCAATGATGATCCTGGTATAAATGGAGATAAAAAAAATTAACAGAATGAACAAATGAAAAAAAAGATTCAACATACTCCGGATCAAACATGTGTTTAATTGTTGGAATGCCTAAAAATCAGATTATCATATTTACAATTTTATACAAGAACATAACATATGATGAACTTTCAGTTTCACCAACTGAAGCTTACCCACACCCTAGTTTCCATCACTAGCTTCCCCCACAGAACAAGGCAAAAAAAAAAAAAACAGAATCCCTCCAAATAAAAAATTTGAATTGGAATTATAATCTGATACATTACGAACACATCAAATATCCTCTAAACATTGCCAATTTCTAACAAATTTGCAACAAGCCCACTATTCAAAATCAAGAAATCTAAAAGGGGTTCAAGAAACACCCATTACCTCACCGCATTACCAACTACTTACGTATTCAGCCATAACCACAGAGAATAAAGGGAAAACAAAATCATAAATTACCTGAGAAGGAAGAACTGGAAGCGAGTGAAAGAGATGAGTGTGTGAAGGCAGAGTGGAGCATCCCAGAAGAATTCTGGGCTCTGGTTTTGACGTTGAGTGAAAGAGGAGTCATTGTTCTTGAGCCTGTCACAAGTGAAGCTGATGGAAAGTTCAAATTACTGCCTCTGTAACAAGCCATAGTTCCCATTGATAAGCAGAATGCCATTTTTTCGCCTCTTCGAATTCAATCCCTCTGTTATTTCTTCTATCGTGTTATCCTTTTGAAAGAGGTTTTCGCTGTGGCGCTTTCTTATCTTAATCTTTGCTTCCACAAAAAAAAATAAAAAAAATAAATTACAATAATATCGTGGGCTTGTTTCATAGTTCAAAGATATTGGGCAAGTTGTATGACCTAAAAGATAGCCCAACATTAGTACAGCCCATTGTTATCTAAAATAAAAGTTGGGCCCCATTAACTGAAAATTCTTGGGCTTTTTTAGAATTATCTGGAAAAGTAATGGGTCACTCACTGATTGGTGAGTTATCCATATATGGAAATTCTCCATTTTTCGGGCACACAACATTTTCAAATTACTTTGTTAAAAAAAATAAAAAATGACAATAATTTTGGAGTATGAACAACTGAACAAGTATTAGTTTATAAGAGTAATTGTAATATTTTATAAGCGTAATAGTATCAATTTATAAGTTTTATGATATCAATTCATAAGTGTAATGATATCAATTTTATAGTATGGATAAATTTCACATGAAAGTTTGTGTAAATTTTGACTCACACATAATTAGTAGGGTATGATTAGTTTTTTCATAAATTTATTTTTTATTTTCGAGACTAGAATTCAACAATGCGTTTGTCTGCGAGTTCTCTTTAACATAAGAAAACATAAAAATAAATTTTGGTGGCAAATGTATTTTTAACGAGTTTATATATATATATATATATATATATATATATTATATCGATATATAAATTGTGCATTGTGAGTAGAATTCCTACTAATATTTGTTGTATATTTGTGTAGGTAATGGAGTTAATGTTAGGTTAGGCACACCGAAAAACGATGTTATCTTTAAAGGTATTAATTCCTCTCACATAAGTGTAAATGGTTCACAAGGAATTAACCTTCCAGGATACAAAATATATTCCACGAAAATTCGATAGCTACACTCTAACGAACTTGAGAAGCAGAAATCACAAGTGTGCAAATAAAACTCAATATAAAAGACTCGATATATAGAGAGACTCGACTTTCAATGTTTAGAAAAACTTTATTTCTCCTTGTCTCGAGAAAGTCTAATTCTCGATATCTTGAGAAAGTATGATTCTCGATACTTTCAACTCTCCACACTTTCCCAAGTATTTATAGATACTCAAGGGTTGCACCGAAAGGTTGTGATTTTAACTTCGTCGATTTATTATATAAATTAATTCGTTGAACACGAAGGGTTGCAACTTCACTAAAAAAATGTGTTTTTAGAAGAGTGTAATTTATTATATAGGCTAGGTCTTGTATGACTTATTTACTCATAAATGTATTTTAAGCGTGTAACTTGCTAATATGGGAACGTAGACTTATTTACATTTGGAATAGTAATATGGGGAACGTAGTTTATTTACATTTGGAATAGTTGCACGCTTCTAAAATGCACTATGAGTGCACGGTGCACATGAGACACACCCTATTATATAATGTAAATACATATACATACAACAATCCCCCAGTTATTTACATATATAATATATAATAAAAATAATAAAATAAACATACTTGCTTTACGCAACGAATAGCCATGAAGTGGACTTAGCCTTTAACTTATGATCGAACATGAAACACTATGGAATCATATTCTCGTCGCGTATGATTTCTTGCTCCTTTATTTTTTGCAGCACCAATTCATAATGGGTCTTGTGCTCATCCTGGTCTCGCAAGTATTTTAGGATCTTACCGATATAATCCCTAAGAAGCGACCTCTCACTTCTCTACTTGCATAGGTAGACTCATCAAGAATGTCCACAATGCATCCCACAGAGCTATGAGTCTATTAAGGATTCAAAATTCAGCCTTAACTTGTTGTGGTAATAAAAGTGCATAGGTTAGACATAGAGCTTTCGAAATAGTATCACCCCCACTATTTTCAGATTATGCACTTTGAAATGTATCCATGTTTCCATTTAGCAGATGTCTATTATTGAATTGTCTTTTTAACTCAATGTTAAGGTGTTAATTTTCACTTGTACCTTAAGATGAAGTTGGTTTCAATCAAGACATATTGTTTAATTGGTAATAACTCCATATCTCCACAAAACCTTTTTTTTTTCCAATATAATTTTTGCTAGCATTTGATTTGTTGGAAAATACTCAAGCATGATCATCCTCTTTTTGATCATTACTTTTCACATGATTTTATCTGATCAGATTTCATCAAATATAAAGCAACACAACTTTGCTTTCAATTTCAAGTGGTGTTACACTCAACTCTTAAATAATTCATCAACAAATTATTTGAGTAAACGTCTTTTGAATTATATCCAAATTCAAATGGGACCTTCACTGCCACCCTTAACTCTTAAATAATTCATTCATGAATTATATAGTACGAGTTAACTATTGGATTAAATTCAAATTCAAGTGGATCATTCATTGTCACCCTTAACTCTTAAATAATTCCTCAATGAATTATATGAGTCAAAATATTTTGAATTAAATCTAAATTCAAATGGGAGCTTCATTGCCACAGTGACTCTTAAATAATTCTTTTATGAATTATATACAAGTTAATATGAAATAATATTTATTAAAAAATATTAATCCATAACATTGTCTGAACCAAAATTAAATTGGTCAATGGTCTAATAAAAATTGTTATGGCCCATGCAATATTAATTTGTCCTTAGCCCAATAGACAATTTAAATAGTCTTAAGCATCCAGTTTTAAAATAGCCCAATACATCTCTTTGTGCCAAGGCGTTCTCTTCTCTCTGACTCGCCGACTCGCCGTCTTTCTCGCAGGATCTCCACCGCCTCAGCCACCATTTTTTTTTTTTTTTTTTGGAGCATTAAAGAGTTTCTGAATTTAGGGAAGAAAACATACCATTTCAATTCTCACTTTGGACCAACACGTCCATCCGAGAATCTCCATCTCCATATTATCTATTTTCCAATCTATTTTATCCACGTGGCGCTTCAATTATCTGCTAATCATCATTTCTCCATTTCTCATTAATCCACAATTTTTTATAATTAATAATCTTAAATCTCTCCACTGCCGCCATTTTTCCACTAATCCATGATTTTCATTTTATTTTAATTTTTTGAATTTTAATTTTCAAATTTGAAAACTTGGTCAGTTGTTTCTCTTCTTTTTTTTTTCCGTCCATAACCTCCTCATTTATCCACTTGCCGCATTCCACTGTTTCTTGCTACGGTGATTCATCTTCGGCCATTACTGCCACAATTCAGGTTTTCTTTTTTTTACTATTCTGTATTTACTATTTACTTTTCATCATTCAAATTTCTACCCTCTTCAGAGTCTCAATGTTAGTTTTTCACGTTGCCTCCTTGCAGAAATCTTTTTTTTTTTTTTTTTATATGACAGGACAAAGTTAGTTGTTAGTACACCAAGCACCCAAACACTCCACAAATTCACCAAACCACCTTATAACTCTCATACTCTAATTCGTTCCCAAAGGGAATCGAACTTGGGTCTCCCACTCAATTGAGGAGCCCAGTGTGTTGTGGAAGAGGCCAATAATCAGAGTAAATTGCTCGGCACAGTGGAATGCACAAAAACAACAATTACTTCCACAAAAGCTCAATAGACTTCGGACCAAAATACGTAAATTAACTGCAGAAATGAATACGCAATAACACCAAGAGTTTTTACGAGGAAAACCCCTTCACAAGAGGGTAAAAACCACGGGACTCAGTCCAGGAAATACTCCACTATATCAAATGGGAATTACACAGTTTTCATCTCTATTACAAATAGAGAAATCAATACCAATAGCATCACATTATCCTCAAGAATAAAATTCTTGGCACAAACAATCAGATATGGGATGAGAGCAAACTAAATAGTACAAAGAGAATAGATATATCAATTTCCCCCTTGTACCTCTTGGAGATGAATAGTGAAAATCAACTCCAATCAAAATGAAGAGCATGTCGCCACGAACTTCCCCTCCAAATTTGAGACGAAATGGTGAAGAAACGAGCACCCAAAATGCAAACCCTTCTTCTCCTTTCTCTTTTTCTCTCTCCCTTTCTCTCTCTTTTTTCTCTTTTTTCTCGCGTCTGCTCCCTCCGTGTTGCAGCAGTGGGCAAAATGCCCTAGTCAACAATGTTACATGTTGGTCAAAATGGGCCACTACACTTTTTCTTTAATTTTTTTGTGGTCTTTTCTAGTTATTAATGTTTTGGGCCCAACTAAATTGAGTTTAGCCCAACAATCTCCCCCTCCCAATATAGTTGGCCACAAACGTCATAACTACCTCGAGCTCATGCCGGCCAATTCGGCACACAACTCATGCTTCTCTCGAATGACCACCTTAGTCATCATATCCGTAGGATTTTTGTCGGTGTGAATTTTTTCAAGCTTCATAAGTTGTTTCTCCAATACCATTCTAATCCAATGGTACCTCACATCAATATGCTTCGTTCGAGCATGATACATGGAATTTTTGCTCAAGTCAATAACACTTTGACTATCACAAAAAAACATGTACTCTCCTTGCTTCAAACCCAATTCCTGGAGAAATCTCTTCATCCACATCATCTTTTTTCCAACTTCATTAACTGCAATATACTCTGTTTCAGTGGTGGATAAGGCAACACATTTTTGTAACTTTGATTGCCATGAGACAGCTCCTCCTGCAAATGTAAACAAGTAGCCTGAAGTGAATTTCCTCCCATCGAGATCACCTGCCATATTTGAATCTGTGTATCCCATAAGAGTCGGTTTCGAACTTCCAAAACTCAAGCATGATTTTGAAGTTCCTCTCAAGTATTTGAATATCCACTTTACGGCCTCCCAATGATCTTTTCCTGGATTGGAAAGAAATCTGCTCACTAAGCTAACAGCTTGAGCAATATCCGGTCGTGTACACACCATGGCATACATCAAAGAACCAACTGCAGAGGAATAAGGAATTGTTGTCATCTCTTCTCTCTGCTCTCGAGTAGTGGGACAAGATTTCTTGCTCAACTTGAAGTGGTTAGCAAGTGGCGTGGACACGGTCTTAGCATGTTTCATGTTGAACCTCTCAAGTACTTTCTCAATGTACTTTTCTTGAGATAACCACAATTTTCCGGCTTTTCTGTCACGAAAAATCTCCATGCCCAAAAATCGCTTTCTTTGAGCCTAAATCCTTCATGTCAAAGGATTTAGACAGCTCCTCCTTCAATTTGCTAATCGACACAATATCTTTTCCCACAATTAGCATATCATCAACATAAAGCAGCAAGATAATGAAGTTACCATCAGGAAAGTGTTTGATGTAAACACAATGATCTGCCTCCGTTCTTTTATAACTTTGGCTAGCCATAAAAGAGTCAAACTTCATGTACCACTGTCGTGAAGCTTGCTTCAAGCCATACAAGTTTTTCCTCAATTTGCAAACCAAGTGTTCCTTTCCCTTAACTTCAAAACCTTGTGGCTGGTTCATGTACATGTTCTCAACTAACTCTCCATGCAAGAATGCAGTTCGAACATCGAGCTGTTCGATTTCCAGGTTCAAGCAAGCTGCTAATCCCAACACAATGCGGATAGAACTCATCTTCACCACCGGTGAGAATATCTCATCAAAGTCAACTCCTTTCTTCTGAGTGAACCCCTTGACGACCAACCGCGTCTTGTGTCTGACAACTTTGTCACCATCTTTCTTTAGCTTGAATACCCACTTGTTCTTCAGAACTCTCTTACCCTTTGGCAACTCCACCAAATCAAATGTATGATTTTTGTGTAAGGAATCCATCTCTTCTTGCATCGCTTCAAGCCACTGATCTCTGTCTTTGAGGGAATGTACCTCCTCAAAGTTCTCTGGCTCCCCCTCATCCGTAATCAGTGCCCAATCTGAACTCGGATACAATGTATTCGGCCTACGATTTCTCGTTGGTCTTCCACCATGTTCTACTGCATTTTCTGGTGGTGCATGTTGAATCTCCAGCTCAACATCTCCTGGTTCTTGGACAACTGGATCTGGGTCAAATGTAGTTGGATCATCATTTTCCATCCCAACTTCATTTTCATTTTCAACTTCTTCTCCACCAATTTCAGCATCGGTGGTAGGAATCTCATGTGGTGTTAGATCAACAACACCAGTAGGCACCGGAGTGGAGGTCTCCCCCTTCTTCAACTCTTCCATTGTCTCATTTTCATGGAAGATGACGTCTCTACTTCTAACAATCATCTTTTTCTCTGGATCCCATAATCTGTATCCGTACTCTTCATCTCAATATCCAACAAATATGCAAGGTGTGGACTTACTATCCAACTTGCTTCTTTGCTCCTTCGGTATGTGCGTAAAGGCTCTGCATCCGAACATCTTCAAGTGGGAATAAGAGGCATTTTTCCCACTCCATACTCTTTCTGGAATATCAGAGTCCAGAGGAACTGATGGAGATCGATTAATCAATTAACAAGCAGTCAACACAACTTCACCCTAGAATGACTTGGGTAGCTTGGCCATCCTTAGCATACATCTCACCTTCTCCATAATGGTTCTGTTCATTCTTTCTGCCACACCATTATGTTGAGGAGTACCCGGAACAGTTCTTTCATGTCTAATCCCATGATGAGCACAATACGCCTTGAACTCTCTAGAAGTGTACTCACCACCATTGTCCGATAGTAGACATTTCAACAACTTTCCTGTCTGTCTCTCAACCATAGTGTGGAACCACTGAAATTTCTAAAATACTTCACTTTTATTCTTCAAGAAGTACACCCAAGTCTTTCTTGAAGCATCATCAATGAAAGTGAGGAAATATTTGTTTTCACCTAATGACTCCACATCGAGGGGACCACAAACATCAGAATGTATTAGCTCCAATACATCATCTTTTCATTTAGAATGAGAACGAAACGAAATTTTATTTTGTTTACCTAATAAACAATAATCACAAGGGTGAAGTGACTTACTTTGAGCAGTAGGAATGAGAGACTCTTTGGCTAGGATGTGCAATGCTTTCTCACTCATGTGCCCTAACCTGTTGTGCCACAAATTTGGTGAAGAATCATCCTCGACTGCAAGTAACTGGTCTCGAGCCATTTTGAGCTTCGTCCGGTACAATGTACAACAAAGCTTTCCTTTGCCAACCAACAAGGAACCTTTCACAAGCTTCCAATTACCATTTGTGAATTTTTGCTCGTATCCCTCTCTATCAAGGACATTAACGGCAATCAAATTGTGGCGCAACTGTGGAATATGTCTCACATCTTTCAGCGTCAGTGTGAATCCTAAGTCAGTCTCAACAACCATATCACCAATGCCAACCACTGGTGCAACACTCTTGTTCCCCATGAACAAGTGACCATAATCTCCAGCTTTGTAGTTTGTAAACAACTCTCTCTTCGGAACACAATGATGAGAAGCACCCGAATCAACTATCCACTCAACATCGGGATTCTCCACACGGAGACACTCATCACTAACACAAACTACGGTTTGATCATCATCGGAGTGAGTCACAATGGCTGCTGTGTTTTTATCCTCTGACTTTTTCTGATTCTCTTCATTTTGCTCTTTCTTCCAAACTCTGCAATTTCTCTTCATGTGGTTAGATCCACCACAATAGTAACACTTGAATTTTTCCTTAGATTTAGACCGGTCGTCTTTTGATTTACCTCGACCTTTGGGTCCTCTACTCTTGCTTCTACCTCTATTCTCTGTGACAAGTGCTTGTGAAGAACTAGCACCCGATTCCTTTCTTCTATTCTCTTCATTGAACATACTTTCTTTGATCATGTTCAATGTCAACTTTCCATTCGGAGCTATATTACTGAGCGTCACCACCATAGTCTCTCAGCTATCAGGTAGAGAGCTCAACAAGAATAACGATTGCACCTCATCATCGAATGCAATATTCATGGTAGAAAGCTGATTTACCAAGTCTTGAAAAACATTCAAGTGCTCTGCTACAGAACTCCCATCTTTGTACTTCAAGTTCACTAACTTTCTGATAACAAATGCATTGTCCTGTGCATTCTTCCTTTCATACAATTCTTGCAACTTTTTTCATAGATCACACGGATCTGTCTCCTTAGCCACATGGTGAAAAACACTGATATCTACCCACTGCCTGATTGTACCAATCGTCTTCCTACTAAGCTTCTCACATTCCCTGTCTTCCATACTTTCAGGCTTAGCATCTTTTCCTTCAACAGGATCATACAAATCTTTGCAGTAAAGTAAATCCTCCATCATAGGCTTCCATATAGAATAATTTTCTACAGTCAACTTAATCATAGAGCTACTACCAATGCCCTTCATGGTCCGAGTCTAGTTTAACCTAGGCTCTGATACCACTGTTGTGGAAGAGGCCAATAATCAGAGTAAATTGCTCGGCACAGCGGAATGCACAAAAGCAACAATTAATTCCACAAAAGCTCAATAGACTTCGGACCAAAATACGTAAATTAACTGCAGAAATAAATACGCAATAACACCAAGAATTTTTACGTGAAAAACCCCTTCACAAGAGGGTAAAAACCACGGGACACAGTCCAGGAAATACTCCACTATATCAAATGGGAATTACACAGTTTTCATCTCTATTACAAATAGATGAATCAATATCAATAGCATCACACTATCCTCAAGAATAAAATTATTGGCACAAACAATGAGATATGAGATGAGAGCAAACTAAATAGTACAAAGAGAATAGATATATCAATTTCCCCCTTGTACCTCTTGGAGATGAATAGTGAAAATTCACTCCAATCAAAATGAAGAGCACGTCGCCACGAACTCCCCCTCCAAATTTGAGACGAAATGGTGAAGAAACAAGCACCCAAAATGCAAACTCTTCTTCTCCTTTCTCTCTCCCTTTCTCTCTCTTTTTTCTCTGTGGTTTCTCGCGTCTGCTCCCTCCGTGTAGCAGCAGTGGGCAAAATGCCCTAGTCAACAATGTTACATGTTGGTCAAAATGGGCCACTACACTTTTTCTTTAATTTTCTTGTGGGCCTTTTCTAGTTATTAATGTTTTGGGCCCAACTAAATTGGGTTTAGCCCAACACAGTGGCCAGGCCTCCCTTGCATAAATCTGTTATGGAATTTTCACTCGAGAGATTTTTCCTTGATTGGCTACATCTCAATAGGGATTTTTTAATGGACCTTTCATTTTTTGTCTACCGTTGCTTTCACTTCGAGGTTAGTGGCTTCGAGGTTAGTCGTCGTGTTTATGGTTTTGATGATTATTCGTCGTTTTTCATTTCGCTTTTTATAAAACTTTCTTAACTGTTCTCAGTTTTTTTTTTTGTTACAATATCTATTGGGCTTCAAAACTGTTTTCATATCTTCCTAAAAGCAAAAAATGGTGTTTGGTGCTGCAAATTATAAAAGCATGGAGATTATCTTTATATATTTAGAAGGGCCCTTTAAATGTTTGGAATATGTTATTTTTATACAGAGTTGGAATTTTTTTATCTGAATTATGTTGGACTATAATTTTTTTTCATATTCTTAATTTGTACATATATATATCTCGATTATACTAACATTTTTTACAATGTGACTCCTCTCCCCCACAGAAAACGATGTTTTGGATGTACATCTTCAGCACAATTTTATATTAAAAAATTGCTAAACATCATCTTTGTAAATAATTAACAAAATAATAAAAATGATATTACATACAAATGCATAAACTTTGACAATTATATTAATATATCTTGAACTTTTAAAATATGTAGTACAAAATCTTGTCTTGCATTGGTTGCTTAATGCAAATGTGTATTGCCATTAATAATTGATGCATTGGCTTTACTTATGCCGAGGTAACTCTCATATTAGGATTTCTAATTTTAGCTTTGTGATTAAAATTGTATGAAAATTGATTGTTGTGCATCATGAAACTAAACAACTTGCAGCAAAACAGGTCCTATTTCTTGATGTAATTAACTATTATTTAACTTTTAAGGCAGAACGTCTTATCAGTGGAATCAACGTCAATGAGAAAAGGCTGAAAAAATTAAATGGAACGTCAAGAACAATCGAAAACAACATCTCATTTGTGCTCTACATTTTTATTTTGCACATATTGGTATATATTTAAGTTTTATTTTCATGCCCTACCACATATTGCTATTTATTCAAATCTTATATGATCACTAATTTATATGGAAGAAAAGAAAACAACTCTAATTGGTTAGGGAAATTCGTGAAAGCAGAGTACGAACAAGTCACGACAATATTTTCGACCTTGGTGATATTATCTGTGTTGAGAAAAATACAGAACAACTACGCTACAATCAAAAGTTGACCAACTTATTGATTAGATCTTGTGTCATCTTTGAGTAATGAACAATAATGTTCCAATAC
The DNA here is from genome assembly GCA_037126765.1 of Stenogyne calaminthoides. Classification (NCBI taxonomy): domain Eukaryota; kingdom Viridiplantae; phylum Streptophyta; class Magnoliopsida; order Lamiales; family Lamiaceae; genus Stenogyne; species Stenogyne calaminthoides. The sequence continues at coordinate 47,963,766 of JBBCBC010000004.1, forward strand.
TATTTTTTTTTCTACATTATTCCTAGGTTGATGCAGATACTGCTGTAGTGGGCATGAGGGTGAAATAGATTTCAAAGAGTATATGTTCTGTTATTGCCTGTGCTTCTCCTTCAAGCACTCAATGTTTTGTTGTCTGTCTACATATCTACTGGATTAGCAAGTACAATATTTTTAAATAAGAGCACCCATTCTTCTAAATTATAGTAGGTTGCAAGTATTAAATTTTTGATTGCATAAGTTCATTAGTTGACAACTTCATTAGTGCAAACTCTCATTTTCAAACAGATCCCTAATCATATTATGTTTTGCAAATCTTTGTTTTTTTTTTTTTTTTTTTTTTGGGCTTTGTCCAGTTTTACCAATTCAAATTATTTTAATTTTTTCACTTTCTTTGGATAATTATGTTTAACCATGCACGTTTTTTTTTTTTTGTTGTTTTTTTTTTTTTTTCACAATTGTAATTTTACAAAAATGTTTTTAAACTTTTTTAGTATTCTTTGGATAATTAAAATAAAATTGGTCATATACACATTTTTTTTTAAAGCAATATACACATCTTTTAAAATATAAAAATTGTATTAAATTGAATAAGTAGAGTTTTTTAAGTATTGCTTTAAAATTATTATATAAAATTTGTCTTCCATCCCGCGTAATACGCTGGGTTTACACTAGTGTGGAATAAACAGATATCATTCCACCCATCTTCCCAATTCTCTCTTCTCCTTTTTTTTTACTTTTTTTTTTCTCTCTGAAACGTCCAGGTTTGGATTTCGAAAATGGAACCTCCGGTATTTTCTCGAATTTGGAGAAAATATCCAACCAAAGTCACATTAATTAAGTGAGATGAAAAGGAATAATATATCAAACCAAAGTCACAATTAATTTGATTAATTAAGTGAGATTAAAAGGAACAGACTCACCGTATCAGTTCTGGCCTTTCTCTCCATCTTTGCATCATTGTGTTCGTTCAATTATCAACATTGAAAGAACTTCCTTTCTTTGAAAAGTTGCGCCTATTGAAAATCTCCTGTTTAAGTTTTGATCATTAAAACCTTTGGAACTGGACCACCACATTCGAGAGAACAGGGAAGAAACAGACATTATCCGTCCATCTTTCCTATTCTCTCTAGAATAGTGCGTCTGTTACAACGGCCTGACTATCTACAACAATTTCTAAATTTTGGTTTCTTTAATTTTTCTTTGCTCTTTCTTTTACGCTCCGATGGTACTGATTCAATTTCTCATCGGTAGCAAACCGGGAACAACGAAGATCTGACATCTCCCTCTGTTTTGTTGTTCCACCTTTACAAGCATTTGTTGCTTATAATTCAAATGCGCGTAATTTCTAGTATTGTAGAAAGCCAAGCAACTGCTTCTATACTTTATGTTGTTTTAGTCTGACAAAAATCAAGACATACAAAACATTACACATACGAAATAGTTTTGCATAAAACTTTGGTTTCAGAAGATTCAATTATAAATATCAGCATTTGAATTAAACTTCCCTGATAATTGAATAAAAATGATGGCAGACTCCAAATCATTTTTTTTTATTGCCATCCCTTGAAAATCAACGTATCTGCTTTCCTGTTTTCATCATTAATTGTGGTTCACCAACATAACTCCGTTCCGGAAGATTAATACCTTTAAAATTGTTGTATATTTGTGTGGCTAATGGAGTTAATGTTAGGTTAGGCACCCGAAAAACGATGTTATCTTTAAAGGTATTAATTCCTCCCACATAGGTGTAAATGGTTCACAAGAAATTAACCTTCCAGGATACAAAACATATTCCACGTAAATTCGATAGTTACACTCTAACGAATTTCAGAAGCAGAAATCACAAAATGTGTATATAAAACTCAATATAAAAGACTCAATATATAGAGAGACTTGACTTTCAGTGTTTAGAAAAACTTTATTTCTCCTTGTCTCGAGAAAGTCTAATTCTCGATATCTTGAGAAAGTATGATTCTCGATACTTTCAACTCTCCACACTTCCCGAGTATTTATAGATACTGAAGATTGTACCGAAAGGTTGCGATTTTAACTCATCAAAATGTGCAACTTCACCGATTAGTTACGTTGAACCTGAAGGGTTACAACTTCACTAAAAGAGTAGGTCTAGTGTGAAAATTTTCATGTATGAAAATCTATAAAATTGTCCTAAATCAACCATCTACACCCTAAACACTAAATAATGAACCCTAAATTATGACATATTCGGACCGGGTGAACCATGAACCACTTGGGCCTAGTGAATCATGAACCACTCAATTTTGTCTTACCTTCACCAATTACAGAATTTAGTTGTAAATTAAAGTTTTTTCATGTATGAAAATTTTCACACTAGACTTTGTCTCACTAAAAATGTGTTCTTTTGTGAAGAGCCCTCTCGACTTATTATTGTTGGGGAATTATTTGTCCGGATCTATTCGGGATGAATATTTAAATACAAATTTAATTCTAACAATTATTACTAGCATGAATTAATCCTAAATTAATTCAAATAATAATTCAACAACAAATCATGCATATAAACAGTTCACGTAAATCCTACACATGCGGAATTACTACGAGTTTACGTGCACTTACCTCTTGGAATGACAATGGTCTCGTCGATGAAAACACACCAAAAGACCTTTTCAAGTATTCTCTAGTCCTTGCTCGACAATCCGGTGGAAGAAAGCTCACGAACAATTAACTAAAGGGAAAGTAAAATTTGTTGCACCACCTTTGTGGATTTACTAATTTTTCCAAAGACATGGAATCAGATCTTGGGAATGAAAAAAGAATCATCCCCTATTTATAGATGGGGTGGTGGTTGAAAATTTGGGGAAAAAACAATGTGGGAAAATCTTTTCTTGATCTCCAAGAAATTTTGAATATATCTCATATATTATTTTCTCCATAATTAAAATATTCCACAAAAATCTCACCTCATCTTGTTATGGAATTTTCGAAAAAATTAAGGATCAAGATTCCAAGATTTGGATCTTCTTGAACTTATGAAATATACATGTATTCCAAGAATACATATCTTCCATAATATATTTTCAAGAAAATCAAGAAAATCTTTTTTCCCTTAATTATTCAAAATTTTCGAAATATCCATATGAATAACCAAGTGGAAGATTTCTTGAATTTAATGAGATAATCTTGTATTCCAAGAATACATATCTCCATTCCATAACAAAATTCAAAAAAAATCTTTCTCCCTTTTTATTCATAATTTTTGAAAAATATGAGGAAAAATAAGCAACAAATTTATTTTATTTTTAAACATCTTTTTTAGTTATTGGACTTTATGTTGAACTACTTGGGGGGCCTTTAAGAGAATTTAGATTGGACCTTCCAATGGACCTTGAATTATAAATATTGAGCCACAATATTACTCAAGCCCATAAATATTAATTAATCCCACTACATAATTAATATTGCACTATCCATCTTAACCCATATTATAGTTAATATGACTCCCGGTTATTATTTCTCGTGTTTAAGATTATCTAACCCATTAATTAATTAATGCCCAATGAAATAAACTTTTCCATTAATTAATATCTTTTATCTTGGTAAAGAACGATTCAACATTATTATCCATACCTAAACTAGTTCCACTTGCAAGATTTGGCAGATGATAAAACTTATGAACCTCCAAAGGCAAATCGAACAAGCGTCTTTGCACACACGATTCTCGTCAGATAAATTTTAGAATCGCGACGCGACCAATAATATTATTTTCCAAGATATAAAGTATTGAATCTTTTTGATTCTCTACCCGTAATAAGTCAAAACAATAATTACTAACCACACGCAATCCTATTTAAGGGGATTTAAGATTAAGAAATAACTAACCAATCGGGCCTAATTTTTCTAGTGGGGTTCGCTCAAGAATTTGTCCTCCTCAGAGGTCATCTTCAACGATCACCATGACTAAACAGAATCTTTGCACAAACATAAATCAATCAACCTTACACTACAACCTTTCACGATGGATTGTTCATTTCCATCTGCGTCGTGAATGGACTTACTTTTTATGTTACGAATCGTTAATTTAATATTCTCGCGATCCCAGATCACTAAATTAACTATAATGTAACACGTATTTATTTATTGAGCAGATTATGCGAAAATATATGTAACGTTTGATGATATTTAAAAGATTAGTGATAAACAATTTATTTCATAAATAAGTTCAAAAATTGATCGATTATACAAAGAAAAGATCTTTCAAAGATAATCCCAACAATTATATAATGTAAATACATATATATACAACAATATTATATTACACGTATTAGCAATTCAGATAATGACATTTGAACTGGAAGATGGAAAATAAAACATTGAAATTGAAACATAAAGAAGTGCGTTGTAACCATTTGCAAAAACAAGACAGCTTCACGTTTGATTGAACTGAACTGTTTGTGTGATCTAAACAATAGAACCTTAAAAAGATTCTCTTTGAAATTATAAATCGGAAACCATCTACAAATTGACAAGTCTGAAAAGATTATTTAAAATATTCGCCGTGTCACTTCTTTAAAGTGGTTGATAAAAAAAAAAAAATTTGGTTATCAGACATAACTAATAATGCACAAATTTAATTGTGACATCTTACTTATCACGTTATGAAGTTAATTCCACAAGTTTATTATACATAATTACAAGTTGCCCCCCACCCTCTCTAGTCTCTCCCCCACTTGTTGAAAGCCCACTCTCCATCATGTTACAAAATTGATGATGGAGATATTGATTTTTAATACTATAATAAGATTTTGATACTCATGTTTAATTTGTGATTTGATTATATATATATATATATATATATATATTAATTATATTATATGTTCTCGCTTGTCGCTACGTCAAATTAAACGACGGCTAAATAAGCTAATTTGATTGCGAAAGTTGCCTCTTCCGTCCGCTTACTTTGAGATTGGGCCACCGTTTCTAAAATTGACCCACACTATGTGCCAATGTCAATTAACCCTTTGATGCAGCTATTATTGGGCCACCGTTCCTAAAATTGACCCACACTATGTGCCAATGTCAATTAACTCTTTGATGCAGCTATTATTGGGCCACCGTTCCTAAAATTGACCCACACTATGTGCCAATGTCAATTAACGCTTTGATGCAGTTATTTTTGGATGGTTTTACTAACTTTAGTTTGATTTGGTCTCCTAAATATGTACGTAGGTTATGTGATCCATGATCTTCAATCGGATGCCTCCGTCCAAATGAAGAAAGTCTTGTGTGAAAATATTGCACACTAATATTGTGTGCAATAAAACATAAATAAGCATAAAAAAATTTTTTAAATTTTATGGTCGACACGGTGGTCGGGTCCCGAAAGCGGGTCGGCGGCTGGCGGTGGATTCAGGTTTACATAACAACTTGATGTGTTCATTACATGAACAAAAAGTGTTATTTTATGAAAAAAAAAAAAGTGTTCTTACATGAACAAAAACCAAGACAAAAGCATTAACAAAAACCGAACAAGCGGGAAAAGAAATTCTCAGTCCAAAATTACAGATTTACATAACAACTTGATGTGTTACTACATGAGCAAAAGAGTGTTACTACATGAACAAAAACCAGTACAAACGCGAAAATATCATCAGTAAAAGAGTGTTACTACATGAACAAAAACCAGTACAAACGCATAAACAAAACCAGAACAAACGGAAAAGAATCAATCCAAAATTACAGATTTATATAACAACTTGATGTGTTACTACATGAACAAAAAAAGTGTTACATCCTATGAAGCAAAAAAGAGTGTTACTACATGAACAAAACCAAGACAAACGAAAAAAAATCACCGGTCTAAAATTACAGATATACTGAGCAACAGTGAAAAGAGTGCGAATGGATCAATTTCAAAGACACACTTTGTGTTGAGGTGTAATCCAAACACCACACACATATTCTCTCTTCTTCTCGCAGAATCCATTCCAAAATTCAAATTGAATAACTCAATTTCATCCAATAATCGGAGCGAATTGAAAAAAATTAAATTGAACAAGAAATTAGGGCACGAACGAGGAAGAAGAACTCGTGAGATCCACCAACAATCTGAAGAGAAGATGAAGAAGAAGAAGAAATTTGACAGATTTCATGATGAGCGTCGCGAAGATGAAGAAAGTCAATCTGTCCTAACCCGTTTCTTATGACCCGCGTGAAAAAAAAAAAATTCAATTGCACATAACGCTAGTATGCAATATTACCAACAATCTGAAGAGAAGATGAAGAAGAATAAATTTGACAGATTTCGTGATGAGCGCCGCTAAGATGAAGAAAGTCAATCTGTCCTAACCCGCTTCTTATAACCCGCGTGAAAAAAAAAATCAATTGTACATAACACTAGTATGCAATATTGCATACAAGTTTTTGTCATCCAAATGATCCACAAGGAGGGACCGCAACAATTAAGGGCCACTTAGTATTACTTGTAAATGATAATAGTAATTAGTATTATTTCATTTTATTAAGAGGTGATGAATTGTCGCTCGAACTTATGGAGAGGTGATAAATTAATTCTTTTACATATAATTTCCTAATATTCTTCCTCACTTGTAGACTGAGTTATCCTCTGAGTTGTTATCATTAGGAAAGAGAGGGACCCAACAAGTGTATAATTTAATGTGGGTAGAGTTTTGTTGTCAACGGGGTTTGAACCTAGGACGAGGGCGTGAGCCTGGAGGTCCTGATACCATGAAAGAATTTTGTATCATCTAAAAACTCGAACTTATAGAGAGGTGATAAATTAATTCTTTTGTATATAGTTCTATAATATCACTGAGGCGCCAATTACTATGGGATTATTGATTGCATTATTATGATTTTATTAGAAAATTAACAATGGATATTATGTGAGAAAGGTTGACCGGTTGAGTGAATGATGAAAGTAGAGTAATCAATTACTTACTCATATTTCTATTATGGACATGTCAAACTGTCAAATATTATTAATATGAATAATTCTCAATACTCTCTTCCATTACTCTCAACCAAGCGAGCCTTAATATAACATTTTATTCAATGATCATACAATACACCATTTTACGCCAGATTATACTTCTCACTCTCAACCCTAATATTATTTTGTTTTTTGTTTTTTTTATGGCCAAGTCCAAAATTTTATTAATATATGAAGTGAGGTACATAAAACTTATACAGTAATGACGTTATAGAAACTAGCAATTTACAAACAATCTCGGGTTAGCTAGTCAACAAAATAATAAAGGAAAATTTAATACAACCTGGATTTTAACGTATAATCAATATCATAGGCTAGTCAGCTCGTCAACAGTCTTTTCGATAGAATATTATTTTGTATTATAACCAATGTTTTTAAAATCGGACCGGATCGGATCGGCCGGTTCAATCGGGTTAACCGGGAATCGATCCCGATGCTGGTCCGGTTATTAGCATATAACGGGTTGATAAAAAACCAGTGTGAACAGGTTAAAAACCGGGTTGAACCGGTAAACTAGCAACCCGATTAAACCGGTTTTCTCTTAAATTTTGAGAAGAAAAAGTTGAAGAGAAGAGAAATGGCAATTATTTAATCTCAAGTTTCTAACTCACGCTTCCACATTCACGTTTCACGGCCAAACTGAGGATTGAGGAGTACAGTACCTATTATAAGAGATCAAGAGTGATGTTCGTCAAGAAATGATCCATTTAGACGAATAAAATAATCAACAAATCGTGACGCAAAAAATAAATAAATTTTAAGGTCATGTTTGGCACTAAAACCCTGAACACTAAACTAGGAATTGAACGAAATACCGAAAAAGAAAAAGAAGATATCAAGATTTTACCGCATTAGAAAAATATTGATTTTATCAAAATTTTGATTATACCAAATTTTTAAGATGCGGTATGGTACCATACCGAAAATTTCGAAAGATATCGGTATGGAAATATAAAAAATAAAAAATATTACCCGTATACGGAAATATTTTTCAGAACCGAATAGATATACCCGAAATACCGTATTTAATTCAATTTTTTTTTAATAAATATTTTTTTTACCCACTCAAATAGGCTAAATCCTAAATATCAGCCACATTTCAGTTGTGAAAAATTCCCAAACCCTAAAGGGCCTCGTCGTCGCCGCTGAGACCAAAGCCGTCGTCGATCCGCCTCCCCATTGTCGTCGTCGCCCCGTCTCCCCCATCGCCTTCGTCGCCCCGCCTCCCCATCGCCTTCGTCGCCCATCGTTGTTGTCGCCCCGTCTCCCCATCGCTTTCCGCCCATCATTTGTTGTTGTAAATCGCCGTAAAATCTCCCGTTGTCGTCGTCGCCCCGTCTCCCCCATCGCCTTCGTCCCGTCTCTCTGTTATCCAACAGAGAATCTTTTTCAGGTAATTAAATATTGTGATAATTTGTGCTTTTTTTCTTTAGAAATTCATACATCTTCGCAATACCTTGTTAGTGGGGTTGTCTTGAACCCTTGTTTTTTCATGATTAAATTTTTGAAAATTTGCTTAAATTTGATGTACTTTGGTATCAATTGCTTAAAAAAATATACTTGAGTTGCACTGTAGAACTAGTGCCTAAAAGATCTACTGTAATTTTTATGATCATAACATTGCATGTACAAGAAAAATTCAAAAAACTTTTTTCATTTATTTCTTCATGTCGTTTATGTTATTTGTCTTCTTATGGAATATTTTCACCAAATAAACTAGAGAATTTCACTTTATTTCTTCATGCCGTTCACATGAAATACAGAAAATAAAATTAATTATCACTTTTGTACAACTTTGAAACAGAGTGCCATTGAAACTTTTTCATTGATTAAATTGAAACAACTTCATGATCATAAAAGAAGGGTTCAATTGGAAGATTAATAGTGTGACTGAAACACCTATTTGCAATTCAGAGTATGTTTTTTGCAATTGGTTAAAACGACTTAATTTTTTTTTCTTATGTATCTCCTCATATAAATGTTTATGGTACAATTAGGAAATACCTCAACAAATGATATTTTTCTTAATGGTATTCTTCGATCTTACTTTATATATATATGTAGGTAGTAGTAACTGGACTAAAAGCAACAATGTTTACTCAAGAAGAATTGGCTAAATTTCACAAAGTGTTGCAAAATACACCTTATTTTATAGAACTTTGAATTCGTTGTCATATATTATACTAATATGTGTTTTTTTTTTACAATGGAATCTGAAGCTTCTCATTCAATGTCAAATCCATCCGATACACCGGACACAATTGATAGTGAAACACATGATACTGAAACACATGATGCAGGACCGTCGCAAACGAGCAAGAAAAGATTCGCCAAAAACCTCCCAAAGTTCCCAAAAAAAAGAGATATATTGGCAAAGATTTGCGGAAGGGGGACTCGGATAGTGGATGGGGTCCTACAATCAATCGGGATTTGCGACCATTGTACATTAGAAATCCCAGTGACGGGTGGAAGTACTAGTGGGTTAAAAAACCACTTAGAGAAAACAGGTTCATCAAATGTCCACTATACGTGGGAAGTATAAGAGACAAAAAGTCACCCACGTTGACAAATGAGACTATGGGGCAAGGAGGTGCTTTAATTCCACACATTTTTAATCAAAAGCGTTGTGAATTAAAAGTTGTTGAATATGTGATCAAGGATGAAGTGTCCTTTCGGGCCGTTGAAGGGGATGGGTTCGTAAGTCTTGTGCATGAATTACAACCGAGATTCAATATCCCCGGTCGAAAGAAAATTGCAGGTATGATTTACGATCTATTCTTAGAGGAGAAAGCTAGGATACAACTTGCAATTAGTGGCCAAAAAGTGAGTATCACCACTGATACTTGGACTTCGATTCAAAATATAAATTACATGGTTATCACAGCTCACTTTTTAGATAGTGAGTGGAAATTGCATAAAAGGATCATAAATTTCACAAAAATTGATAGTCATGTTGGGGAAGAAATTGGTAAATTGGTTGAGATTTGTTTGAGAGGGTGGGGGATAGAAAAAGTTTTTTCAATAGTAGTCGATAATGCTTCTTCTAATAATACTGCTATTGATTACTTGAAAAAAAGAATGAGAAGTGAAAACATGTTGATGTTTGATGGGAAATACTTGCACTTGAGGTGTTCATGTCATATACTTAACTTAATTGTTAAGGATGGTTTGAAAGAGCTTAGTGCATCTATTAAATCCATAAGTAATGCAGTTAATTTTATTCATTCTTCCCCCCCAAGATTGAATAAATTTAGGGAGTTTGTTGTGCTTGCCATGTTTCCTAGCACGTCAACAGTGCCTATGGATGTCAAGACTAGATGGAATTCAACATATAAAATGCTTGATATTGCAATGAAGTACAGAAGGGTGTTCGAAAGGATGGCTGAAGAATGGGCACCTTTCACTAACTATTTTCGTGAAAAGAATGAAAAGGACAAAGAAAGGAAAGGACCTCCAAGTAAGGAGGATTGGGAGAGTACAAACGCTTTTATACACTTTCTGAAGAAGTTTTATGATGCCACTTTAGAGCTAAGTGCATCAAAAACTCCGACTTCTCAATTGATGTATCAAACAATGATTGCATTACAACTTGAGATTGATAAAAAAGCGATGATCCTTCTGATCCAATTCTTCAAAAGGTTGCAAGTGCAATGAAGGTTAAATTTGATAAAATCTTTGGGGAATTGGGAGAGTATGAATCCTTTGATTTTTATTGCCAATATTTTGGACCCAAGAAACAAACTTGAGTTATCAAAGTCAAGATCAAAAATTGGGGAGGTCTTACGAGAAGATCCAAGATGTCATTGGTGTGACTAAAAAGAATTTGATAACTTTGTGGGCCAGAGTATAAGGGGATAAATGATACTTTGATTGTTGAGAGGCAAAGTGCGGAAATGGAGTGTGGTGGTAGAAATGGTGCTTGGAGTGGCAAATGGGCGGTGGTCTTTACGATGAGTTGTTCGATGATGTGGAAGCACAAAATGAAGAAGAACAACTTCAAGAGATATCTAATGAAGTGGATAAGTATTTAGCCCGATGAGATTGAAAAACGCTCTAATCCGTCTTTCAATCTTTTGGAGTGGTGGAAGGGAAGTGAAACTAGGTACCCAATCCTTTCAATTATTGCCAAAGATATTTTTGCAATTCCAAGCTCAACTGTCGCTAGCGAGTCCGCTTTTAGTTTGGGAAAGAGGGTTGTGGATCCTTTTAGGAGTAGTTTGAGTCCTAAAATGGTAGAAGCATTGGTGTGCATTAGTGATTGGCCAAGAGCGGATCGATGAACTTTTATAAGGATCCAACCGATGATGACCTTGAATTATTCAAGGAAATTGAAGAAATTGAAAAGGGTTAGACTTTTTTTTAATGTTTACTTAAGTTTAAATTTTAAAATCATTTTTATTTGTTAATCTAATGTGAAGTCTATTAATCTATTAATAATTTTTTATTCCTCTTTTCTGACTCAAAAAGTCGGTCATGATTTTTCTCTCTCTCTCACCTAAATCCACGGAGAACTCATGTCCCTAACAAACCTCAAAGTCTTGTAAGTGATTATTTTCAATTTTTGTGATCACGAATGAAGGTTCTTATGTATGGTTTCATGATATAGTGATAATTTCAAGAATGAATGTTCTTATGTATAATTTTAATGCGTTGATATCTCCAAAATGAAGTTTGTGGAACTGCATGCAGTTGATGGCCCATTTCAATTGTCTCATATCGAATGGTATTCTCCTAATTTATCTTGGTACACTATAAAACTCAAATCGACATCGATTATTGATCCGAGATTTCGTCTTTGGCTTAAATTTTGATTCCTTGATTTTCATTTAATTGCTTAAATTCTTGTGTTTTGCGTGCTTCTTGAGATTTTAAACTTCAAAAGTGATGAGGATTTTTATTTTCAATCATGATTTGTTTTATTTTAATCTTTGAAACATATTGAGTGTCTTTTAATATGTGTTGTGTTGAACTATTGAAACTTATTTTGTTGTGTTGGATTGTTGAAATTTATATTTTGTGTTGGTGATGAGTGATGAATACTTAAATCTTATTTTGTGATCAAATATTTTTTTCATAAAAAATCTGAGTTATTTAAAAAAAAATAATTTCGACAGAACGGTATCTTAGAAATTTAAATTACAAAACGGTATTATCGGTATCGAAATTTCAAAATTCGGATACAAAAGCGGTATTATCGGTATCGAAATTTCGGATTTAAACTAAGATATACCGATAATTCGGTATGGTACGTATATATGTCAAAAATTCGGTATGGCACGGTATACCGAAATATCGGTACGGTATCGGTATCAATATTGACCATACCAAAAATTTTGGTATACCGAAATTTCGGTATGAGAACGGTATGATATTTTTCGAAGATCGAAAATTTCGGATCTGATAACGGTGTGGCGAGAAAATTTTTTATTTATGCCGCATCATTCAATCCCCCTACACTAAACCCTAACCCTTAAACGATGAACCCTAAACCCCCTGAACCGTAAACTTTGAACCGTAAACCCTAAAAATAAAAATAAAATAAGAACATGAAATAAAGATATAAAATATAAGTGTCAAACATGGTCTTAAAATGTGTGAGCCTAAAATTGATAGTTTTTATCTTTCAGGCCCTGGATCGATAGTTTTCTATCTTCCAGGTCTTGAATCGATAGGAAAAATCTTTAAGGTCTTAAATTGATAGTTTTGTCATCTTTCAAGCCTTGAATTGAATTTTTTCCTACTTTATATCTCAAAATAAATGGGGATTTGAAATTGTAAAGTCCAAAGTTCGACCGGGATAGTCGGGAAACAAAATGCCCTTAAATCCGTGTATCAGTTGCACATGAGACTTTATCAATAACTATTGAAAAAAATTCTTGTGTTTGACACGTGTAATTTTTAAAGTGTTAAAGATCCAAGGCTTCCGATTAAAATTATAACTTTAAAAGAATATATTGTCAGACGAATCACATTAACTAATCTCTTGACTAATTTGAATTTTTTTAAATTAGTTAATTAATTTTCAACATCTTATATGGAACGACTTCATAGAACATCATTTTTTTTATTATTTACTCTGTTTTAAATTGCTCATTCAATATTATTTGACTCGTGTTTTAACGAGTGAGTTATTTATTAGCATTTGAAATGATAAAGAGATTTTTAAGATAGAGTATGATGGTCTTTTAAAGTGGAGTATAATAGTTTTACCTTTCATGGATTTATCATATACCTCCTTAAAAATCACTTTATTATTTCATATATTAAAAAACAACTCGCTCACTAAAACATGAGCTAAACTGTGAATGAGCAATCTAAAATAGGACGGATGTAGTATTTCATTGCATGCACGTAATCAGTCCTTTGCTTTAATTATTTTGAATTTCTCTTTTATTTGGTTGTATATATTGGACCAAGAACCCCAAGTCCATTTTTATTATAATAGTTTACATTTGAATAATTCAACCTGGAAACTGATTATGCACTAGAAATATTATTTTAAAAAAAAACTTGACGATCTAAACATGCATATATATGATTATACAAACATGAAGCATGGGAAAGCATGAAGTGCAGAAAATAAGGACCTATATATATATATGATAGATTAATTAATGGGATAGGAACACATTGCCGTGAAAGAAACAACGTTTATATATTTTATTAAACCACTTGAAATTGTTCGTTATGTCCATATCATTATCATGGGATAACTAGCCCGATCGACACTTTAAATGATGATATATACGTATTAAATTTTATACATACTACCCACCGCTAACATCGAATTTTTAATCTCTAATCCTAGAATAAAAATTATTATTACTACATACTATATGAATTATCGAGTTATAGAGTTGAAATAATAGAAAATATAATTAATTCCGTGGCAATGAATACATCCAGAAAATCCTGTGACATAGGCGCCGATAAAATGCAATAAGAATGCCTTCCTTTAGGTACATTTACCCCACCCTAAACCCTCTGAAATATTCCAAGTAAACAAAAAGACAGACCCACCCCCCACCTCATAAAACTTTTTTAGTCGAATGCTTTCAACGTTTTCCAACTCATGTCAGCTTCATAAAACCATTTCTTTTTTCCCTCCGCGCAATATAAACCATGTGCCCCACCCCCAACCACCCCGGGCCGGACCAAGAAACCGTATATATGAACATTGAGGACACATGCTTTTAGAGACACCTTTTCTTCATTACTTTGTTCTAATTATCCAGCTTTTTCTGTACCCAACCCAAAAAACTAAGCCCACCCATGGTCACTTTCAAGTACCAAGGCTTGCAAATTTTGCAAGCCTTGTTTTTAGTGTTATCCTTTTTGCTATTGCCAGAGCAAGCTGCCTCAGAGCAGGTACTACACAATAATTTCAGCAGCAGCAATGTTATGAGAAGCAGGGAGTTAATCAGCGGTTGTAATCTGTTTCAAGGTAGGTGGGTCATTGATGATTCGTACCCTCTCTATGAGTCCTCCACATGCCCCTTTATCGACCAAGAATTCGACTGTGTCAAATACGGCCGCCCCGATAAGCAGTATCTTAAGTTTTCCTGGCGGCCCAACTCCTGCAACTTGCCCCGGTTAGTTGGTTAGTTAGTTAGTTAGCTTGCTACTTGTGTGGTGGTTCTCACATTCGGATCTTTTGCAGGTTTAGCGGGTCGGATTTTCTGAAGAGATGGAGCGGGAAGAAGATAATGTTTGTGGGTGACTCACTGAGTTTGAATATGTGGGAGTCTCTTGCTTGTATGATTCATGCTTCTGTCCCAAATTCTAAGACCAGCTACGTTAGACAGGAGTCCCTTTCTTCAGTCACATTCCAGGTCATTACTCTCTCTCTCTCTCTCTCTAGATTGGTATAATATAATATAGTTTTTTTTAAAGATCATGTGAGCGTGCCCTGTTTTGTTGCTCAAAATCTTGCTATCTTCTTCTTCATGCTCCAATGTTACTACTCCCAAGGAATTCTTTCTGGTACATTAGTTTGTTGTAATGTACAATACATTAAACATATGGTACAACATGCTAAAGAACCTAGCTACTAAACAGAATATAATTTCTGCAGTTATCCATTATTATAAATTAGCATCTTTCTTTCATAAAGCTATAGTTAGATTAGAGAATTTTAATAAAGTTAGCAACATATTTGGTACTAAAATATGATATCCACTTCCGGAATCATGATTAGCTCTAAAAAAGCACTATAAAAATTACACGGAAATATTATTGCTCGATAGGGGGGTAAAGACTCAACTGATAATCTAATAATCACTTTCTGCAATTACAATAAAGTTAGAATCTGATTTTAGTGGAGCTTTTGTCCACAAAATTGGTAAAGACGAGAGAAATTTGCAGCCAGCATTTACCCAAAAGGTGAAAAATAATAAGCAGGGTTAATTTTGTCATGCACCTATCATTCAATAATTACCCAGATATGGGAAGTCAAACACTGTATTTTCCTCTTGTTACTAAAGTGATAAAACCTGTAAATGATCATTAACTGAATTAACCATAAATGAATGGTCTTTAAAATGGGGTCTCAAATGGGCCAGAGGTGGCCTAACTTCCAGCGAGATGACAATAAATAAACTTTCATTATTCCACCAGCCTAAATAATAAACACTGGTTATTGCAGTTTCCGTAATAAAGGCCCTGCGTCAAGCTCATACTACCAAACTTTGCAGCTTCTTTAATAATTAATTTGTCATAAACAAAAGCTCATAATTAACCTACACCCTTAGCTGCTACAATCTCCACCCTCTCACGCAAGAATATGTCCCACTACAGACAGATTTATAGCAACTTATATTTCGACATAAACATTAGCTGCCTTGATCTTTTGTCCTCTATTATTAGAGTGTGTTACTTACCCGATCATTTTGTATGTTAAACTCTGCAGGATTATGGAGTTACCCTAATGCTTTACCGATCACCCTACTTAGTGGATATAACAAGAGAAAGTATTGGGAGAGTACTGAAGCTAAATTCTATTCAACAAGGGAATGCATGGAAGGGAATGGACATGCTCGTGTTTAATTCATGGCATTGGTGGACTCACAAAGGAAAAGCTCAATCGTACGACAACTTCTATCTTCTTCTTTCACGTATCTGTGAATAACCTCGTCATAATTGTGAAAACCTATGTTGTTATTGTTGTTGCAGATGGGACTACATACAAGACGGCTCCAAAATATCCAAAGATATGAACCGCCTCATGGCATTTTACAAAGGCATGACCACATGGGGTCGATGGGTTGACCAAAACGTTGATCCTACTAAAACTAAAGTCTTCTTCCAGGGAATTTCTCCCACTCACTACCAGTAAGTAACACTATATATACACGATTTTGAAATTGGAGCCTGATGGTGGGTTTTTATGGATTCCAACATCTGCATAAAATACTTGTATCATGCTACAAGTATTTTATGCTAATGTTGGGTTCCATAAAAAATACAAGTAGTTTATGCAGATGTTGGACTCTATAAAAAACCCAACATCGGGCTCCATATCATTACTCCTACATATACATATACATATACATATACATATATATATATATATATATATATATATATATATATATATATATATATATATATATATATATATATCCTTTCGCTTCGTTCAATCCTAATCTTGAAATCACGGGTAAAATCATAATTCATTGTTATTACTGATAGGGGTAGGGAGTGGAAGTCGGCTTCAAAGGACTGCAATGGCGAGCAACGGCCATTATCAGGGTCGATATATCCAGCGGGAAATCCACCAGAGGTTGAGGTTGTTAAAAAAGTGTTGAGCAGAATTAGGAAGCCCGTGTTCTTGCTCGATATTACAACTCTGTCTCAATTGAGAAAAGATGCTCACCCGTCTGCATATAGTGGTGATCATGCAGGAGTGGATTGCAGTCATTGGTGCCTCCCTGGGTTACCAGATACCTGGAACGAGTTGCTATATGCAGCTCTTGTAATGTGAAGCATAACAACACCAGCCATTATTTGTTGTCTATAATTGTCTCTATTTATTTCATAGTGTACTACATAGTACTAGGTGGTTGAAGATTTGTGGGGGGACTGAGAACAACTTATGATAAGTTTGATTGGAGAAATAAGGGAGATGAAGAAGATTAAACTGTAAAATATTCAAATGCAAGGAATGCTTGTATAACATTTACAGAATTATTAGTCTAGTTTACTATCTGGGACAATCATGCATAATTGAATACATATTTTGATATCCTATACCATAAAATATGTACTGGAGGTAGCATTTTCTTGGCAAAAGATAATAAAATTCTGGAATCAAAACAAAATAACTGATTAAAGACGGATCATGATGAACACATTATTTGGCATGGTACACTTGAAAGAAGAGAGAAACCAACCTTGTAGATTGGATAGATATAGAAGCTTAATAGCCAACATACACAGCAGCATTTACAATGTAGCAGTCATCATTCTTATCTCCCATTTCTTCAACTTGCACACCACTAGAGCATATCAGCCCGCCATCCACGACTTCAACATTCGTTATTGCCCCACTGTTGAAATATATATAGATGATTTAAAACACAGGTATTTAAGAAAATCCCCAAAGTTGAATTATAAAGTGCGGTTACTTACTAAGGGAAAACTGATTTGATCTTCTCAAGATCTAACAAATGTTGGAGAGGTTGAGGAACTCCCAATTTAATCTGTAGCTTCATCTCACCGAAAGAAACACCAGGTATGTTACCTGAATCAACACACACACACACACATACACACACACACCCACACAAACAATTAATCGTAATGAATAAGAAAAAGAAAAGCATTCCCTAACTGCTGTATTGAGTTTAGCACATACATATACTTGGGTAGATGAATATAATGTAGTTTGAAGCAAGACAATAACTTAATTTGTCACGTTTAAGTAAAGTGTATTACCTCCGAATAAAACTTGTTACAACTACAATATGCAGATATTTATATTTGGCACTAGCAACAGTTTCAAACTCATATAAACACTTACAATCTACCTTGAATAGTTTGACGACAATTGCAAGCTAATAAGTAAGCTTAGATAATTGATCTACAAACAGTTATACTTATTTTGGAAACTAATGAAGTATCAAATTGTTGCAATTGATAAATATGGAAGGGGAACACCCAGCATTTGCAGAATCAAACATTCCAATTAAAAATCTTTAAAAAATTTCACATTCCAACAACAAAATTAGATGTTTCAGTAATTCAAGTTGTCAGGCAATTGAAAAGGGCAATCATCATTATCAACTATTATTCAAGTTTTAATCAAGAAAGAGAAGAAAAAAACTTTAGCATCAATTAGAGATTCAGTCTTGAGTGGAGAAGTTGGATATAACCCAATAAGTGAAAGAGGAAAAATAGTGAAACTAGGGATTAAATGCTACCTCTTCTGAAAGCAGGAATGGAGTTTGAGGAAATGGCATCCCTACAAGCCCGCATTGCTGCTGACGTAATATCCTGCCTGTTTTCAATTAAAAAACAATAATAGGGCAAAGAAAATGAAATTGACAGAGGAGGTACCCGTGCTGATCGTAGCCGACTCCCATTTCAACAAACAAGAGCTTGATGGAAGAATCGGGCACATAGTTAATCGAATTGACAGAACTCTCACTCGCCATGGAAGTTGCAGCTAAGGGGCGAGGGAAAATCCCTGCTTTATTATTTGGGAAAAGTGAAAAGGAAAGATTTAAGTATGGGAATTTGGATGGGGAAGAATGAATTGGAGTATTCAGAAAAGTTGCAGATGCGGAGAGAGCCAACATATTTTCCTTCCAACTCTGCCTTCTTTCCAAAAAAAACTAAAGCCTATGCTTTCTTTTATGGGCTCAAACTCGAATTCTCTGCAAAACCATTGTTTATTCCGAAAAGAATCTATTTCAATCTTAAACCCAAACGCTAGGCCCTATTTCAATCTTAAACCCAAACGCTAGGGCCTGGCCCTCCCATTTCTTTCACTTATGATAAATAAAAAATAAAATTCTAAATAATTTCAGACTCGATCATTTTATTATGAGTGGGTCTCATGTGCACCGTGCACTCATAATGCATTTTAGAAGCATACAGTTATACAAAATAGAAATGTGCAACTATTCCAAACAGAAGCATGCAACTATGTTCTCATATTAACAGTTGCATTTTTCTGTGTAAATAAGTCGCATTTTTCAGTATAACAAATTGCACACTTCTAAAATGCATTATTAATGCACGGTGCACCCGAGTGAATACAAGACCTAGCCTTTTATTATTTAGTCTTTAAGTGGTTTCTTTTATGATTCAATACACAAAATAATGTTAGACAAAGTCTAATATGCAAATTTGTATAGATACAAAAACTTTAATTTTAAACCAAATTCTATAATTGATTAATGTAATACAAAATTGAGTGGTTCATGGTTCATTCGGCCCTACTAGTTCATCGTTCACCCAGCTCAAATAGATCATAATTTAAAGTTAATTATTTAGTGTTTAGGGTGTAGTTGGTTGATTTAGGGCAATTTTATAGATTTTCATCTATACAAATTTGCACACTAGACCTACTCATAATGTTAAGATGAATTATTAATTATTGCTGATGTGGCATTTGGGACTGCCTTATGAAAATAATCGTGTGTATTAAATTGTAAAAATATAAAAATGGTGTGCGCTACTGTAAAAATAAAAAATAAAAAATTCCGGTGGAGTATCTCAAGTTTATTACAGGTTCAAATTAAACCACATTTAGAAATGGCAAGAATTTTTTATGCCTTTATATTAAATCATTGTGAAAAATAGAATAAAATCGGCCAGCAAAGAATTTCTAAGCACATCGTATAAAATTGACATCATTACACGTATCAACTATTATCATTACTCTTATCAATTAATACTCATAGCATTTAATACTATAATATTCTCTTTTAAGTGCGGTTATATCAATTCATAAATGTTGTGATATGAATTTATAAATATAAATGGTATAAATTTTATATTATAACAACTTTCATCAAGACTTTACTCTTTCATCTTATATTTCATCATCTTTAATAAATGACAAACATGTGTCATTAATAATGATGTCTTATATTTTACGTGATATATTACATGAAATAAACACGGTGTGATACATCAAATGTTGGAATTTTTTGTTTTGACCAAATAATTAAGTGGCATTAATAATTCATTTTGTGGAAATGAATTTAGCGGAATTGAATTCTCAAAACCAAATTTGGGTGAATGGGAAATTAATGTCATTTAATATGAGGATAAATACATTTGTGAATGTATTTATTATGGTAATAGTAATAAATTGTGACAAAAATAAATTATTCCAAAGGATGTGTCTTTTAGGAAAATTGACTCATTCCTTTTGGCGAATAGTTGCCTATTTCTAAAAGTTGCGACTTTTAGAAAAATGAATTTTATGGTGAAGAGTCACAACTATTACCTATGACTTTTGAAAGTCTATATAAAGACCAACATTGTTCATTTCATTTCATCGGTTGATTGATTTCAATAATCAATTTTACATCGATAAAAAAGACAACATTGTGAGTTGTCAAGACATTCAACTACAATATGCATACATGACATTTTATAATTGTAGTATTTGCATTAGAGTTGTGTCAAGAAGTTCCGGATACTTGAGTCCGATTAAACGATAGTTTTAGATTAAGTAAAATTGGAAAGCTTTAAAGTCGTTGTATCTTGGGGGTGATTGCCATCACTACTACACATTTAGGCTTTTTCTTTTTAAACAATTCAAGCGGTTTTATAAAAAAAAAAATTTGGTTTTTTCCAAGATCATTTGCACAAAGTTAAAAAAATTTTGACAAATGTTAATGTCTTTTTTTTTTTTTATATATCAAATATATATGTCCGTAATCAAACCTAGCTCATCCGCCTTCATTTCTTCTCTCCAATTATTCCTCTCCCCCAAATCGCCTCAAAAACCAAGACCTAGCTCATCCATCCATCCCTCCTCCCAAATCAAACTAAATTAAATTGAATGGGTTTCTCCTCCAACCAAATCGTCGTCTGCTGGGTTGACCTGGCTAATCTCTCTCTCCCCCTCAAATCCAGCCTCCTCCTCAAATCTCCCTCCTCCCTCCCTCCCTATGCCATCCCCTTTAGCCAATATCATCCCTCATCCATATATATATAGGTATTTTTTTATATCCTGTGATAAGCTCATTCGAGTATTTTGCAAGTTTATTTTGATGTAATTAGCTATAGAGATGCCCCGCAAGGTACTCTTATCTTAATGTTTTTGTTTACGGAGGGATTGCTCTAACAAAGGAATCATATTAAGATAATGTAACACTTTTGAAGTATAGAGAAAGCAATCAATTCGATTGATGGTTTTCGGTATACTATGTTCTCGTGATCCGAGTAGTAACTACTTATTATTGACCTTTTTGTTTGTAATTTGCGTTACAATTTGTGCGAGAGAGAGGTGCTTAGATCATTAGGGAAAAATCATAAAACGTTTTCACAGAGCAAAGATATGATTCATTTTAGTGTGAAAATTGTGGTGCCAATTATGCACCCATGACATATATACATCTCTTTCTAATATGGCACCAACTCATTGGAATTGAATTTTTGGAAAGTGAAAACGAGGTCTAATAAAAAATCTAAATCAGAATTGAAATCACTATATAAAGTGATATTAGTCCCTGGATTTATGGGGCATATTAGGCATCGCAAAGTTACATTGTTGAAAACCGAACTCAAATATCACAAACATTAAGTAAGAAGTGAGGCCATCAAAAGAATATGTACCACATATAATTTAGGGAATATAGTTTTTTTGTCATGTGAGTTACTCGATTTCGATTTAATTTGATTTTCACGATTTGAAAATAGTCATATAACTTTCAATGTTTTCGATATTTTGGTCCATGAATCTATTGTGAAGAGATGAAACATCCGGTTGACCAATCGACTATGCCATAGAAATGTTGTTAATACTTAACATTTACTACACATTTAGTGGCGCAATTTTTCATATAGTTTATTGAATATTGTTTGTTTTTGTTTATTAAATGTTGTTTTTTCCGCTTTTCTGATCATCATCGTTGCCATATCCCGGAGATGATGGAGATGATGATGGATATTCTCGATGGAGATCATGGCGATATGATCATGGTGCATATGATCGATAAAGATCCTCGATGACTTGAGAGAAAGTGTGACACCGATGCTTTGACTCAGGGGAGAAAATTCACCATGTCATCTATTAAGAGAGCAAAGGGAAAACACTTTAGGTAATTTTATTACTTGCAGTTTGAAATCGATAAATATATTGATTGATCGTTGAACCTAATTAAATAATATGTTGTTATCGTTCAATGAGTTTGGGACAGCAATAGGAAAATAAGTGAGTCGTTGTCCTTCTACATTGGAGCCGCAATGGGAGCGTGATATCCCACTCCTTTGAAGGAAAGATTATGGGGACGAGCTTACGGTATGTTAATTATATATTTATTAAAAGTTGTAGTATGACCCTTAAATTTACTAAATTGTTATGTTATATGTGTATAGACTACATTGGAGAGGTCTTGACCTCACAAAGAAAAGCAAATATTGTCGCAAGTCGAGTAATGGCCAAGAATTTAGGACTTGGTTGAGAAGTAACACACGAGATGGTCTTTTTGGTAGTTAATCGAATAGCCCTATGGTGGCTCCATCTTTGGGAGGAGTTTGTGAAAGCAGAGCTATGGAGGATGATTTCGTGTAAAATTGATCAATGTCATTTCCTCAATTTCTAATGCCCTAAGTTTTTTGTTTATCATATTTCTATTATTATCTTTGTAGAATCAAGTAATAAAAATCACGATCAAGCCAAGTCGATGGAGGCACGATATGGATCGAACAAAGGTTATGCAATTTAATAAGAGAAAATATGGTGAGATCAAAATCATAACTTTTAATTTTTTTTTTATATATTCACTTTTAATATATCTAATAAAGGGACATGTTCATTTTTATCATAGAAAAGAAAGAAAAGAAAAAAAAAGAGGAGAGAGTGCCTATTGTTGACTTATTTGAGACTACGAAAAGGGATTTAGGCGGGAATATTCACGATCCCAAAGGCACAACGCATCATCGAAGAAGTGGTAATCTATCCATTAATTTATCTTTCAATTACAAACTATTATTTATAAACAAATAATTAAATAATAATCTTTTGTTTTTTGTGATTGGGCGTCTATCTCGCAGACCATGACGCCCGATGACATCCGCATGTTCGCCCCGATGATCTGTTTGGATGGGCTATGGGTCGTCGAATCCCGCCGGCCATTGAGGTGTCGGATATGGCATGACGAACACATTTAAAGAATGCTTTTGGTCTTCAAGCCATGAATATGGTGGGTATACTAACGGAACAGTTGCCAAGTTGTTTAAAGATGTGGAACGTTTGAGGTAGCGGAATTTTGTGAACATAGTGTCGTTAATGTTATGTATTTAGGGACGACTTTATTGAGGCACTTCAAAAAACGTCTTTTATCGATATGCATGTCTCACATTTGTTTTTAATTAAAGACTTAGTGTAATAAAATTTTCTAACTAAATATCTTATTGAACGACCAACGGTTTTTTTTTTTTTTATTTGGAGGATCCCGACGGTTGGTATTTAACGTACTCCCATGGAATGATTCATGGTCAAACCGGTTTCGTGAGGGTCGAATACCCGTAATCGGACAAGAGGATTCATTGATGCAAAACCAATCGATTAAATTTGAACAAATTTGGTTTCATCGAATGGCGAGCAACTTGGTCTCTAGCACCATGAGGGTAAAATATTTGTTATTAAAGTTCATTATCTTATTTGTGGTTCTAAATAATATTGCAAATTAATTGAGAATCTGCCGACACCACATTTAAAGAGAAATTAAATGACCGAGACTTAGATCCCGATGATCATTTACGATCTAGGGTGCACCGGATGGTATGGTCTAATGCTTTCGATCATGCATTATAAATACTTTCCAAGAATTCGTTTCGGCGAAGTCTTGAATGAAAGTGGTTGAGTGCAACCACCACCTTTTTACCTCGGTATGTGTTTACTAATTCTCAATATTCACTTTTTCGTATAGTTTAATTTTCTTTTTTAAATATTAATTAGCGTATATATATGTTGGTTAAAGATATTTGGGTGAGGTATATAAAAGAGATAACCGAGCAAGTGGAATGTACTCCTTCGTCTTGTCTTGCATAATGGGTGATTGAGACCATGGATGGGTTCGTTAATCATATCTTTGAATCTAAGCGGGAGCGATCATCTCATTTTTTGCCAACAAATGTGGGGTGAGTGATAAACATTTAGTTAAAATTTGTATTCATGTTTATAATAAACATATATATGCTAAATTTGCGATTAATTTTAATATTCTCAATATAATATAGGAACCATTGGGTCTTTGGTCGCCATACACATGAATACATTAAGTGTGTATTTTATGGACCCAAACTCATGATGAAGTTTATTCAAAATCGATCTCGTTTCATATATGGAAGCGTAAGTTCATTTTTAATATTCTATACAATGATTTGTTTTACTTTTTAAAATTATGCATATTTGTTGGGAAATGAATTTAATAAAGAGGATTTTGATTAGATCCCAAAACCCCGAGTATGACATGTTCGGGATAATCTTGATAGATGAGTCGATTCGCTTTTAGAGTGTTCAGGATGTTATAGTGTATGTCGGCAGATATTGCTAGATTCTAAAGAAAAATTAAAGCGAAGTTTGAATGAAACCGAAAGTTTTCAAGACTCAAGATGAAATCGAGAATCAAGACTCGAAGATGAAACCGAGAATCAAGACTCAAAGATGAAACCGAGAAACCAAGACTCAAGATGAAGACTCAAGATGTCTTCGAGACTCGAGAGAATCTAAAGGCACAAGAATTACTAAAGACTCAATAATGATAAAACCTGAATGTTAAAGCGAAGAAACCGAGAATATAGCGTTGGAATTTGACGTGGACCAATGAGAGGAAGACAACCGACTGAAAAAGTTTGAGAACTTACAAAGAATAGTATGGATTTGAATGTGATTCTCTCCAATGGTAACATTCAAATCCACACTATAAATACAAGTTCTTCCTACATTATTACGTGTGGACGTGGAGAATATAATAGAGCTAAGAGGACATATACTCAAAGCATTCCCACCCTAGAACACAAGTCTCGTAGACATACAAATATATTCAAAGAGTGTTCTAGAACCCAATCTAAGCAATTTTTTAGAGAGATTTTCTCAACCTTAGCATTGAAATTAAACAAATGTAAGGGAAAATCTCACCATAGTTGGAGACAACACCAAACCCAAACCCCATTCTCGTAAAGAGATAACCGGTGGTGAAGTGAGGTAGTTGTTAGGCAATGTGAGGGTGATTTTTGTGAACTCGTTAAACATCTAGAGGCGAGCCCGAGGGTGATAATTGGAGTGTGAACTCGTTAAACATCTAGAGGCGAGCCTTGAGAGGGTGATTTGGAGTGTGAACTCGTTAAACATCTAGAGGCGAAAAAATTTGAGTTAGTAAACCTGAGGTAGCCGAAAAGCTCAAAGTAGAAAGGTTAGTAAACTACAGAGGTAGTCAAAAAAAGGAAGTGTTTGAAGGAATTTTTAGAGCGAGGGAGAGTGGATGTAGGAGCTTGAGTCTAGAACCACTATACATTGTTGTTGTGTTCTTTCTTTTACGTTCTTATCTTGTCATACGATTCGATTATAAGCAAGACACAACACATGAGCTTAAAACGCAAAAAAATATGGAATCACCATTCCTTCACCCCTGTTTTATATGCATCGCTTGTCATGTTTGCTTCCGCACGCGCAAAATGGGTTTTCCCACCGGGCCTATCAATTGGTATCATATTTAATCTATTTTTATTTTTTAATTATAATAATAATAGTGTGATGACGATGTATCGTAGTCGCCGAGAGTCGTGGTTCAAGATCCAAGTTAAATAAAAGTGAATTGGATTAACATTAAGGTAAATTTAATTTAGTAAATTATCAAACTAATTAATAAAAGAAATCATAATTGTAATACGTGATTATATTGTTAATCAACAGGTTCCGAGGCAACGAGATAATGACCATTGTGGACATTTTGTGTGTTGCTTTATAGAAGATATAATCCGCGCTTCTCTAACGAACATTCCTCTCAATGTAAGTCAATTTATTAATTTATTTAAATTATTATTGATTGAATAAAAATTCATACTATATTGATTGATTCGATTTGTTTTGCGTTTTGTCTATGAAGCGTGAGCTCAAGTCTTACTTCTAAGAAAAAATCGAAGAAATGGAAAAACGATTGGCCGGGGTACCTTTTACAATCGATTCTTATATTCATACGATATTGAGTGAATGTTGTTTGAAATATTGGTAGTATGTAATTAAATTATATATTTGTGATGATATATATTTCATGTTTTTTTGGTGTATTGGACGTATGTTTATGATTGTATGTTTATATATTTGATGTTTTGGTATATATATATGTGGTTTTATGGTTTTATTATAGGATTTTTGGTTTATGTTATATGGTATTGGACGATATATAAGTTTTGGTTTATAGTTTTATTATAGGATTTTTAAAATGTAAATTAATAATTAAAAAAAAAAAAAAATTAATAACCGCCTATATTAACATATAAACGAAAATTAAAAAATATATATTAACTTAGATAATGTTATCAAATCATTTCCCGGAAACTTTAAAGCGGTTGAAACCGTTTGTCCAAATCTTTTCTTGGACAAGCGGTTTTTTATTATTTGTCCAAGCTTGGACAATAAGCGGTTATAACCATTTCTCCAATGTCATTTTTCAAATTTCAAATGTGTGGAGTACGGGCAATATCGTCTTACGGAAAGAGAGTCCAACTCTTGCCTCGACTTTACTGTGTCAGTGTTTGCATAGTCATCTTCGTCTATACACATTCCTAATTTTTCCAACAATCGTACGTAAGACGATATTTCTTATGTATTTGAAGAATGACTATTACAGTCTCAGTCGGATGCCAATTCATGCGGAATGGCTCCCATTGCTCACAAATGCCGAAAGCATTGCATTGCAGGAGATTTATCAGTGAAGTTAAATTCTTTTGTCTAATTTAATTTAATTTCCTTGACGTAATGCACTTGATATATCCCCTAATTTTACAATTGTGCAGCATAAATTGCTTTGATGAATTCGCTGCAATTTAAAGAGGGATAATAAATTTGCCTTGCGTTGCATCGTTCCGGCTAGAGTGGCTGCAAGACCGCGTCTTTACATATCCGCTAATGGATGATTGATCCACGATTGGTGGCAGCGATGAGACAGTCTATATGGATGCAGCGGTTCAAGTCAAAAGTGCGCGATACGTGATTGTGAATTTTCTCTTATTTCCCAGTCGGCAGCGTTCGATGGGGATTCCAATGGAATCTTGAACGCCCAGCACTTGGGGTTTCGACGAAGAAACCGGTGATACCGCGACTCCATTGCTGCAAGATATGCAGCCCCCCCTTTTCTGAAATCCAATGATGATGGCTTATGGGCGGTACTTGTCGGCCGTTGATCACTGGCCGGGCTCAAAGTTGGTGCCGTGGTGGATTGGGTTTCTTGAATCCCTGTGGAAGGATGCGTTCTTTCTGGCGAAGATCTTTTGGCCTCCCTTCTGGAGGAAGATGTGTCGAAATGGCCAAGGAGACAGAGAGAGCTTAGAACGGTTCAAAAACTTGTTTGTTCCGTATGCCTTTCTTATCCTTTAAATTTGAATTGGTCATTTTTTAATTAAATATTGAATTGATTTTGTTGGATTGCTGGGCAAAATTAATTGCTCAAGCACTTATTTTTTAAGTTCTTTCTCACAACTTACATATTTTTTTAGTAGTCTTTTTTCATTATTCAATAAGATTTGCAAACACACACTTAGTTGGTTTCGTAAGCCGGCAAACCAAGTCGAATTCAAGAGTTTTAATTAAATTTGGGCCAAATGAATTATAGCTGGCCCAAATTTATTTGGGCATGACTATGATATAGAGAAATTTATTCAATACTTCATGCATTATACATTTTTTCTATAATTATGGATCCCTTGATTGTTGATATAAAATTTAAATTTAATTTGAAATTAAATATTTTGCGCTTGAGAGTGTAAATTGTTGATTTGGATTAAATCCAAGGATTGACTCGCATAATTCACTTGGGAATTATTCATGAGTTAAATGGTGACAATTAAAACCTCATTAAAAATCACGCTTGAGAGCGTAAAATGTGGATTATATTTAATCAAAAATATTTTTGACTCGTATAATTTAATGAAGAATTATTTGTGAGTCAAATATGGCATTACGGGCCCACATGTAATTGAATTTAATTTTGGTATTTTGATCATTATTAAATCAAAATTTCAAACTTGAATTTGTTGGGACTTCACAAAATTACAGATTTTAAGGTCCAATAAATAAATTTGAATTTAATGGTAAATTCAAAGCGTTTGTTTTTTCAATTCGTTTCGAGATTGTGTCCTAATTAATATTTGTGAATATTAATAGATGGACAAGCAACCCGAATGTGGGGGATGAAGTCTCGCCATAGATACATCCGAATGTGGGGGAAAAGAGATCTCCATGAATACATTCGAATGTGAGGTTGTTAATTAGCAAAGGCGTAGCCTTGAAGCTAAATGGAAAACCTAAGGCAGTTGGTGCCTAGTGGAATGTTTTCCACAAGAGATACGAATTTGTTCAATCACGCTATTGAAAAGTCACCACACAAGGAGATAAGATTATGAAGAAAAGATAAAACGATCCTACAATTATCTCGAAGTGTGGGGGTGACCAAAGATAAAAGATTTCTTAATGAACAAAATTCGAAATGGAATGTGATAATACCCAGATGTGTTAAAAGGAAACACAAAAACAACCTGAATATTTTGACATAGACTCCAAGCCCATCAGTGAAAATGTGGGGGAGTAGTGTCATAAAAATCCTCTAAACAAATATGCAATGAATTGAAAGATTATTGCATTTGAATAAAAATCCGGTCGGTTAAAGATGAGATGTTTATGAGGATAATAGGTAAGGGAAATGGAGCTAAAACCCACATATGAAAGGGTATTCATAGCGGTAACTCATCCATGATGACTGGAGGATCCCAAGAACTTGGTTCAATGAGACAACTAAGTTATGAAATCATAAACCTTTGGGTGCATAAACCCCGATTGTGGTAAGACTCTTCTTTAATAGCTTTTAATGATTCATATACTTTGGAGTAAACTCTTGATGGGAGATCACCTATATAAGTGTGAAGTGGGGCCGCTTCAACTGACATTTCAGTACACACTTATGAATCCGAGATATGGTCCATGGCCGAAATGGACAACAACGTGAGAACCAAAAGAGTATTAGAATCGTTATTGTGTGAATGTCATTGTCTTGGTTTACACATAAAGCTGATCAGTTCAAGACATCGCGTTCACTGAGCAGCGAGTAAATCCGATGGCATCTCAATACGGAAGGTTCAAAGCCACAAGCTACCTATCCTGATGCAATAACGGTTTGTCGAAACTTTCTTAGGTTTGCATGCATTAATTTCATTCATGTGGGGGATTGTTGGAATTTTTTGTTTTGACTAAATAATTAAGTGACATTAATAATTCATTTTGTGGAAATGAATTTAGTGGAATTGAATTCTCAAAATCAAATTTGTGTGAATAAAGAAATTATTTCAAAGGATGTGTCTTTTAGGAAAATTGACTCATTCCTTTTGGCGAATAATTGTCTATTTCTAAAAGTTGCGACTTTTGAAAAATGAAGTTTATGGTGAAGAGTCACAACTATTACCTATGACTTTTGGAAGTCTATATAAAGACCCAACATTGTTCATTTCATTTCATCGGTTGATTGATTTCAATAATCAATTTTACATCGATAAAAAAGACAGCATTGTTAGTTGTCAAGACATTCAACTACAATATGCATACATGACATTTTAGAGTTGTAGTATTTGCATTAGAGTTGTGTCAAGAAGTTCCGAATACTTGAGTTCATTCGCCGATAGTTTCCGATTCGTAGTGCAGCAGACGGAAAGCTTTAAAGTCGTTATATCTTGGGGACGATTGCCATGATACCGTATTTTTTGAACGAGTGACGGGCAATATCGTCTTCACGAAAAAAGAGTCCAACTCTTGGATGATAGTCATCTTCGTCTATACACATTCCTAATTTTTCCAACATCAAATTCGAATAAGGAAATATGGAGCAAACACAAACTTGAAAATTTTCTGCAACCATTTTACAACTTTTGTCTTGAAATCACAACCACTCACACTTTTGTGATACCTCCCGATCAAAGTCAAGTCACCTACTACATTCTTCCCAAGGAAAATTCTCCAAGTGGTACACCACAATACATCGATGATCAAAATCATCATTGTTATAACATTTTTAATCATTTTAACTTATGTAGCAATAAAACCAATGCTGCCCAAATCATATTCACATACTTAACCTATCTTTTAATTCTATTTTACAACAAAAAGGAAGCAGCATTTCTGAAGCTGAGGTTGCTACAGATGAGCACTACCACCACCACCCAACTTAGAAACAAACTTGTGCTGATTTTGACTTTGTGCATTACACCATTGAGCTTTATCTCTCAGCTCTTCAAACGCCCTCATTGTTTCACCATCAAAACCACCTGCAAACTGATATACAATAACACAATATGTAAGTATAATGAATTGATCCCTGCTAAATTACATATGCCATTAAAAAAACTGGATTAAATTTAGTTCACCTGATGTACTCGGAACGCAAACTTCACACCCTGAACTATAAGCTCTTCTTCTTCAGGACCACCACCCACCATTTCAAGCTCGGCCGATACTCTCTTCATGTACTTCACCGCCAATTTTGCTGATGCCACCTTCATCTGCAGCCAGTGTCATTACTATTCTCATTAAAAATGATATATAGCTGAATTTTTTTATGTTTATCGACATATGAATACACCAATCCAAACAAATATGATAGTCTAAGAACTTATGTCTAATCCCAACGTACTGCCAAGAGTAAAAGAACTTCTTTAGTCTTCTTTACAGGATTATTTAAACTCAACATTGAAAATCGCTTCTTTAAACATCATTAAATTGATATAAAATTAAGGGTTAGGCTAATGTCAACAAGAAGAATATAAAATAATCCAACCGAAACAGACAAGAGCATCTTAGAGATTTTTAGACAAGCAAGCACATGCTTTGAGACTTGCATCCTTAGGTGGGCATTACAATACCTCTGCCTCTTTTGTCATCTACCAAACTTTTAATTCCCCATAAGTTCCACCACAGTTGTATGATTGACCTTACTAAGGGACCACAAATCAAATTTTCTGTAATTAACCAAGTGAAGAATAGGTTCCTTAACTTCTTTAGAACCGAATCTCTTTCTCAGTTTCCCCATTAATGGAAAATCCAGCTAAAAAGGTGGATACTTGGACCATGTCCATCTAACTGAAGAGATACAGACCAACAATTGAAAGGTTCAATGTCCATTTTTCTCAGTTAAAACATTAATTGACCCTTAGAGTTGGTGCAGTAATCATGATCATAGAACCACTGATATTTAATGGTGCAGTTTTAAAGCAATATTATTAGATAGAAAGTATGTCGAAACAACTCGTGTTAAATTTAGATAACGTCGCTTTCTATTCCTTTACCTATTGAGGAAGGCACTCTAATTATTTATTATGGATACAAAATCTTTCCAGACTCTGGAGTCAATGTGGATCCCTCCCTCTAGTCCAGTGTAACAAGTCATATTTTAAGTTATGGTTTTATATCCTCCAAACAACAAATCTACATTTAAATTCAACCAATGACATCCAACAAAATCCTAAATGAATCTTTTGCCTGCTAAATTAAATAAATCACGATAAATATATATTATTAACAATCAAGATTTGTGAGGATGAGATTGTACCTGAGTTACATAACCTGTATCCATCATCCAATTCACAGGAATATGGAAACCTTTGTATCTCTCCGCAGCTGATTCTCTCAGTCTCGACAAATTATAAACACCGTGCTCCAATCTGCAGCATTTCTTTAAGATTAATTGTATGCTATTTATGGGTATTTGAAATGGCACAAATAATCTTGGTGAAGATTCAGATTCTTACTTCTCAAACAAAGATTGCATTTTCTTGAGAGCATGACTGCAAGGTTGTCTAGGATCATCACGAAAAGAGGAGACTTCAGACTCTACCTTCTTCAGATCACAATATCCGAATGCAGATTCCCGTAATGCATCTGCCTTTTTTTCTGGCCAATCGAAGTGCTTCAACACTGCCCTCTCGTCGACCTTTATATTCAAAGAGAAAACATAAAATTACTATGTACAAATTATTAAAGCCACAAAATAACAATTATCTGGGAGAAAAAAGGGGTACCAGGTAAGAGAGCTCATCATCAAGCCATTTGACAAAAGAAACAACATCCTCAATATCAGTGAATGCAGCAGCCTCAACTTCTTTAATCAAGAATCTAATGAAATCTCCTTGAATTTCTACATCATTCTTAATCTGCAATTAGGATAAAATGAAAATCAGATCACGATGAACATGAAACTGATCTGATGATAAAATAAAAATAAAAAATTACAACAGTGATAATTTTGTCCTAAATTAGGCGAACATGCAATTTATGCAGAAGCACAATCGAAGATGAATCACTAATTGTCATTAAAACCTTCAATTTACGCACAATCACAGATGAACCAATACTGATTGTCATTAAAAGGTAGCACGTGGTTTTATTAAATTTAAGACTTTTCAATACTACTATCAAATTATCGAGATTGATTTCGAATCTAAAACACTGTCTTATCTTATAAGAAACCTGAGAAAATGCCAAGAAAAAGCGCACCATAAAAGACACCAGGACCGGTCAATCCCAGTGACAGAGTGGCATAAAGTCAGTGGCAATACCAGTAAATAATCGCATAAACCATGACCAAATAGGAGAATAGAATACTTACGGCTAGTAGATGAGCCGAACGGTTCATGATTTCCCCTATCATGTCCTTCGCCATAGCACCTGCCGGCGGCGGATCGCCGGCTCCACCGCCGTTCCCGGCATCCTTCCGGCCAGTTGAGTCCCTCCGCATCAATGAGTGGTAAAACTCAACCACCTCCGGAACTCTCCTGACCTTCGCCGCCACTGGCTTAAACCCCTTTCGCGGTGGAGGAGGCGGCGGAGGAGGAGGCGCACGCGCAGCTGGTTTTGGTTGACGGCGGAGAGGCGGTGGAGGAGGAGGAGGTGGAGGCGCGAGTTTTACCAGCGGCGGAGGAGGCGATGGCGGATGAGAAATGTTGGAAATCTCAGTCAATGCGCGGTAGGCACGGAGAGAGGAGAGGAGTGACGCAGATGGCCGCGGAGGCGGTTTGGGCACGCGCGGCGCACGGGATCTCATCCCCATGAATCCATCGGAAGTCGCTGGAATTTCGTCAAAATTGGCCTGAGAATGTATAGGCCTTTCGTCAATCTCAACTGAACCGAACGATTCGTCTTTCTTACTATCGATTTGAGTCACGCATTTTCTCAAACACATGGTAGGAACGCTGGATTTATGATTGTTTGTTACATCATTGTGCTTTGGCGTCGATGAAGGCGAGGCCTCCTGAAACTCTCTTTCTCTTTCCTCAACGGCTTTTTTAATTTCTGACAACTCAGCCTGCATCTGTTTAATTTTCTCCTCATACACCTGATTCTGTTTCGATAATTCCATATGCAGAAACTCATTCTCGTTTCTAAGCCTCTCGTTTTCCGCTTCCAAACACCCAACCTTCATCCTACAACGCTCGATTTCAGAATCTTTTCTCAATATCACGTTCTCCAAAACAGGAACAATCGTAACAGACTCTCTGAGCAGTTTCTGCTCCAAGAGTTCCGTCTTCAATCGCGACTCGCTCTCCCGCAACTCTTCAACAAGGCGCGTGAGTTCGGAGGCGTCGGGAGGGCGGGGCTGGACTTGCGCGGACGCGCGTGGGAAGTAGACGCCGAAGGAGCGTGAGAAGGCGGCCACGGATCCCTTCTGCGGTGGCTTCCCTGCAGTTTGGGGCGAAGGTTTTGGTGAGGGGTCGGGCTTAGGTTTGGGTTTAGTATTGGGAATGGCAGGTGCAGATTTGTGCATACCCATTGCCGATTTGACTTTGCCAGCAACCATTGTGGTTGCTATTTCCCTCTTAAAACCTCTCTATTGGATTGAAAGGGAGGGACGATTCTATATGAGTCACTGTCTTTTCTAACTGTACATACGCAAGGATTGGTTCTCGTCTCCTCTGGAAAAGCTATTAAATACTACAGGAGGAGAAATAGTGTTTTCCATTTCATTATTTTACTATCTCGCATATTTCATTTGTCACACATATCATGTAGTATTAATCACAGATTTTCCGTCAAATATTTTGGACAAAAATATTTAATGTAATAGTATATTTTACTTTTAGTAGGTGGGGTTTTCTCAATGTTTCTAGACATTTTAGAAAGTAGAAAGGTTCGTAAAATGATGAAGAATTGATTTTACGCGATTCTTTACATATCGTAGGTTTAAGGTGGGTGATTTGTTTGAACGGGATTGGCCTTTACTGTGTGCCTAAATGGAGTTGAATATACTCCATCTCCAATTAAAATTACTGGCTAGCTAGGAAGGCATACATTTTTAACATGAAAACAAGAAAATATGAAATTATTAATTACCACAAGTTTGTATAATGATAAGTTTATCCTTTATAATTGCTCTCTTCTCTCCCACACCACATCCCAAGACTGAGATTTATCATTTGAGAAAAATGAAGAATGAGCGAGGATTAATTAATAAAGATAAGTTAAGAAATTAATACATCCATTATCTTTATCTACCAAAGATAAAACACTCATATTTATATTGTGACTTTATTTCAAATCTCTGAATTTTTATGAGAAGTTATTTATACCATTATTATTAATTTTTAATTTTTTAGTCTCAATCATTCAGTGATATTTACCTTTCATTTAACTCTAATATATTAATTATGAATCACTCTCTATTCATGTGGTTGTTTAATTTTAAATCTTTGAATTTCTATGAAAAATTATTTATGGTATTATTAATAATATAATTTTTTATTCTTTAATATTAATTTTTCTAACATCTATGTTATTTTAATTTTTTGTAGTATAGAGTTAATATAAATATTTCAATTCTTCTTTTTTACCAATTTTTCTATCTCTTCTGTGTAATGACTTTCTTCGTCTTTGTTCAAAAAAAAATTACGTCTCATCTTTTTGTGAAGGTATTTATTAGAAGATTCATATATATTTCTAAGGCAATTCTTTCATATTGTCATCTTTAATATATCCGAATAATAATATTTTTTTCCGTGCCTTTCTTCTTTTATCTGTTTAGCTAACACTAACTCAGCGTACTATTGGAGATTCAAATTAATTTTTTATTATTAATTTTAAATTAAATATTTAAAATATTTAATTAGTTTAATTAATTAAATTACAAACATAATTTTATGTTCTAATATTGTATGTGCATATTTTCATTCATTTTTTATTCTAAATTACTTCCTTCCACTAAAATTAGATGTCATACTCATTTCAATCTTATATATTATTTACATATTACATGTCATTTTGACATTTTCATCTCTCATTATCTCATATATACTTTAATGACATGTATTATGTAAATAATATATAAAAGTGGAATGAGTATATTATCTAATTTTAATGAGAGAAAATAATTCAGAATAAGAAATGAATGAAAAATATACACATATAATATTATAATATAAAAATTATGTCTGTAATTGAATTAATTAAACTAATTAAAATTTTAAAATATTTAATTTAAAATTAATAATATAAAAACTATTTTGAATCTCGAATAATACGTGGGGTTACGTGCTAGTATTCTCAAATTTTGTGTCATGGAAATAGAAGTAAACAATTGATTACCACCACTCACGTAACCCACCTCACATGATACTCATTGTTAATGTTTTAATCAAACAATAACATTGCAATCAATAATCTTTAGTTATTAACCCCTCACCGATACCCATTATTATTATCACTCTCAAGTCATACCAAGCGAGTCCTAAAATATTAATTTATTTTTGTATAAAAATGCGATGCTAAAATATCGCTTATTTCGGAATATCGCTTATTTTAATATTTGGAAGGACGATAACAAATATTTTAGAGTAATAGCGAAGTACTGCTTCATTAAAGTGCAACATGAAAGTAAATAAGGGTGATATTCCGAAAATGTCATTCTACAAGACAAAATAGGAAATATGAGTGTATGATTGGAATCAAATCGATGAAGACAACTAGGGTGTCTTGAAAATATTTAAATATTGTAAATAATTCTTCTTATCATTATTAAAATAAAAATAAATATTTTATAGAGATAAAGAAGTGATTCACATTTAGTAAATAAGAGGTAATATTTCTTTCTCATTTACAAAATATTGTTTTAACTATATACGTTTATTTTATGTGGATATAGGGGTTTTGTAATTTCATGGCTCATGTGTCACTTTCAGAAAAAGGGCCCTGAGCAAAACGAATATGACTATTAACCTACCTTTCTCCTTCCATATCACACTTTTATTCGTCTTTGCTTATATCACCTTTCTAATTGTCCCTTCTCGTACATGGGGTAAACTAACACAAAATATCATAATGTAAAATTGGCTTTTCCTTCTATATGTTTTTCCTCTTTTAGGTAAGTTTTCGTGAATTCAAGTTCACGACTCCATTTTTCAAGTATTACAAAAGTATCATTTTTTTATATGAAGTATTATTATTTAAAAGCTTGATTTTATGAGTCGTTTTTCTCAAAATACTAAATGACGACATTTTACATATTAACGCTGATATTTAAGAGAATTCACATTAATTTGGGTTCATATAAAATTTTGTGATATATTTATGCTTCAATTAGTATAAAATAAATACAAAAATATACATATATGATATATTTTGTAGGATAAGATAACAAGCAAATGTTGAGTTTATTGATGAAATCAAATGACTCAAATGTTTAGAATATTACAATCTATATCGTGAGGTCATTGTTTGAGTCACTATTTATCTGATAAAAAAAATGCATGATCTTTTCTCCTCATAAATCCAAAATAAATGCATTAAGTATAAAATGCCACATGTCAAATGCAAATACAAATTAATGCGCAATATTAATAATACTCCCTCATGTTCCGGTGAAAGTTTCTATTTTTTTAATAAGTCTCATGCGTATCAGATGCATGCGTATTATATAATCTATTTTTTTTCTTATACAAGACTTAACCTTTTATTTTGATCTGTCCCAGACAAAGCTTCACATTCTATTCTCTTCATGAATCACATTAATTGTGCAATATCACAATTGATAATAATAGTACTCATTAGCATTTGTGCCCAAAAACTATGAAAATTATGAGAGAAAAAATCACAAAGGGTCATGTAACTTTGTCCGAATCCACAAATGATCCTTTATGTTTTTACTTTATCAATTTTGGTCATTTTGATTTCAATTCTAGTCAGTTTCACTGGAAAATTGAAAATTTTGACCCGAAAATGACCGGAAATATTATGTAGCACACAAAATAATGCAAAAAAAAATATTGAAATGACGGGTTCAATGAAAAGAAGAGAATAGTATAAGTTTCGACACTCTCCTCAACGTAAATCACTCGAAATTAGCCATGATAATGAATGAAATTCGTGATTTTGAAGTTGCGAATCACGGGAGAGGTGTAAACAAAACATGAAATTGATTGAGGGTTTTTCTTTCTTGGTGTAAGACAATTCAAATGAGAGTGGTGACGACCGTCAATGTGGCCAAAATAAAAATTAGGTCAATTTTTTGATCAAATTTTAAATTATCCGGCAAAAAGGACTACAATTGAAACAAAAAGGACCACAATTGATAAAATAAAAATTTACTGAACTATTTTTGGATTCGAGCAAAGTTACGGGACTATTTGTGATATTTTATCAAAATTATGAATAACTTATGCCGCTTGCTCCATGAGAAAATCTAATTTAGAACTCATTATTAATATATACTACATTTATAAAGAAATATTTCAATATAATCAATTGAGAGGTGAGGAGGTCCCCCTACTCGATTCTGTTGCTGGATTGCCGTTTTCATAGGACACTCTCTCTTTCTTCTATTATTAGTCCACCTTTATATGAGAGTATTACTTTTTGCCTTACATATTTGATACGCAAAAAGTTATATAGGAGTATAAGAAATGTATGATTATGTGACCTCACGGACTTCAACCAAATTATGTTTCATGTAATTATATATAGTACTATTAGATACAATCATTACATAATTATTATACTGTTGAATAAAAAATAATTAGTAGCAGTAATATGGTTTTAATAAGGGTAATTGAAATGAAATATAGAACATCATTGCATAAAATATTGTACGAATGAGTCATCGCCAGTAACGTTTATGCTAATAAAATGTTCAACAAACGTTTCCGTTGAATGTTACCTTCGACTAAGAAGAACATTGAAATAATATTTACAAATACTATTATATTAATGATCGAATTTGATCATTTTCATGAATCATTTAATTGATTTTATTAATTAATTTAATTTTCTTATTTATATATATTTTTTATTTTATTCAATTTTTCATTTATATATATTTATATTTTAAAAATTTCATTAATTATATTAAAAAAAATCGAACCTGAATTAATAAAGTAATTCATAGTTCACCCGGCCCGAATTGTTCATGGTTTAGGGTATAGGTTTTAGAGTTCATGATTTAAGGTTTATGTTTATATAATTAATGAGAAGATTGAATTAATTAAATGATGGTGGAGACCTTGTATATGTGGCGCGCCACATAAGCGATATACATATAAATTTGTGTCCACCTGCGGGCATATGATCAAATTCGTATTAAATTATTAATGATATGCTAATAATAACTGACAATAATTTATTTTGGCAGAATGATGACGTTCCTTATATAATTTCGTAATGATAAAGTTATCCCTAGCTACATGTAATTTTATACACAGAGTGATGTCATAATCATGAATACAATTATTAAGTCCATTTTTTAATTCTTTAAGTTTTAGTTATCATTATTGTTACTATTATTTGAAATTATAGTTTTATATTTCATCTCATATACCATTAGAAATCATAAAAAATCGTATTAAGTAAATTTCGTGCTCATACAATAATTTACATTTTTATCATGACCATATATGATGTATCATATTATTAATAATATTATATGAATAATGAATTAAAATTTTCAGTGAAAACTTAATTTGGTCCCGATCGAGCGTCTTGTTGACAACCAAAATTGATGGAGTAGCGAGATTCCCAGAAAGTGTTGTTTGTTGTCACGCTTCACTCTCTCAAATTAAAGCCAAAATAGTGACACTTTGTGAAGCAAACCCTATTATACATCAATACATAGCTGCCACGTATTTTTAATTATTCTTGGAAAATACTTTCACTTACTTTAGTATGCCTTATACTCTTGGCTACTGCTTCTCTAATAAAATTGTTTAATTTACCGATTAAAAAATTAAAAAAAAAAGCCATTCAAGGATCGATACTTTTTGCCACACCCCAAAAATGTTCTCTCTTTCCCCAAAGTGCCGAAAATATTGCACTAGTATTTACTAGCATAATTACAAGAAATTGGGGATATGCTTGAAAGTTTTGAGGCATATTATCAAAAGTTGTGATTTAGGGTACAAAATCAATAAAAATCGATTAGGATTGATTAGATTTTTTTATTTTTTTTTGGGGAAGTTAATTGGACATCGTGAGTACTCCATAAAAAGCTATCACATGAAGATATCTAGTAGATATTAATAGGCATGACTACATACATATGAGTGTATTTTACATAGCTAATTAATTGGATAAAGTCTCGTGTGCAACTGGTGCATTCGTTCCAACTCTATCCATATATTAACAAAATATGTCTAATATATTCAATGAGTCAAATATTTTTTTAAATTAATCATTCAATTTAATGAGTGCACGGTGCACTAAGATGCACAAGAGACTCACTCAATTAATTAAGTACCAATTTGATAAGTAGATTAAACAATCAATTCAACTTTGTCTGACTGTTGATTCAAATGAAACATAAATCTAATTAATAGCATTCTGAAGTTATTATTATTTGAATCACATTTAATTCCATGTAATTATTGCATATTACGTCACATTCTTTATGAGTCAAGTGATTTTAGTATTGAAAAGGAGAATAATTTTTTATAGAATTCAATCTTTTCAGGACTTAGAGTGAGAGATCTTAAAGGTTTCAATAAAGCTTTATTGGGCAAGTGTGCGGGAGATTTTATTAGAACCCTGAGAGATTGTGGGCGAGAGTAATTAGGTTTAGATGAGATGAAAGTTGGGGATTGAGAGAAGGGAGAAGGAGTAGTGGGAGAGGATCGAGTCCTTTGGGATGGTGGCCGGGGAAATTTTGAAGGTTGTGGGTTGGGCACGAGGGAGTCAGGAGGGCTGGTTTTGCATGAGGGGAAATTGAGGATGGGAGGGATACATTATTTTGTGAGGATAAATGGGCGGGATGGTCTTCTTTAAAATTGATTTTTCCTAGACTGTATCATTTAAGTCTAGATAAATCAGTGAGGGTGTGTGAGATTGGGGAGTAGATTGAGGGAGTATGGTGGTGGAAGTGACAATGGAGAAGAAATCTTTTTGATAGAGAAATCCGTGTATTCAACAATTTAATTAACTTGGTGGACAGGTTTCCACTAAATCAGGAGAAGAACCAATGTAAATGGATGGCAGCAGCGGACAGTCTCTACTCCACCAGGTCAGCATACGGTCAACTCATGAAAGGTGTGGACGAGAGCTTCGAGGAAGAGAGATAGGAATTCAAGATTATTTGGAACAATTGGATACCATCAAAAGTACGTATTCATGCCTGGCGAGTTCTTTGGGAGAGGCTTCCAACCTCTATGAACCTACATTGTCGAAATGCACTCCCACATCAAACCACGACCAATTGCCCTTTTTGCGGTGTGAGTCCTGAATCAGTAAGACATGTCCTATTCGAATGTGAGCTTTCATATAAAATTTGGATGAAATGTATTAATTGGTTCGGGTTGAACATCGCTCCTTTGTCTAAGTCGGAAATAAGCCTACTCCACTTTAGTAGGCTTATTAAAGGTAAGGACGGAATGACTATTATGGTTTATTTGTGGGAATGCATTATTTGGACACTTTGGAAAGCGAGAAACGCTAATATTTTTTGGAATATAAAGGCGGAGGTTAAAGAGCTTGTGGAAGAGATAAAAACAAGAACTTGGAGTTGGATAAACGCAAAAGATACTTGGAGGCATAAAATTTCATTAAACTCCTAAAAATATTATGTGTTAAATGTCTTGCTGACTTCGATCACTGTTTTAATATCAAATTTTGTTAAGCTACTGCTATGGGGGAGTCATTATCACACGATATTGTAATCTTGTGGGTATTTCTCATGCTCAATATTTATTAATAAATTCTTTTTTCTGATAAATAAATAAATCGAAGCTCGTGCACCAAAATTCTAACACCATTAAAAAAAATTGCATATCATCTAAAAGTCTAAACATATCAAAAAGTATGAAATTGATTTTTGTATGTATATCTCTTACAATTTCAAATAAATAGTAAGATATTTGCATAAAAAAAAATCAAATGGAATGTGGCACAACCACTTTCTTTTTATTTTTTTATTTTTACGGAAAGTAAAGAACTCAAACCCAAAAAACGCATCTATCGAGCATGCCGGCCACAGAGTTCGGTAGCTCTACCCAACAATAGGAACTATAAAATAAGCGATTAATTCTAGCAATGGTATGTGCAATCAAATTGAAACTACGATAAACCCAAGAAATAGAGAAGTGTTCTTGGCTAGCAAACAGGCTCCTTCCTTCTGCTATATAATCGCAAAGGACCGTTCCTCCATCCATACTCGTCTTCAGCGCATAAACGACCCTCTTCAAATAGGTTGAATATAAGAAATTATACTCTCATAAATTAAAAAGTTGTCGGTCGAAATATTATGGAGATGACGTCAAGTTTCAAATAATCTTTTTCTCTTTAATCAAATGTCATGAACTGAGTTATAATTAAATTGGGGGTTGGGTGGGGGGGGGGGACATCTATGATCTATTTGTATATAGTTGACACATTATGGGTTTGAATTTCACCAATAAATATATAAAATCAAGCAACAAAATCCTGTCTAACCAGATCCACACGAATCTGGTTTGGCCCATGACTTTAGACAGTGGCTCATAAGTCATATCTCACACGACCTGACTACAACAAAATAAATAAATATATAAATAAAAACTGGAATGGTCATTTGTCATCTAATTAATTATAATATCAATGCCTCGTAAATTTGCAGACTGAAAATAGTTTAATTCAATTGTTTTCTATACGTATTTTATGCTAACACTAATGTTTGTTTATAGTTTTTGAGAGGATTTGAAATCCTAGGGATTTGGAAGAGTTTGATATAAAGTAAAAAATGTATTTGTATTTGGGTGTTGCTAAATGGTAGGAATCACCCGGGGTGAAAATGGTAAAATAACTTAATTACCGTTAATGAAATCGTGATAATTTCAATTTTGACGAATCAACTATATCCTAAACATTAAATAATGAACCCTAAATCATGACCTATTCGAGCCGGGTGAACCATGAATCAGTCGGGCCGGGTATAAAATATTTCATTAAGGGTAATAAGGTAAATTTACACATCTAAAGGGTGTTCACCCATAGGTGAATCACCCCATTTAGCATTACCATAATTTTTTATATGTTTGGGAATGTGGATTTTGTAGAATTTGATAAAGTAGAATTTTGAAAAAGTAGATGATAGAAAATAATATTATATTGCAAAAGGTAATATAGAAATGATTGAATGATTATATAATGATAATAAAGTAAAAAAAGTAGGAGAAAAAGTATTGAATTGAATAAATAATAATAATTGAATAGTGTATGATAGATAGTGTATTGAAAATTGTGTTTGAAAAAGATAAAATATGTGTATTGTAGGTATTATAGAGTAGAATTTTGGAAGATAAAACCCTATACTGAAATCCTGATAAGCAAACGGAGATTTGAGATTTGAAATTCCAAACGCGGCTTTCCAATCCATAAACAAA
The DNA here is from genome assembly GCA_037126765.1 of Stenogyne calaminthoides. Classification (NCBI taxonomy): domain Eukaryota; kingdom Viridiplantae; phylum Streptophyta; class Magnoliopsida; order Lamiales; family Lamiaceae; genus Stenogyne; species Stenogyne calaminthoides. The sequence goes on from JBBCBC010000004.1 coordinate 48,007,024, forward strand.
CATACCACACGTTGTGAATTGTGAGATCACTTTATTCAAATGATCAAATTAATTTTAGGGCGCGACTACCTACACCCACAAAATTACTAAGTACACCAATTGCTAAATTAACCCATCATATATTTATGTTATTTTTTAATTTTTCTTAGTACACCCCCTAAAAATTTACTATTATAACCTTAATACAATATTTAGACTCACACTATTAAATACACATAATCACCAAATTAATTTACAATTTAGGGTTAAAAATTGACAACCCCCTCTTCACAACTGAATTCGGCAGCATCCCTCACCCCTTAGTCCTCACCGGTGTTTCTGTTCAGCGGCACCGTGTCAGAAAGAGAAAGTGTGTTTCGTTCCATTTATGTGGTATTGTCCGAATGACTAGCCATTTTTTTTGTAAAAGTAACCAAAATTGATGTTTGTTCGTTAATGATTTGTTCGATATTTCTACTTTAATCACTATTTTTTTGTATTATCTTCTTTTCTATATTGATACTTTTTTCATTAGTTTCTTCTTCCCAATAAATTGAACATATCTGTGTTATTCACTAAATTGAACTTAAACAGTGACTAATAAACAAGGAAAAAGGTTAGAAGCAAGCATGAGATTACATTTGAAGATGAAGATAGCATATTTTTTTGTTAGATGACATTTAATGTAGGTGTAAAAAAAAAAGTGGGTGAACTTAATAAATTTAATATTTCTATTTTAATTACATAGGGTATAATAGTATTTTTTTATTAAGATTGTTTTTGTCAAAAATACAAAGGTGGGCATACTCAGCAAATGTACGAGTATGGATAGTTGAGCCCATAATTTTATTAAGTAGTTAAAAATAAAAATAAGTAAGGATTAGTATGTAAAGGTAGATCTTAATTTAGTTTCGTTTCACACCCAGTCTCACATCAAAATTGCCTTTATTATTATTATTATTAGTGGGTAACAAACGTCTATGCTCGTATAATATGTCTACTAGTAATTGACCCATGCACGATTATAATTACACAATTAATTTATATTAAATTTTTATAAATATTTATATTAAAGTATTTTTTTTTATTTTGAAGAGACAATGTTTTTTATAGATGATATTTTTTTAATAGAGAAATATTAATCTTTTAAAAATTTTAAAAATAATATAAAAAAAATATTTGTTATTGTTGAAAAATTAAAATAAAATTTTAGGTTTGTAAGGAAGAGAAATAAGAGAAATAAATTTGTATTCAACTAATCTTTGACTTTTTTACGATCAGAAATAACTTCGTCATTCCTAACGCCAGGAAGTCCTTTGATTATCATTGAATCGCTGATCCAACATATAATATTATTTTTAAATGATTGCACTTTGCACTAGGACGATTGTATTGTGTATATTACAATCGTACTGCATCGCTCAACTAATAAATTAAATTAATAATTATAAAATAATAAAAATATTCCTTTTATTAAAATAAAGGGGTTAATATCAATTTTGGTCACCAAATTTTATATCATTTTCAATTTTAGTCATCGAGTTTCACTTATCATCAAATGTAGTTATTAATTTATTTTTATTTTTAATCAGTTGCAGTCAAAATTTGAACATCATATATAATTATTTAAAATAATTTATATAATAAATAAACTTAAGTTTACATAATTAAAAACATTTAACAAAAAAAAAATATTAACCCCCCACCCCAACCCCCATTCCTCTTACCCACCCCTCCTTTCCGTTTCTTTTATCCTTTTCAATGATTGGATCTTGCCGCCGCAATGTCTTCCTTCTCCTTCTTGATATTTAGATTTTTTCTAAGCAGATTTTGTAATTATATTCTGAAATTGACAAATTAAGCTCTGGAAATTGGGCTTTTTTCATTGATGAAAGTAGATCGATTCTGTATACGCTTATTTATTTCTGCAAGTTGGGTTCGAAATAGGTATGCAAATGGTTGTTTGTTCTTTAGTTTTCTTGTTCCTGATTTTTTTGTGAAATTTTTGATTGGGATTTTTTTTGCAAATCTTGGGCGGAGAAGGTATTACTCAATGAAGTGATGTAGTGGGGATGAGAACTAAATACATATATAGGGACATGGAAGCAATAAAAACGAAGATTGAGCGAAGACATGAAGGTTGGGGTCAAGGCAGAGTGACTGCGTGAGGGTGTGATGCTTCGGTGAGGAAGAAGATGGAGGTTGGGAAGAAAATCAACCCCCACAAAGCAAATTTTTCCATATAAAAATGATTAAGAGCTTGTTTTGAAACACTTAAAACAACTTTCAGTAGCACTTATTCTCAAATCAGCTTCCAGAAACACTTATTCTCAAAGTTGTTTAAGTATTTCAAAACACACCCTAAGTATATAAAATCTATAATTTTTTTCAAAATCACATAAAAGGGTGTTTTGGTAATTTTACAAATTTTTTTAAAGAAAATTAATTAATATGTCCATGGCGAAACTGTATCGCTTTGGACGAAGTTAGATGATGTGTCAGCTTTTTATTGGTTCCCTAATGTTAGGAAGAGATAAGTTATTCCTAACCGTAAAAGAGTCCATTTTTTTCAATCTTGACTTTGATCATTTTCTTTTTTTTTTTGAATTTGAGCTTTCTATATTATTGTCAAAATTATAGATAATTTTTTTCTTTCACGCAAATTTTAGTAACACTGAATTATTAAAATTTTCTTTATGCTTATATCATTATATGTGAAATAAAATCTGCAAAACAAAAAACAATTAATTTAATTCATGTAAGGTAATGATTCGATATAATATCTAAATAAGGGCAATCCAGAGATTTTAGGTTGGGAAGAATTAATGCATCTGTCGCGCATTATTATTATAGAATATAACATCATCTTCAAATGATACTCCATCTGTCCCATACTTGTTTTCCTATTTACTATTTGTCACATGTTTTTGTGAACGATTTTTATATTAGTAATTGAAATGATAAATTAATTTTAAAGGAAGGGTATGATAGATTAGAGACTCATCTATCATACCCCTCTTTAACATATCAACTAATTATTTCATTTACAAATACAAAAATCGTTCATTAAAGGAAGGGTATAATGATAAATAGGAAAATAAATTTAGGACAGATGGAGTAGGATTTTAAAGAACTCATCCTCTCGTGGATTCTAAATATCTAGTTTCTAGACATAAGTCTATTTGCATGTGTTGAGAAGCGTTGGCCGGGAGAGAAATTTTATCGGGGCCCAATTTATAATATAGTGTAGTAAATAAACGACTTTAGAATTTTTTATATATTTTTGAAAATTATTTGGACTAAACATCTTTATATTAACAGAGTCGAATACATTTATATGTATATTGAAAATGTGAATTATACATATTCTTTCTCTATTTTGTTACCCATTTCTCACCTAAAAATCAACATTTTATTTATAGAGTGTTAATTTTTACAAGGATTAGTAATAGTGGTGTACATTGAACATGATGCACATAATACTTTGTTTAAAGGAGACAGACATTCGTATGAGATAGTTTTATATATGATATAGGGTATAATCTATAACACAAATAATACTCATTCTTCCAAAATATTAGGCGTTATCTACACAATTTATATTTAAATGCCTTACTTACGAGATGCCATCATACAAGTCAATATCTTAATTATAAGTATATATATATAAGAAATTCAAGTGGGGTCGGGGGGCCCAGTGACCCCCCTGGGGTCAAGGTAGGTCCGTCACCGTTGAGAAGCATAGAAAAGTTAATGACCAATTTACACTCTGTAGTCAAAGTTTAAATTTTATTACGAAGATAAACATGAAGTTTAAATATACTGTGGAGGAATAATTACTACTCCCTCTATTTTTAATTAGATATCTTTTTAATCTTTTGAAATATTTTTAAAATAGATGTCGTTCTGGGATTTTTTCCCCTTTATTTCATATTTGCCCTTAATATAGTAATTTCAAAATTTCTATAAAAATATTGTGGGTATATTTTTTCAGCCAATAATAATTATTGTTAAAAATATTTAAATAATAATAATTAAGGTTAATTTTGGAAAAAAAATATGTCTTTAATTTGTCTTAAAAATCCCAAAATGACATCTATTAAAAAATGGAGGGACTATATAATAGGAGTAACTAGGCCAAACTTATTAACACAAGAAGAAAATGATTGCAAACATTTATATTTTGGGTAAATTGCATCGAATCCCATGTGGTTTGTAAAATCGGTGTCAAATCTCTCAATGCTTTAAAAATTGTGTAAAATTCCATTGTGATTTTATAAATATAGTACAAAACTCCCTTGTGATTTTTTAAATATGGTGCGAAACCTCAATTTTTGTTGAGATAATGAAAGCGTATTACAAACTCACTTTTTAGTGTGTTTTTTTTACCTTTTTTTGTTGGAAAATAAAAGAACTACCCTCCATTAACGAAAATACTTTTTTTACAATTTTTTACTTTGCCAAGGAGTACGATTCGGTGGACTGAAATTTTCTAGATATGATGCTCGAAGTCGAAGGGTTCAATTTCTACAACAAATGGCGACAATGGATGAATGAATGTATATCAAGTGCATATGCCTTGGTTCTAGTGAATGGTAGCCCTTCGGGAGAATTCAAGCTTTAGCGAGGTTTGCGTCAAGGGGACCCCCTTTCCCATTTCCTATATCTCCATGTGGCTGAGGGTCTCAGCCTCATGGTCTCCAAGGCGACGGATAAAGACAGTTTTAGTGCTGCTGAAATTGGGCAAGACAATGTCCGAATTTCTCACCTGCAATATATTGATGATACAATCTTCATAGGATCGGTATGCCCACAAAACGCTTGGGTAATGAAAAGAATCCTGAATTTTTTTGAATATCTCTCGGGCCTCAAGATCAACTACAACAAATGTTGTTTGTTGGGTCTAAATGTGGGCGAAAACAGAATTCAAGAGATGACGAAAATACTGGGTTGTGTCATTGGAGAGCTCCCTTTTTCTTATTTGGGCATCCGAGTTGGTGCAAGTTACAAGAAACCGAGTGAATGGGCTAGCCTAGGGCAGAATTTTCAGAAAAAAGATAAAGTTTTGGGAAGATCGGAAGGTCTCTTTTGGGGGTCGTATTACCCTTCTAAATGCAGTTTTGTCTTCATTGCCAATCTACCAGTTCTCCTTCTGCAAAATACCAAAAACTACCTTGAGTGCTTTATCTTACTTACAACGAAAATTCCTTTGGGTGGGTGTGAGAACAACACTAAAACGTGTTGGGTGAGTTGGAAAAATATATGTAAATCTAAATCTCCAGGGGCCTTAGGGTAAGGGACTTGGGGGGGGGTTAATAGGGTGTTACTGGGAAAATGGGTTTGGAGGTTTCTTGTTGAGGGAAATGGGTTGTGGGTTAGAGTTTGAAGATCTTTATATGGGAAGATTGATGTGGGGAAGTCGGGTGTCATCACAAAGGGTAGTTGGAATAGGATGTCGAGTTGGTGGAAAGATGTTTTACCTATTATGTCGGGAGAAGGGGGGAAATGGTTGTGGGGAAACTTAGAAAGGTGTGTAGGGAATGGGAAAAATACGAGTTTTTGGGAAAGTGAGTGGGTTGGTGTTGAGTCTCTTAAGAATAGGTTCACTAGGCTATTTTATTTGAGTTCGATGAGGGAGGCGATGATAAGTGAGATAGGGAGATGGATTAATGGGTCTTGGAGTTGGGAATTTAAATGGAATATGACACTCTTTGATCGTGATACATCTATGGTTAATGAGCTTTTATGCATGATTAACATGATTAAATTACTGGAAGATGAGGAAGATACATGGAAATGGAATGCATCCCCTGACAACCAATTCAAGACGAGGAGGGCATACGATATCTTGTGTGCCTCAACACCTACAGTGTGTAGGGACCCCGTTGCTAGCTCGATCATTTGTCGAATTTGGAGCAAGATCTCTCCACTTAAAACCCCAGCGATGACTTGACAACTTCTACAAGATAGACTATCTACTCGAGAGAACCTTATGAAGCGGAATATTTTACCCCAAAACAACAATGCAAACTGCCCGTTTTGCAATAGTCAACTGGAAACTACTGCCACCTTTTCATTGATTGCAACGTGTCCGTCAAAATCTGGTACGCTTGTTATAATTGGTTGGGCATTTTGGGGGCTGGTCATATTCACATATCACGGCACTTCTTGTCTCACTCTGGAATCCTTTCGGGTAAAAGAGGTAACATTTTTGCTACGAGTTTGTGGGTGTGCATTGTTTGGATTATTTGGAAAGGTAGAAACAAACTGATTTTTTATGGAAAAGACTTTGATCCGGAGAAGGCAATGGAAGAAATTAAGGGAAGATTCTGGAGTTGATGTTCTATGAAATATTCATTTTTTTTGTAATTATTCATTTTCCGATTGGTTAGAAAATCCTCGGATAATACTTGAAAGTTAATGTCTCATGTAAAATTACTTCACTGTACAGTGACAACTCTTGTTCTTGTTCAAAGTTGAATAAAAGAACTTTTTCCTACCAAAAAAAAAGAGAGCAGGTTTTATGTGAAAGTGGTGCACCATACACTACTATCCATATTACTGAATATGGATCCAGTCATGACCCGCAAATATTTAAAGGATATCTACTTTGTATATGAAAATCTTTACGCAAGTGCCAGTGGCCAAGTGGTAAGCTTGGTTATCTTTTCCCAGGATAGGGCAGGTTCGAAACCTGAGCACCCATTGCCGTTTTTTAATTTTTATAGAGGTGGTTTGGTGGCTGTGTGAGTACCAACAATAATGTTAATAAAATTTTCCTCTTTCTAACTTATTTCTGGGCCAAAGGCCCAATGGCCAAAAGTCCAATTATAAATTTATTTTTTGGGTATAACTAATATTACTAGAATAAAATTATTATTCTACATATATATTTCATTAAATAAACTAATAAGTAATATTTTTTTTAAGGTAAACTCCCAAATCCCAATTCAACGAATCTAAATGTTAATTAAAAAAAAAAAATATATATATATATTATTAATTAATAATATTAAAATTAATATTTTGCTAAAAATAGGTATCAAATTCATAGTAATTTTCTTTTGTCGTCTTTTATTTTTCTACCATGTAGATCAACGATAAATGCTATAGAAAATCTTAAGAGTTGCGACACCTTAAAATTTACCTCAAACTCATATATCATAACTTATATCAATTAATATTAAAGCTCATGTGGTAGCAAAGTCATATATTATAGTTTATATCAACTAATACTATAGCTCATATAATTTAATACTATATCTCATATCGTCTAATATTATAGCTCATGAGGTAGCAAAATCATATACCGTAGCTTATATCAATTAATACCATAACTCATATCAACTAAAACTATTGCTCAAAAGTAGCAAACTCATATACCTAGCTCATATCAACTAATACTACAATTTATACCAATTAATACTATAGCTCATATAATTTATTACTATAGCAAACTCATATACCATAGCTTGTACCAATTTATACTAAACTCATATACCATAGCTTATATCAATTAATACTATAACTCATATTAATTAATACTATAGCTCATATTATACCAATTAATATTATAACTTATACCAATTAATACTATAGCTCATATCATTTAATACTATAGCTCGTATAATTTAATACTATAGCCCATATAAGTATCATATTCACTTATACTATAACTCATATCATGTAATACCATAGCTCATATAAATTAATACTATATCTTATATCACCTAATACTATAGTTCATTTATACTAATACTATAGCTCATATAACATCAATTTATACAATATTGTTGCCCAAATTAAAGAGTAACTAATTAATACTATTTCTCAAATCAACTAATATTATAGCACATATCTACTCGTACCATACATAATATCAAATAATACTAGTATCAAATAGTACTGCACAATGTGAATACGGGTTTGAAACTTTTCTGCTGTAATTTTTCATTGTCACACATCAACGTGAAAAACAATTACTATATAATTGATCTACCCAATCTAAAAATGTATGGAAACCATATCAATAAACTCAATGTACAGAATGTTTAACATCACAAATACAACCAACATCACATTCCCAACTTCCCTATTCCAATTTGAAGTTAGAAAAATTGTAATATTACACCGCACAATGGAAGAAAAACATATCCAGTTTTAGATAACCTATACATCACCAATAAGTTCTTTTGGAGCAACCTATGTGTTCAAACATCTTACCCTGAAAGTAAATATTTCAATGGCACAACAACAATAGTATTTCTAATGTATTCAACTAACAATATATCAAATATCATTTTAACAAACAATCTTTCTAATCTATTCAATTCAATCCTGCACCTTCATTTTTTCTATTCTAATTTCACATAATTTCTTCAACTATCCCGGTACTTCTTTTTTCTTCATCTCATTGAACTTTAGTTTTCTCAGCAATACCTTCAACAATGAGGGTTCAACAAATTAACATAGTGTAACACCATCTAAGTGAATACTTCCTCTTATAAGGATCCATGTCCTTCAAGTAACATTGTTTTTGCCGCTTGCCCATCCTTCAATAAACAAATGAGAGGATTCAACAAATTATTTAATTGAAACAAAGACATAAAGATATGATATTATAGAAGTATGTTGATAATTTGTTCCTAATTGCATGATATCTAACAATAACAAAGCTTTAATCAAGGTTCTGATATTTATTCTCATATTCTGTTCATATTCACATATTCTGTTCATATTCGTGAAAGTGTGACCGAAGGTAAGTCGTAAAATTGCGGATATTTGAAGCTTGAAATTCTGCAACTTGGGCTTCGTCGTTTTTTACCCATTCAAGTTGGGCTGAATTGAAATCCTAAAGTTTGTTGGGTGTTTCTTTCTCCAGATTTGGGTGTATCTATCTTCTGGAATTGAAATCATGGTGTGGGTTTTCTCTAAATTTTGTTTCTTTCTCTCGGAAGTTTCTTTCTCCAGATTTGGGTGTTTCATAACTGCACTTTTGATGATAATGGTGGAGCAAATTTAGATGATAGATTGTATTGAATTGTGATGAGGAAAAATGGTATTTGGGCTATTCTTGCTTCTCTTGATCGAAATTTATTTGATGAAATTGCAATTTTGGGTACGAATATTTGGGTTAATTTTGGGTATGCTGCAGAAATTTGGGTTAATTTTGTGAAGGAGAAGGTTAAATTTGGGTATGGATATGCCGCAGAAATTATTATTGATTACAAATGGAAAGAAATATTGCAAATTGGGTATGAAGGAGAAGAGTAAATTGGTATTTTTCATATGTTAATTATTTTTTAATATTTTATATCACTTTTAATACATCTTACCCATCAACTTACAATATTTTATATCCACTTTTTAATATTGACTATCAATCAATTTTGTAGGAGTTCATCTCATTAAATTAGTCTAGACATTGGTATTGTAGGAATTTTCATCATTGCTACCAATCGACCCTAAAATAAAATAAATGTAGGACTCGGAAAAACAAAAGGACCTTATTGAAACACAACAATATATTAATGATCAATGAAAGGAGAAATAAAAAACTTGAGAATTCTCTAAACAATATACAATACTCAATTGGCCCCAGAAAATTCGTTTTAAATTTTATATTTATAAAATAAAACACAAAGTGAATACCTTAAAATGGTACGAATGATCTTGAACCTTCATTCTATAATATTTCCAAAATAGGAAAGGTAAAAATAAAAGATTCCACTTTTTTTTTTTATTCTCAAAACTAGTTTTTTTTTTTAATTCTCAAAACTAGTTGAAATTGACGTTAGTTGAAGTGTCATAATTAATTCGCGATATCTCGTCTATCAAGGCCCAATGGCCCCAACTGAGTGCAAACATAAGCACGTGCCTCTGGGCTTAAGTACAGAATAAGGCCTGAATTACTTTCTAACTTAAAAAATATGGTAGGATATTTCCACGATGATGACAAAACTTTAATTCGTCAACAAAAAATTGTGATCGTGTTATGAAGCATTAAATGATGGGGCTCACATCTAGATCTGATTTGATGATATACTAGAAAAATCTAAGATTACAATCCCTATAGGTTGAGATTATTGCAAAAGGTGATAAAATAAAATGAGGAAAACAACTTAAAGAAAAAACCACAAACAAAAAATATAAGAATCACAAAGAGCTCTTTCAAGAAATTGATATTTTCGGTTGCTATAACCAGCATGAACTTGAGAATTAATTAACTAGACGAATTGAATAGACTGACGATATTTTTTTCTCAATACAAGAAAAGTTCTTTAGAAAATAAAACTTGGACCCATCTCACGCAAGTACACCTTTAAAATGTATGAATAGGGGAGAATGTGAGTGGGGGAGTAGTAAAGGGCCCGTTAAGCAAGCCCAAAGCGATGTAACGGTAGGCGGCCTCAGTTAAATGGATCCCATCCCAATTTGCAGCAGCTTTCGGATCCAAACAAGCCCTTGACCCAAAGTGTCCACATCTTGCTGAGCTATTGAAATTGTACGGCCCACCTCCTCCACAGCATGCCACTAGACTCCCATCTGAAAATCCTGTATTAAGAAATTCAATGGCCCATTTTAGTGCATTTTTCGTCTTTAAAACAAAAAATAAATAGCACTAATTTTTAATGAAAAATAAAACTGGAAATGAATCAAGAAATTAATAATCCGGATCATGCCATAATCACTTGAACTTCCACCAAAAAGTCCGATTACCATCAACCTAAGTTGTGTTTGAGTATAATCTGTATTATCAAGCCCATTTTAAAATTGTCATTCAAGATTCTTTCAAAAAAAAAAAAATTGTCATTCAAGATTCTTTCAAAAAAAAAAAAAAAAATTGTCATTCAAGTTACAATAAATATATCATGTCCAATATATATAATATTCCAATACACTCCAAAAAGACATGCATATCCTAACACAACTCAACTGGCCTCATATTTGTTTTCCTATCACATTTTGTATTTCTACCATATGAATTCATGCACGTGTTGTGTATGTAAATATTAATAATAGACTATTAAACTGTCTAAGATTTAGTCACGTGATGAAAAAATGTTAACAAATCCGTTGTAGTCTAGTTGGTCAGGATACTCGGCTCTCACCCGAGAGACCCGGGTTCAAGTCCCGGCAACGGAATATTTTTTATTTTATAAAATTTTAGTTGCTCCAGAAAATATTTATTATTATAAAATGAAAAAATGAAATAGGAAAGATGAAAGCACAGACTATTAATCTGAACCATTAATGCTTCGTAACAAAATCTCAATTAGCAAATAATAAAAAAAATTTTAATACCAAAAACAAATAAAAACATCAAAGGTTCTACTCACCATAATGTTGGGGTGCATGGAAAAATCTTTTAGAAGCACCATAATAATCAGCATAACTTATTTTTGCATGAGGATATTTCTGCCTTAGCTTTTCCAACGCAATTTTGAGCTGAGAATTATGGTACTTGGAGAAAGCGTTATACGGTTTCAGACACCCATTTTGGTCGTAGGCCGACTTGTCTGCTGTCCTAAACAAGGTTAGATACATCGTGTTGCAGCCAATTGGCAGGTTCCCTGGCACTATTAGTTCTACTGCACCTTCATCTATAAGCAGCTACATAAAAACACAATAATTAACAACTAATTGTAAAAATTTGATGGTCAAAAAAATAATGCAGACTACTTACACTAGTAGCTGCGACAATAGCTTCAACTACCAATTGTACCATAGCCTTAATTTGTTTAATAGTTCCACCCACAAAAAAAGGGTAGTTGTAGTCATTACCACCAATCTCCCCCACCAGAAATAGACTCCTATTAAAATAATTTGCACAATCTGTCCCAACAGTAAAAAAAAAAAACAATTAATTACTTAATTATTGTCATCTATCATATAAATATGCAGTCAATGTTGTAGATCCTAGACTCTTAAGTCTTAATGCATGCTAGCTTGTGTATGAAATTAAAGTCAATTTCTCAATTTCTAATAATTTGTTTTAATATGATCATACTATTATTAGTAATTTTCAAGATGAATATATTTTAAATTAGTAGTACCTTGTTTAGTTGAACAGAGGGTGGATTTGAGTTTTTTGAACCAGGCAAGCTGCACACTTAATGTGTCATTTGTCTCGAGGAACTGTCCGACGTTTTGATCGTAGAAGAATTTAGAGTCTAAAGCCGTAGCTCCGGCTACTGCAAAGTTCACGCCGTGCTCAAACTTTACGCCCTTGGTGAGACCCAAATACGGAGGCAAATAAGGTAATCCATACGCCTCCGCTGTACGTAATTCATCATTTTATTGTAATGATATCATTCATCAATGTATGTACACAAACTCATTTGTACAATAAAACTTGAGTTGAATTAGGTAAGTAAATATATATGCTGATAGTACAAATTGGTACATATTAAAAAATTAATTTGACACTGATAAGTCACAACTACATAAGGCACATCTTAGCTATATATATTGTGACATGTTTAAGACTTCAAAATGATGTTATTACTTGGGATATAAGTTTTAAGATTTATAAATGCAGAATTGTATGGATAATTAATACTATATATATAGTATCAATATATAAATTAGAAAATTAGAATTTATAGTGGAAATTAATTAAAATTGTGACATGTACGTAACGTACCTATAAAGTCGACAATGAGGCGGCCATCGGAACAACGGCCGGTAGCACGGCGGAAGAATGTTTCGCCGTAAGGTAGTTTGCCGATGACCGGAAATTTGAGGGCTCCAGAAAGCAGGAGATTTCCAGTATCGGCGAGAGAGTCACCAAAGCTGAAAATTGAGTCATATTTGCATTCAACAGTGCTTGCAAAGGCAATGACAAAAATGAAAATTACTATCAAATTCATGCTACCGAATTAATTTGTGATAACATGGCCTGCTGGCATTGGGTGATGCCACTCATCTTAAATAGGAGTCTCCCCAACTGCTCTGTGGTCATTTCTGGTTGGAGTACTGACATAAATTAATTTGCAATCTTATTTACACCCATTTTTTTCAATTTTTTTAAGCACTAGTCTGAAAACCCCAAAACACCCTTACAAATTTTGTGGTATACACCTAAGGCTAAGGGGTAGATCCGTCTCTGGTGCTGGGGCGAGTTTAGGCAGAATAGGGGGGAGACGGGTTTGGGTTGATCAGTAAACTGATCTCGACTTTTTTAGCGGGAACCTCCTTTTCTTTTTTCAAATGTATTATTATGATGCCTTTTTTATATAAGCCTAAAAACACATAGTAGTCTGGTTTTAGAAACTTGATTCATATATGCAGGTGAGTAAATGAAAAATGGATCTATCTACATAGTCAAATATTGTGCAATTCATAAAGTTTATGAATAATTGTATTAAATAATTATAATATTAGTTGCTGCCAATTTTCATGTAAGTTGTAAAATCAGTTCCCTATTTAGAATATATACATAAAAAATTAACAAGGCAAAGCTAGTGACAAAATTTATGTGGACCAATTGAGTGATTACACTAGAAAGTGTGATAGCAACACTTGAACTACCTAAAAAAAATACATAATTTAATTTCCGAGTGCGAAAGATCAACATCAGCTATAAAAGATGAAATTTTTTGACTTGTGATAAAATATAATTCAACTCTGAGTTCGTTTCTATAAGGGAAAATAGAAATACATCATCAAATAAGGGTTGCAAGATTTTGCCCATCATGTCACTGGATAGAATTTTATTTCCTCTAGTTGCTAATTTATCAAAATTTGCGACTACCACAACCACATCATCAATAAACAAGTGACATATATATCATATTTATATCCTCCCGTTATTAATATATGGCATCAACAAACACCGTTACACTATAAACAGCACCCGACTTGGTGATAACATAATTGACACAAGTATTAATAATATATATATATATATAAAGTCAAATAGCTGTATTCCAAAATTCCTATAATCTCAATAACTCTAATTTTAAATTTATTTTCAACTGTTCATCTAAATATTTTAAGATATAACAATATTTTAAAAGATATCATACTTCAATATCTTTTATTTTTTCCTTTAATATCTTACAAACAATAAAATAAATTCACAAAATATATCCTTTAATATCTTACCAACAATTATTTTAAAATTTAATTTAATATCTTACCAACAATTATAATAAAATTCCATATATAATTCGCATGCACTACCACCGATTCCATAAACAATACTCCACACCCCTATACTGCCACCGCCTTTGGTAATTTTAGAATTAAAGGTTAAGTTCCATGCTTTATTTATATGTTTTGTGTATGTTTTATGTTTATGTTAATTAATTGTCCACCTATTTGTTTTAATATTTTTATGGGTCGTCCTACATGTTAAAAAACTGATTTGTTTGGAGTTTTATCATAGTAAGACAAAATCCCTTTAATCTCAATAGAGTGGGTCTCATGTGACGTGGATGATCGTCAAGATTTCATAGTGTATTTTTAAACGCGTCTATTTCAAAACAGAAAGCATGCAACTATATTCCCATATTAACTTGATTTGACTTTTCGTGTAAATAAGTCGATTTTTTTAGCATAATAAGTTGCACACTTTTAAAATGTACTATGAATCTTGTGGTCTTGAAATAAGTCATCAAAGACTCCTAGCCATCTCAATATGACTCAAAAAAATCTAAAGGCAAGAGATTTTTCTATAACTCTAATAATTTGGAAAAAATCTATTCGTCAAAGATTTTTTCTATAACTCTAATTTGAAAAAAATCTATTCGGCAAAGATTTGATTTGATTTGATGTTAGATTTGATTTATATTTAGGGCCCAAGTTATTTTTTTTAGCCTGACGTTATTACTCTATTTAACCCTAATTAAACTGCACGCCTACCCTCTTCTTCGTAGATACTTCACGTCGACAGGTATATATTTAACCTTTATTATGCGCTTATGTGTTGAATGTGGTTTTTCTCTTTTTCCTTCTTCGAGTATGATTCATTGCTGATTCTGTTTAGTTGATTTGTTCATTTTCTTTGTGAATGGAAATCGCATTCCATGTGAAAAAGGCAATATAAATACCAGTATCAAACAACCTCAAATTGATTGAGCATAACGATTTTAAATTCATTCTTAAACCTTTCTATTCAAAGACAACTTAATAGTAAAGCAAAATCTTTCATATGTGTGATCAATATGAAGTATAATGTTCTTACAAATATTGATCCTTAATTTTAATAATGTTTAAAGATTCAATAAATAACCCCTTTATCTAATAATTAAGTATATTTATCAAATTAAATTTTCATATGTACTTAATTCCAATTAAATTGCTTTATTTGCAAATTTTTATGTATTACTCACTAAGATTCATACATTATTCCATGCTATATTTAAAATAGGGAACTAAAATTCATGCAACTATTCGAAAGTTTTTGATTAAAAAATACGAGAAGCTGCTAAAGAAGGGCGTCAGTTACATGATATCAAAATTTGATATTGGACTAAACAATGGAAAAGTACAATCGACTGTCCACCCTTACAAATTGTATTTCAACTTCAAAACCAATATTGAAAGATGTTCCGACGTCGAAGTGAAAAAATCAGAGTTTCAATTTATCACTTTGGAAGAAATAAAGTTATGGACCGAAGATGAAACAAAAATACAAAAACTATATTTCAACTTCAAAACCAATATTGAAAGATGTTCCGACGTCGAAGTAAAAAATCAGAGTTTCAATTTATCACTTTGGAAGAAATAAAGTTACGGACCGAAGATGAAGCAAAAATACAAATAGGTTTAAATATCCATATATTAATATTCTACTAATTATGTGACATCATAATCATAGGAATCAATTTATAATTTATTTATTTATGTATGTATTTCAATTAATAAAATTATGTACAAATATCATTGCTTTCATCGTTCGTATTTATAACGTGGATGAGGTAAAGGTCGACGAAAGAATAGCTAAAAAAGTGGACATAGAGATTGAGGACGAAAGGTATTAATTTGCATTTACTTCTTTCAATTACGTATAAGCGTGCGATTATATCATAATTTGCTAATATGGAATCTCAATGGCAATTTTATTTATGTAGTCGCACAAGAATTACTTGCACATTATGGGAGGACTATTACGAACCATTAGTGAGTTACAATAACGAGCACCCAAATGATCAGATTATTATTGTTTTAGAATATACAAATAGAGGTATTTTTATACCAATTACCTTTTAAAAATAATTTACATATTTTGCTTATATTAATATTAACTGTTTTTCTATACAAGAAAAATATGTCTCTAATACAATGTATGCAAGTCATCTTACTATTAATGGAGATATTTCCGAGATTCATAATGATAGAAAGAGGTATGTTTTATTTAATACTTATAATTCAATTTTATTAGTTGGCTCCTGAAATTATTTTGTAAAAATTATCAATTTATTCAGGCTTGAAACCAACCTTATTAAGATTCCTACCCCAATAATTGCATGAAAAACCCAACGCATTCGAACATCTGCTTACGACGAGTTCGACGAGAATGTTGAGATTTAATGTTGTGCTGACATTGATGAGATAAAAATGATATTTCCAGAATTTTACTTAAGATGGAAGTCCATTTATATTTTGCAAACAATACACATAAGAAAAAACAATAATTTAAAATATTAATGTTTGTTTCAAGGAATCTTACTGCGTTATAATAGCGACCTGCCACAACATACATAATTCATATAATTGGTTTTATCACACGTGCCCAAAGTGCACCAAAAAGGTTTCCCTTGAAAATGGAAAAGTGGACTTGCGAGAAGTGTAAAACCAACCCAAGTTCAGTTAATACCAGGTAGTATTTTATATTACGAATTATATCTTTCAAAATTTACTTAAATATATTTTGGTATTTAAAATATTGTACTTTAATATAATACTTCTTTTAGGTTCAAGATCACAATGCATGTTGTTGACCAAACTGAATCAACATCTTTGATTCTATTCGACAGTGATGTGTTCAAATTGATTGGAAAAATGGCTTTGGATATTCTCAATGATATGGACGAGGTAATTACACAATATTACAAATTTCTCGATCAAAAAAAAAATTATTACAAATTTCTAATCTCACTAACAAATTCAATGAAACAACAAATCCATCATTTTAAAATTAACAAATATTAATCTAACCTAATCTCCATGCATCTTATTCTACTATGCAAAAAGGTTTGGATGATAAATTCCCCTCAGAACTAGAAGAGTTGGTTGGCAGAAAATTCATATTTCGATTCCATATTTCACAATTCAATTTGGACAACAATTATGATGTATATACTGTTGTCAAGTTATCTTCCGATGAGAATTTGATAAAAAAAATCAAGGAGAAAAACCGATCATCCAAGGTAGTCAGTATTCTTATTAATTTATTATTTAATTTAAATCTTTTGTAAATAATTAAAAAATATACATATTATTTATTTCTCAAAGAATTACTATTAATTTATAAATTTTACTTTAGCAAACTACTCCTTCATCTATTTGTGACAAACAAATGGTCTAATGTGAAGAAATAACTCCCAAGAAAAAGGGGATCAATGTCAGGAAGATGATGATGATGGTGTTGAGACTCGAGTTTCGACTACTAAGCGGATCTTGAAGGTCAAACTTGAGAATAAATAATACAACATAAAGGAGATATAGAACAACCACCTTATAGAATAATAGGAAAGTTATTTATTATCATTATAGTTTTTTAGTTGTTAATCCTTTTTTTTAGTAGTAAAAAACAATTACATTCTTAGGTTTTCCAATTTTTATAATTGACAAACTCCTGCCCATTTAGTTTTCTCTATTATTTAATTCACAATTGAACTTTTTTTTAACCTAAATTAATTCTTCATCATTGATATGTACTAAATTAATTCAAATCTCAAAATAAAATTGGACCAAAAATATAAATTTGATTTTGATAAAAATATATATATATATATATATATATATATATATATTTTTTTTAAGAACGTGTTTTGATATTTTAAATAATATTAATATACAAAACAAATTTCGACTAATGCAAACAAAATTATTTCTTATTTCTAAAAATATAAATGCATACACATACACAATTAATATATAAAACAACTAAACTGGATCATCATAAAATAAAATTAATTGAATAATCTTACTATAATATATTTCAACCCACGTAGCACGCGGGTTTAAATACTAAGTATATATATATATATATATAACTCACACAAAATATAAATTTTATTTTGGTGAAGCCATGGAAATGTGAGGACAAACAGTTTTCATCTGAGGAGTGGTGTAGGGCCCATCAAGAAAACCCTGTGCCATCAATTTGTAAACCGCCTCTGTGAAGTGATATCCCTCCCAACTAGCATACGATGAAGGATCATCACAACACGTTGCAGCTGGAGACCCGCACGGTGTCGTTTCGTTGAAATTGAACGGCTCTCTGCCTGCTCCACAGCAAGTTCTAAAAAGTTCCTTAAATCCTGCATTATTTAATAATTAAAAATTTGATTAATTCTTTAGGAAATAAATATCTCTTCCGTCTCTGATCAATTTTCACACTTCTTTTATTGGTATGTCTAGCACAATTAACTCACACTCACTCGACTTAAGTTGATTTGACTAAAATAGTTACTTTATCACTTAAATAAATAAATAAATAAAACTCTATTTTTTAAATTATGTACCCATATTAGTGTGAAAATTGATTTGCAGTAGAGGGAGTATAATTTTGATAAAATTAAATTGAAAGAAAGATATACATACCGAATTGTTTTGGGGAGACATAAATACGCTTCATGTTATTGTAATAATCGCCGTAGATTATGGTGGCATGAGGATACAGAGTTTGTATGCGGTTCAATTCCTGCTGTAGCAGCTGATTATGGTTCCGAGCCAGGTCGTTCAGCCAATCAACGCACCCTAAATTCTCATAGTCTTTATTAGTAGTACGGTTATTAAAATATTTCTGGACAAGAGAAGGAATGCAAGCTCTGGGTGGGATCCCAGGTACTAAGATTGTCTGACCCCCAAGATCAATCGCATCCTGTTAATTAATTAAGATATATGAGGGACCTATTTAATATTTAATTGGTTTCATCATATTGAACAATATTAATTTCGTACCTGGATCTTGGATCCAATGAAGTTAATGACTGATGGGGCAAGTGAATGAATAACTTCAAGGTTTACCCCCTCATCAACTAGTTTAAAGTAATCGTTTGCTCCAATCTCTCCCAATACAATCAGAGACTTTTCAAGAAATCTTTTACTATCTGTTGGATCGGTACAACAAGACTTTTCAGTTTTCATTAAAAAAACCCGAATAATCTTACGAGTAACTTATATAGGCTGATAAAATTAAAACAATTATTTTTTTCTTATTCTTGCATTGAGAAATTAAGTTCTGGTTTGTATGATTAAACAAATAAACGGTTTACTCAAAAAAAGGTTCACGTATATGTCCTGAAATTCGGTAAAATAGGTGGTGGGCTAAGAGTTTCATTGAGCTGAGGTTCCTCAATTTCAACTAATGTTAATTTAGTAGTCTGTCCGTTCCATGTTAAGTTGCACATAAATTTTGACACACAAGATAAAAAAATGGAGTAATTAACGGGTTTTGAGGGTAATAATTATATAAACATTTTGTATTAAGTAATAAATTGATTGAATTATGTGTATATATAAACGCAAAAATAATGATATTTTGTGTAAAAATTATGATTATTGTGAGAGGAAAGTTGATAAGGAATTTTATATTTTAGAGCTACGCACATTATTTTATAAAAAATGTGCAAATAATTATGGTGTGAAGTAGTAGTATTTTTTAATACTATATGTTCAAGTGTAACCTCAAATTTGGGTATGCGTTCAATTTAAATTCTGTGTCTTTTTACCCGAAATAGTGCCCAAAAATCTCTGGAACCAGTCCCATTGAATTTTCAGAGACGCACTTTTTTCAATATCATAGATTCCCCTCTTCTTAAAAAACTCGTAATTAAGCGCCGTAGCTCCAGCCACAGCAAAATTCACACCTCTACTGAAATTCCGGCCACCCTTTTCTCCACCAAGGTACGGCGGCACTACTGGTAGCCCAAACCTCTGAGCTACAACAATAACAAATTAAATCATAAATGTTTACACTTTCAATTTTTTGAAACATAAATGTTTACAATTAGTAGATCATATACATATATAATACACCCGACCACCCACATTTTTAAGAATATTCCACGCAAATTAAAAAAGCCATTAATTAATCATAAGTATATTTTCTAGTATATATACATAATGTGACCATTTTATCACTTTATTTAACTATATGGTAATTAATGTATACTATCACAACACATAGATTAATGACAAATATTTTGGATAGAAATGACAATTAATATAAGTACCTATGAAATCAGGGACGACTCGGCCGTCGGTTAATCGCCCGGTGGGGTAGTGGAAGAAAGTTCGGCCATATGGGGGGTGGGCAGCCGGCAGTGGCGGTTGGTCCGGGAGCAAAATCTGATTCCCGGTGTCGGCGATGGAATCCCCGAAACTAATGACGGATTCGAAGCATCGAGAAGCCGATTTGGTGGTTGTCGAAAATGGTGAAAATAAAAATGAAAATGCAAGTAAAATGGAGATTAGATTTAAGAATGCAGCAGACATTTTCGATACAACCCAGGCAGGCAGGCTCGACCAAAATCAGCTATTATTGTTGTCAGTGCCCCATTTTAATGGTGAATTTTACAAAGACAAAGTCTAGTGTGCAAATTTGTATAGATACAAAAACTTTAATTTTCAACCAAATTCTATAATTGATGAATGTAATACAAAATTGAATGGTTCATGGTTCACTCGGTCCGACTAGTTCATGGTTCACTCAACTCAAATAGGTCATAATTTATGGTTAATTATTTAGTATTTAGGGTGTAGCTAGTTGATTTAAGACAATTTTATAGATTTTTATCTATACAAATTTGCATACTAGACCTACTTTTTTACAAAAGATACAACCTCCTTTTGTACACCAATTATGGGGTGCAACTCTATGCATTTATCATATTTAATAAAAGATAAAAATTTGTATGAAATGTGATTCAATTATGTATTCTATCCATTTTCATTTTTTAATATATATATATATATATATATATATATATTTATTTTTTTTTTCCATTCTATTATTTCACATATGCCAATTTTCTTATTTAGTAAGGTATCAAAAGATTCTTATACCTTATTTATTGATATAAGTATATAACCACAATCATATTATACATGCATATTGATGCACATTGATTGTATTGAGACTATTTATTAGGGACAAATAAAAAGAAACATTATTGTATTTGAAATTTTTAAGGAACATTGATTAAATTTGCGTTGAAAATAGTAGAGTGACAAATAAAAAGGAACATTATTTTGAATAAAATGAGACAATTAAAAGAGATCCGCGGTAGTATCAATTAAATAATTGTATTTGAAATTTTTAGTTTTACCTATAAAATTTCTAAAATATTCTTATTTATTGAATGAAAAAAATGAAAAATGTTATAATAAAATATCACATTTCCTTTTTCATTATATAATTTCATTATCATATATATATATATATTTTTGCAATCATGCACTACTAATTATAACCATACATAGACAAAAAATATGCAAAATAAAATAATTGATGTTTAGTTAAAACTTCGACTCAGCATTCATTACATTTCTCTTATCGATGTTAAATTTGATAATGCAGGTCGATTAACTTTTTCAAATTGTTCGCATTCCTAAAATAACGCAGACAAATGATGTCCCAAAGCTACAAATCTTTCTTGAATAATGAAAAGTTTATATAGATAGACAAAAGGCAAATGGAATCAATGTTATTCCTGCGACTAGAAAGGGAAAATGAAAAACATCGGCTAACCAAAAATACCAATCAAACGGAGTAAATTAAATAGAACTGGAAAGTGGACCGGAAGAAAGAATTTGAACCCAATACGTAAAAAATTTGTGCCAGCTAGCTGTAATGTTTATCATGGGTTCACATATTCTTACCTTATCTCTGAAAATCAATCTTACTAGTATTGCTCGTCTATTTCTGGAAATTCAAACTTTTGTTACCATTTGAAGATGATATCGAAGGCTTTTTGACGTCAAATCCATGCACTCGGTCTCACCATCATTTTAGTTTGCAGACTTATATTTTGGCTGAAGTTTGTTATGGGCCGACTTCCAGGCCATTTAGAGTTTATTCAGTCTTAGGTGTTTCCAGCTACTTTTGGGCCGTTTCTTTCTCACTCTTCTGAGCCCATTTAGGTTAAATGGGTTCAACTCCTTTTGGATTCCCATGTTGGATTAGTAGTCTTTTTTTCTCCTCGTGATTTTTGGGGGCGTTTGCAGAAAAATATACATTTGAAGAATTAATTAAAATTAATGATTATGAAAATTAATTAATAGTAAAAATTAATAAAGTTTGTAAAAAAATTGAAAGAAATGTTGATAAAATTTGTAAAAAGATTAAAAGAAAAGTCGATAGAGTTTGTAATTTTTTTTAAATGATAATGTTTATAAAAAAAATTAGTTGAGTAATTATTAAAATTTTGGTATATTAGTTTTTCCCTAAGTAATTCTTAAATAAGTCCACATTAGAATAGATATTTGTATAATTTCTTTACCCGACAACATCCTTTTAAAAAAGAAAAAAACCTACATAATTAGAACACATTAGACCAGAGGAATATTGTATTTTGAATACCTAGACCAATATTTATTGGAGCAGGTGAAGTACATTTCTTATATGGTGGAATAGTAAGGTTCCGTTTGCAAATTCGATAGCAAAAACAAAAGCGCTTCGTTTTTTTTTTAAATTCTTAAAACATGTTTGCAACTACTATTTTAAGTGCTTATTAACTCTTTTGGCCAAATAGTAATTTATAGTTTTTGACTTCTACTTAAACACTTCTACCCAACCCTTAGAAAATAATACCCCAGTACCCTTATTAAAAGCACTTCTTTTGCAAATACATTTCTTTATCACTTCTAAAATTCACCTTATTTTAAAACACTTCTTATTTTTTATTTTACTATAAAAATCACTTAATATCATTTTTTTAGAGATACTAGTGTTTGCAAACACACACTAAGTCTCACACTCTATTCAAAAAGATTGGTTTAAATTTATCGATTCAATTTTTTATTTTTCTTTTTTGCACTACTAATTTCAAATTTCAATAAAAAAATTTATTTTAAATTTTATTTTTAACACACTACATAGCAAGTTAAACTTAATAGTACTCTTTTAAAGATTAAAAAATTTACATATATATTGCACGTATAAAAATAAAATTCATATTTAAAATAATTTTTTTATTGTTTTTAAAGTATTCATTTATTTATTTATTTTAATTATCTGAGTGGAATTTAAATATTTTATTTTAGATTATACTAGTTATTTTTTTATTATTATTTTACACATTTTAGTATTTGTGATGAATTTAGTACATAATTCAAAGTCATACAATTAAATTATTGTAATACACTCAGATATATACATATAATCTTTATATATTAATGAAAAATAATAGTAGGAGAAATGAATTAATATAGATTATTGAGTAGGTGAACAAAATAAATTTAATTTTACTTTTTTATATAATTCGTTTTATTACACAATTTCACGTTTAAAGCACGAGAGAATTATAAATTTATACATAAATCAAGGTAATAATTAATTATTCCTAAGTCTTACATATATGTTGTAAGACGAGGCGCCACAGTAGTTGGAAGGCGCGCACAAACAATAGATGGTGGGAGTAAAGTCGAGGCTAAATATCTATAAGCTGCCTCCGTTAAATGAATACCATCCCAATTAACATACAAAGAAGAATTCTTGCATGTTTCAGTTCCTTTATTCCCACAAAGTGACGTCGTATTAACGTTGTACGGTCCTCCAGCTCCACAGCAAGCTGTAAGCCCTCCTTTATCAAATCCTATATATAAAAAAATAGTATACCATCAACCTTGTTACTGACCTTGGTTAATCAGAGATATATATTGAATTTAGAAAATTACTCTAATTTATAAAATTCTCCCCCTTAATTATAATTTGTGGAGTAATACAAGCGAGTAAGTGAATCGTGCAACTCAAGTGTATTTTTAAAACATATATGCAACTATTTTTTACTGAAACGAATTGCAAGTTAAAAAAAAAACACTTGAATTGCACGTTGCACCTGGTGCACACCGAGTCCTACTCTATGTTAGAGTTATTGCACAAGTAAATAATAAAATTTCGGTTCCCTTTGAGAAAAATTCTAATTCTAATTGAAAAATTAGTGTTATTTAGGTTTACCGTATTTCTGGGGTGATTGAAAAAGTTGCATTGCAGTATTGTAATAGTCTGCGTAGATTATGTTGATTTTGGGATTGTGGACTCTGATGCGGTCGAGTTCAGACTGAAGCATCTTGTTGTGGTGCTGGGAAAATGCATTTAGCCAATTAAGGCAACCAGTTTTTGGGTCGTAATCTTTTTTGTTTGAATTATTCTTGAAATATGTAAGATAATATGCCGAACATCCAATTGGTAAGTTCCCTGGAACTATTATCCTCACTGCTCCACGTTTAATCAATTCCTGAATAAATAAAACTTAGATTTAATTAGATATATATTTACATGTACTAATGTATATTTATACCTCAAGTTCTCAAGCTTTAAATTTTTTATTAGTACTCATATATATATGGTGCTTAGTGCTTACAGTGATTGATGAACTGATTGCTTTGACAACTTCAGGAACGAATGTTCGAACCACATCCACGTTTTTTCCATTAAAAAAAGCGTGATTGTAGTCATTGCCTCCTATCTCTCCCATTAGGACAACGGAGGTTTCAACATATTTTTGACAATCTGCAGGATTCATTTTAAAAGATATAAATATGTAAATGAATGTATAACTAGCAAATAAACAATTGCAAGTATTATGGTGACAAATTTAAAGAACTTTGATATATGTGAATATATTGTAAATCTTAAAAAAAAGGAAATGACGCATAAAAGAAATGTTTAAAATTGTGAATTGTGTAGGTTATACTTTTAATTTCTTTTCAATAGTTGTGTATTATCCATTAATTTCATGACGTGATAGTTTATCAATTACTTTCCCTTTTAATGTGCATTATTATAATATGAAATTATTGTTCGAAGATATATTACAAAAATAAAAACTAAATATAATTAGTCATAATTATTTGACACTATAGAGTACTACAGATCCCATCGCAATAGTAATTATAAATTCAGTCAATGGAAAAAATTAAAGACAATAATACGTTACTGTTCATAACATTTTTCTATAAAATATTTATGCTATATATAAAATTAAAATAAAACTTATGTGAACCCGAGTTCACGGTGAACTAAATCTTTTTAATATTATGCATAAAACTATAATTGTTATGTACAAAAATAATTACTGTTATGCACAAAAACTATCATTATATGGACAAAAACTTGTATAGACTTTGAATACTAAGAACCTTGTTTTTAATTCATGACAATTGATCCTACCCATGGTATAATACGGGTCAAGTTCAACAGTTTAGAAAAATGTGTTGGAAATGAGTGAAATTGATCAAATAATTCAAGTTCATAGTATACACCTGGTTCATTGGAGACTAACTCAATTATATCTTAATTATTTTTTTAATAATAATAATTTTTATATATAAAAATTATAGAATTTATGTATAAATTTGATTCACAGAAGAATATCTATAAAATTAAAGACAAGTCAATAAGTTAGTTGACCATCTCATCATGCCCAATACATTTAGAGTAGGTCTAGTGTGCAAATTTGTATAGATAAAAATCTATAAAATTGTCCTAAATCAACCAACTACACCCTAAACACTAAATAATTAACCCTAAATTATGACCTATTTGAGTTGGGTGAACCATGAACTAGTCGGGCCGAGTGAACCATGAACCACTTAATTTTATATTACATTCATCAATTATAGAATATAGAATTTAGTTAAAAATTAAAACTTTTGCATTTATATAAATTTGAACACTAGACTTTGAAGTAATTGCAATAGAAGAGGCAATAAAGTTTTTCCTGTTAGTAGCGGTATACTTAATTAAAGTGTACAAATCACATGCAGTTTTCAATAGGATGGGGCGAAGCAAAATATCAAATTATTGCCCAATAACTCACTATATGTATTTTTATTTCTAAAGAAAAGTTATTAAGTGATCATTTCATCGTAAAACTCAAGTTATGATAATGAGACAAAAATTGGTGGATCAATTTTCACTTTGTTGTTGGCATCAGTTTCACTGATTTATCTTAAATTCTAATTTATCTTATAGTATTCTAAAATAATCATTACACACAATATTATGACATGTTCACATGCACTAAAATATGACCTTTTGACTTTATGTAAATCAGTAACAGAGTTTATTACACTTTTGGTCCTAAATTTTACACTTTTGGTCCCAACGCCGAAAATTTTGAAATTTTTGGTCCTAAAGTCGAAATTTTTGACACTTTTGGTCCCAAAAGCTTACACTTTTGGTCCCAAAGGACGCGTGATTTGGGACCAAAAGTGTCAAAATTTTCGGCTTTGAGACCAAAAATGTAAGCTTTGGGACCAAAAGCGTGTGGATGCGTATCCCGTGGGACCAAAAGTGAAAAAAACTCTCATAATGCATGTAATTTGAAACGGTTGATCCAACATTACACGCTTATTAATTACCCGATGGATTGTGGCAAAAAGTTGGCAAGAATATTTCCCTAAACTATTTCATCTGGACCATGAGAGACACATTTGCATAAGGAATTTTGACTCCCTTCTCTACAAAAAATGAGTCCGGCAGCGCCGTGGCTCCCGCTACCGCAAAATTCACACCACCACGAAAGCCACCGTTGCTCAAATTCTTCTCACCGTAAAACGGTTGTATCAATGGAAGCTTGAAACTTTGAGCTGCAATCCAATCATAAGGCTGATTGAATTTTACACAAAAATATATATTTTTTTATAAATACAATATTGACAAATAAAAATTATATTCCGTAAATGTTATACATTCCAATATAATTAATGAACGGGCTTATATTAATAAATGAATTATAAAATATTCATAATAGGAAAACAAGCCTGACCGAAAAAGTCGAGAACGAGTCGACCATCGGAGAATCTTCCGGTGGGATGATGAAAGAATGTTTGTCCGTAAGGCGGCGCGACGGAACGGGGTGGTTTGTTGGACGGTGGAGGGAGATGAGGTAGATTTCCAGTGTCTGCGAGAGAATCACCGAAGCTAATAATGGATTTGAAGCATGCCAAGGCCTGGTGGCTTCCTGAGAAAAGGAGGATTAGAATAAAGCATGTGAAACTCATTTTGTAATTGGGAGAAGAAGTAGTCATGAGCAAATATGATATTTATTTTGTTAAAAACAATATATCTAAATTCTTGGGACTCACTCATATGTATATTTATACACATGGAGGGAACTAGGGATAACTGATAAGTAATGTGGTTGGTGATTATATATTGAAGACTACTACTACACATTTGAGCTTGGAGAGCTCCACTTGGACAACCTTTTTTCGAAACAATTTCTTCAAGTGGTTCTTGGAGAGGGTTTATTAAAAAAAAAAAAAGTGTTAAAAAACCATTTGTCCAAGATCAAAAATTTAGACAGCGGTTCATAACTTAAATCACATGCAAAAAATAATTGGAGAGCGGTTTTGAAGCTGGCTTTGTCAAAGGTAAAACTTGGACGGACGGTTCATAACCGCTCTCCAAAAAATTAATATATATATATATATATATATATATATATATATATATATATATATATATTTTGAAAAGCTTTTATTTTTTGTTTTATTTTTTTGTTTTAATTTGTAAATTCTTTTTAGGTACAATTCAAATATTTTATTCTTTATATTCTCGTGTTATTTTTTTTAATATTCGTCGTATGTAATAAGATTAACACAAACTCTTATGTAAAATTTGTTCATAATATTACTTGTTTAAATAGAAAAGTATTACTTGTTTAGATAGAAATGTATAACTTGTTTAAAGAAAAGTATTACTTGTTTAGATGAAAAAGTATTACTTGTTTAAAGGAAAATATTACTTATTTAGATAGAAAAGTATTACTTGTTTAGAAGGAAAATTATTACAAGTTTAAAAGAAAGGTAATACTTTTTTTAAAAAAAGTACAAGTAAAAAATATAATTTTAATATAATTTAATTTAAATTTATATAAAAAAAATTATTATATAAAAATGTGATTGAATTAATAAATAAGATAATTTAAATAAAGAATTTTAAAAAAATTGTAAGAAAAAACGATTTTTAGAACATATAGAATTAATTTCATTAAATAAACGCAAGAAAAGTATTACTTGTTTAGATGAAAAAGTATTACTTGTTTAAAGAAAAGAATTACTTGTTTAAATAGAAAAGTATTACTAGCTTGTTTAAATAGAAATGTATAACTTGTTTAAAGAAATATATATATTATTTGTTTAGAAGAAAAAGTATTACTTGTTTAAAGAAAAATATTACTTATTAAGATAAAAAAAGTATATTACTTGTTTAGAAGGAAAAATATTACAAGTTTAAAAGAAAGGCACGTAGTGTACTTAAAAAAAAAACAAGTAAAAAATATAATTTTAATATAATTTAATTTAAATTTATATAAAAAAATTATTATTATATAAAAAAGTGTGATTGAATTAATAAATAAGATAATTAAAATAAAGAATTTTTAAAAAAAAATGTAAAAAAACCGAATTCTAGGACATATAGAATTAATTTCATTAAGATGCCTTAAGAAAGTTTTAGTCTTGCGGCGGAATTGATCCTGTTCAGCGCCTAAAGGTCCCGTGTTCGGTCCCCCAAATGCAATTTTTTGGACAGCGATTTTTTATCAGATGTCCAAGTTTGTTTTACCGTTAAATCTATATTTAATTATATTTGACTAATATTTGGGATGTGGATTAAAAAGTAAAAACTAATGTTCTTTTAAGGCGTAAAAGATCCGGATGACGGATTTTGTTTCATCCATCACATTTTTTTTTCTTGATTTGCAAATCCAATCTCTCTATATGTTTCTGTATCTCTAAAATTATATAAACTCTTCTCTAAAATTTATTAATACTATAAAATTAATATCATTATATTTGTAAAATGATATATTAATTATTCTAATAAATTAATATATATATATATATAGAATTTAATATTATAATATTAGTTGATTATTTTTACAATATTAATTTATATATAAAATGGTATAAGTTTTATACTATAAACAAGTTTCACTGGAAACTTATTCCTAAAACTATCATATCGCTACTTTGAGTAGGTCTTCATATTTTCAGATCGACTCTAATAATTTATTAATAATTTTACGGATCATTTTATGTGAAACTTGTTCAGAGTATACTTTGTTCACTATTTTATATCGACAAAGTATAGGGTCAAGTTTCACGGTGAAACTGGTTAATGAGTGTGACTTATATTACTAAAGAGTGTGACTTTTTACTATAAAGGGTATGACTTTTTACTATAAAGGGTATTACTCATAAAAGTGAAGGGTGTGACTTATATTATAGCAGAAGGTATTATAGTGATAACTGAAGGGTGTGACTTATATTACTAAAAGGTGTGACTTATATTACAAAAGAGTATACCTGTAAGAAAAAAAAAAAATTCATGGTAAACAAGTTTCACAGCATACCAACTCTTTTTTATTATTTACTAGTGTAGAACCCGTGTATTACACAGAATTTAAGAAAATATTTTATACGTAAGATTATAGCAAACATATTTAGGGTTGCATTTTGTTGGCTTCAAGTCATCGATGATCTTAGGGGAGTAATTCTTCTAAATTGGTCGGCAACCTCATCGTCGTTGCCTTTCTAAACTCCTTCTGCAATCACAATATGCTATTGAAGCTCCCATAAGAAGTCTACTGCATCCATTGTCGATGAGTACTGGTCTCATTTTGAGTATTCATACCTTTTAGTCCATTTACATCTTTGGCAGCATCCTTTTTCTTATTTTAATTAAAATTTTATTTTAGATAAAAAAATATGAGCTCAATAATATGAATGATTTTTCTTTTATTGTTCCCTTTTATATACTTGATCTCACTTCACTATTAATAGCTAAATTTTCTCCAAAATCTCTATCATTCAAGAAACAAAAATATTTTTTCAAGGATAATAACTTGGGGTGGTAATTAAAGAACCATATGTTTACATTTTGATAAATGTAGGACATTAATTTGTTTTGGCGTAAATGTAGGATAATCAAAAAATAACAAATTTAGGCCCGTAAAAAATTAATTTCGAAAAATTTGGCGAATAAAATGGCCTTCATTGCCCCCAAAAAGTAGATAATGCCCTACATTAAAAATATTAAAGTCCTAAATTGCCAAAATGTAAATATACGGTCCTCAATTTGTCAACCACTAAGTTACGGTCCTTGAAAAAAAAAAACCCTTCAAAAAACAATCACTTTTTTCTCTGGACAAATATCAAGAAAGTCTTCTATCTTATTTTCTTAAAATTGCCCAAATCTTCATATTGTCATCAAATTTAAAAAATAATCAGAAAAGGCCACATTATTAATTTTCACCATTGATTTCCCTTACATGAATTGTTGGTAATACCTTAATGAAAGCCATAATAGGCTTCTCCCAGATGCAAATATGACTTTTTTTTCCCAGAATTAAACTAATGATTGCCACTTGTTCAAAAGTTGGAAACCTGAATTTGAAATGCAACCATGTTTTCTCCCCTCTTTCAACGCCTTCTCTATGTTGTGCAAGAAAAATCATTTCCTTATAATAGAGGGAAAAAAATAGAGGGATGAGATTAGATGTACAGAATAGTATGAATTAAAGAAGGAACCAAAATTTAGAACCCATGTTTAAAAAATTGAAAAAATGGAAGAAGAGAAATGAATGTTATGGGGAGCCATCATATTTATCAAGGTTTTAAATTTATAGGACAATCACTCTAGTTTTGATCAAGCCACATAAAAATCACAAATAGTAGTAATAGATAACATCAAAATGGTTGAAGATAATAATCGTTGAATTTTGAAAACCAAGAACATGGAGTCATTCAAACAATCTGAAAGATAATCCAATAACTCCTGAATATGCAAATCTAAGATGTAAGGATACCAATATTCATGCCTAAAGTTCCGACAGTTACATGTGTGTTGTCAAGCAAATTAACTGTAACACACAATTTGTGTAAACAATGTACAATTTTAATCTGTAAGATCAAGCATCTGAAAGGAAATACAGAACCTGAAAATTTTGAAATAAACATATAGAGTCAGAGTTTTTCAATCTACGTAACATTAATCAATGTTATCTCAATGTTTAAAAATTCACATTTAGACATGAATTAATCACGACTTAAATCAGAAAAATATGAGAGGCGATCTGAAATAGAAGAAAAAATCATCTAAGAGAGGAAATGGAAGAACATGACATGATCAGAATTAGAGATAGGCGAAGGTTGATGATAGAAGAACATGACCTGATCAAAATTAGAGATAAACGATCTTATGATCCCAGAAAAAAAGAATAGAATGGGATGGAAATATGCCTTTGCAAGGTTCTACGAGTGTGAATCAGTGAGTAACCTTGAGAAAAATTTGGACAGCATGTGGATTGGAAGTTTCAAACTCAGAGCTAACATAGCCAAATTTCAAGAGCATATCACAAAGATTGCTGGAAAGCTATAAAAGAAAAACAGAGTTATGAACCCAGCACTCGTAAAGGAGCATGTTAGTTTTGCAGATGCATTCCGAAACAAAAAGTGGGAAAAGGTCACTAAACTTGTGAAGCCGAATTCGAACCCGCTTTCGTTGGAGGAAGAAAATTCGAATTTGGCAGAACCTTTACATGTGAGTATTGTTGGGATTGTTGGAGCCTGAGTGAAACGGGGATGCAGCGCGCGGGAGGCGCTCGACCTGTGCTCATGGTCGAGCACTTATGCTACACCCCCCCCATGCAACGAGTTCTAGGCGCTCGACCAAGACATGAGGTCGAGCGGTTCCGAAGGCCTGTGCGCGAATTTTAGGTTTTTGGCTCAGTCTCATATTTAAACACTTTTGACTCATTATATTTGTTCATCACCAAAAAAACTTTATCTTCAAAAGATAGGTGCACTTCTCCCACTGCTTTAACTACTAATCATGTAGTATTGCAATGTTTGCTACTTGCGTAGTATTGCAATAATCGTTACTATCGTAGCATTGCAATATCTGCCACTTACGTAGCATTGCAATGACTTCTAATTTCGTAACGTCGCCCAGTGTGATGAGGATCTCACTCCCACTAAGTTGCCGGATCATTTTGAACCCGTGAAGCCAACATGATTAGTGGATCTCGTATCAACCACCCACGAATGAGAAGTATACGCCGCTAAACAAGTTTCAACAACTAGTACGTGAGAATTACCTTTCTTTCCGTCCCTTTGGGGTTGGAACAAGCAAAACCTCCATTGTCCTCTCTCACCGCAACTTAAGCACTTCCTCTTTGGATTTTCCTTGACACAGCAAGCATTCCTCATCTTACCATTGCCCTTGGCAACAGTTGAGTTTTATTGCTTATGACCTTTGGTCCTCTTCTTTATCTTGCCTACCCTTGGCCTAGAAGATGAAGACAGACCACTTGCCGTCAAAGCTTGAGTTTGGTGCCTTATCATCATTTCTGCCGAGACCAAAAGCTTGCAACAAATTAGCTAGCGAGGCCAAAATGCTCAAAAACTTTTTGGGCAGAGAGTGAAGTACCAAATTCATCTGAGTCTCCAGATCATAATCTGCACTCAGAATCTCAAGTTTGTTCAGATGGGCCATCTATTTTGAGGACGTAATCCCTTACGGGTTTGCCCTCCACCATTTTCAGCGACGACATCTCTCGCAAGGTGATCTGACGAGTCCCGCATATTTTGACTCGTCAGTTGGCTCATCTGATTTTGGTGTGTCAAGAATCCACTTGTGCTTTTGTGCAGTTAGGACAATTATAATTTTTTTCGTTTCCAATCAATATAGTTTCCATACATATTGTATTGACTTTAAGTATAATAACAGTGGATTAAAAGGTAACGACATGCTGAACTGAAATAAATAATAACATGCATAAGCACAAATATATCACTAGGTTCGATCACATGCATCATATTAAAATCTCAAAAAAAATATGAACATGCATCAGCCAACATCTCAAAACAGTTTAGATAAGCCACGTTGGGTGGGTCATTATTTAAACACATTCAAGCAGGTTACAAACAAGAACAGTTACAAACCTTTAATATCCAGATTAATAGTTGGCTCCCACTTGACCAATATAAAATTGACAGGGACTTCGGGGAAGTATATGCATATCAATTTTATACCTAAGTAATAACCATGATTAAATACAAGATTATTATTTCGCTTTGAACGAGCCTCGTTGGGAGGGTCATCGTCGCCACTAGTAATAGACTACAATCATTCGTTTGGAATTCATTCATGTGAAAACTATCTTTTGACCGTCCCGTTGGGGGAATTTCTCCAAAAGAATTCACAAATAAATAAATCATGGAGGTCAAAATTAATTCAATTTTATTATCCGGAATAAAATTGTCAATTAATTATATAAACATACTTAGTAATTTTGAAGGTGAGATTTTTCCATTTGGCAACTCTCATGCAAACACATTTAAACAAATTAAATAAAGCACAAGATAGCACAAATAAACAAGCAAAACAGAAAAATAAACATATTGGGCACAAATTATCCAATTGTCATGGTTTGATTTTTCTTTGCTTGATCTTGAAGAAACACGTCTCGAATTTCTCCCACTCGATCGTCTCGAAAAATAATTCATCTCGAAACGCCACGCCCAAGCATTTCGCGGGGAGGATGCGCCCCGCATCCCGACGGCTTAGCCTAGACAACCTCGGCGGCCTTAGCCTTTACCCGTAGGCGCGTCACTTGATGCCACCGGCTGCGCCTAAACGCATCTCGGCACGGCGGCGATCCCTCGGCGGCAGCGTAACGCCGCGCATCGCCTGGCGCTCTCACCGCCTCTGCCCGCGCCCGCGACCGGCGATGCCGCGTCTCCTTGCGCGCCTTGGCCGCGTTCGTCACTTCGGCCCGATCGGCGGTGCGGTCTGGCGTCGCTAAGCCGCCTTGCCTTGCCCCTATTTTCAT
Source organism: Stenogyne calaminthoides (assembly GCA_037126765.1). Classification (NCBI taxonomy): domain Eukaryota; kingdom Viridiplantae; phylum Streptophyta; class Magnoliopsida; order Lamiales; family Lamiaceae; genus Stenogyne; species Stenogyne calaminthoides. Next base: position 48,041,247 of record JBBCBC010000004.1, read on the forward strand.
AATCGTTCGGCCGCCTCGGCCTGCGCCCTACGCCCATGCGTGCCAGCCTTGCGCGCGCCGCCCCTACGTTACAGTTACGATTTCGTCGTTTAATTCGCCGTCTAGTCGTCCTCGTTTTTCGATCGGCTTACAATTTATTTACAAAAATAAATAAACCTAGATCTAGACTAGTTTATTACATTGATCAAATCAAATAAATTCTAATCTATTCGTGGATTTTCTCACGGGCAAAACGAATCCGAACGAATCGAATTAAAAAACCACAGTTTATATGCATGCAAAAACACATTAAATTCCATGACAGTTGGATACCTGCAAAACAGATCTAGCAATTCTACTATCCAATTTCAAATTTATTGCCAACGAATTTACAATTTAAAAATTGAGCTTAAACCGTGGCTCGATGCGCTTGTTGGGAAATAGGTTGCACAGATCTATTCGGAGTGAATATTTAAATACAAATTTAATTCTTTAATTATTACTAGCATGAATTAATCCTATATTAATTCAAATAATAATCCAACAACATATCATGCATATAATAATCCACGTAAAACCTACGCATGCAGAATACTACGAGTTTACGTGAACGTACCTCTTGGGATGACAACGATATGGCTGATTAGACTAACCGAAAGGACTTCCCAAGTATTCCCTTAGCCCTCGTTCGACTATCCAGTAGAAGGATTCTTGTGAACGATTTAACAAAAGGAAAAACAAATTATGTTGCACCACATTTGTGGATTTACTAATTTTTCCAACACATGGAATTGTACACTACTCACAATTGTCGTTTTTCGAAAAAATACAATCTGTCGACGTTACAAAATATTTGATATTTTATCGACGCTGATATTTTTTCGAAAAACTAATTTTCGTGTGTCTCTGGGAATGAACCATTCATTCCCTATTTATAGAGGAGAGGGAGACGAAAATTTAGTGATAAAATAATGTGGGAAAACATTTTCTTGATCTCCAAGAAATCTTGAATATATCTCCTATATTCTTTTTCCCATAATTATAATATTCCACAAAAATCCCACCTTCTCTATTATTATGGAATTTTTGAAATTTATGTGCAAGATTCCAAGATTTGGATCTTCTTGAATTTATGAGATATTCTTGTATTTCAAGAAATACATATCTTCCATAATATCTTTTCAAGAAAATCAAGAAAATCTTTCTTGCCTACTATATTTCAAAATTTTCGAAAATATCATTATGAATAACCAAGTGGGAGATTTCTTGAATTTAATGAGATAATCTTGTATTCCAAGAATACATATCTTCATTCCATAACAAAATTCAAAGAAAATCTTTCTCCCAACTTTATCCATAATTTTCGAAATATTCTTGGAAAAATAAGCAACATTATTTATTTTATTTTAATCACCTTTTCAGTTAATGGACTATATGTTGGGCTACTCAGGGGGCCTTTAGGAGAATTAAGATTGGACCTTCTAATGGACCTTGAATATCTAATATTGAGCCACAATATAATTCAAGCCCATAAATATTAATTAATCCCACTACATAATTAATATTGCACTATCCATCTTAACCCATATTACGTCAATATGGCTCCGGTCATTATTTCCGTGTTTAAGATTATCTAGCCCATTAATTAATTCAAGCCACTGAAATAGCTTTCTAATTAATTAATATTTTTTATCCTTGGTCAAGGAACGGTTCAACATTATTATCCATACCGGAAACTAATTCCACTTGCAAGATTTGATATGATAAAGCTTATGAACCTTCCAATGGGGCAAATCGAACAAGCGTACTTGCACACGATTCTTCGTATTAAATCTTAGCAATCACATGTGACCAATAATATTGCCCAAGATAAAAAGTATTGAATCTCATTGATTATTTACCCATGATAAGTCAAAGCAATAGTTACCAATCCCGTGATCCTATTTAAGGGGCGAAGATTAAGAAATAACGAACCAACGAGGTCTAATTCTTCCTTGTTCGATTTAGAAGAATTTATCCTCTGTAGGTCCTATTCGAAGGCATCAGTCATGCACTAGTGTAATCTCTTGGTCAAGACAAGCCAATCTGAGCCTTACACTTCAACCTTTCACGATGGGTTGTTCATTTCCATCTAAGTCGTGAATAACGTACTTTTTAGTTACAAGGGGACATTAATTTAATCTTCGTGATGCGGTATCACTAAATTAACTACAATGTAACACGTCACGACTTATTGAACGATTATCAAATAAATATATGTGACATTCAATAATATTTAAAGCATCAGTGATAAACAATTTATTTCAGTAAATAAGTCTGAAAATTCAATTTCGATTATACAAAGTAAAAAGCATACTTTCCAGTATAATCCCAACAGTTATAATCGTTCTCCAAGTAACAGCTGTCCAAGCTTGAACAGCTGATAAAAAACCGATGTCCAAGAAAAGATTGGGCGGTTTTCAACCGTTTTGTAAGATTGTGCTTGGACAACGGTTATCAAATTGTCTAAGTTAAATTTTTTTTTAATTTCGTTTATTAAGTTACATAGGCGGTTATTTATTAACGGCATCCAATATTTTTTTTTAATTATTAATTTATATTTTAAAAATCCTATAATAAAACTATAAACCAAAACTTATATATACGTCCAATACCATATACCATAAACCAAAAATCCTATAATAAAACCATAAACCACATATATATATACCAAAACATCAAATAAATTAATAAACATACACATCATGAAATAAATAAACATACAATCATAAACATACGTCCAATACACCAAAAACATGAAATATATATCATCACAAATATATAATTTAATTACATGCTACCAATATTTCAAACAACTTTCACTCAATATCGTATGAATATAAGAATCGATTGTAAAGGTACCCCGTCCAATCGTTTTTCCATTTCTCCAGTCTTTTCTTAGAGTAAGACTTGAGCTCACGTTCATATACAAACTGCAAACAACGAATCAATCAATATAGTATGAATTTTTATTCAATCAATAATAATTTAAATAAATCGATAAATTGACTTACATTGAGAGGAATGTTCGTTAGAGAAGCGCGGATTATATCTTCAATAAAGCAACACACAAAATGTCCACAATGGTCATTATCTCGTTGCCTCGGAACCTGTTGATTATAATCACGTATTACAATTATTGCATGTCCAAACTCATTGAACGATAAATGCAATAACATAGTATTTACTTAGGTTCAACGATCAATCAATATATTTATCGATTTCAAACTGTTCAATTGTAATAAAATTACCTGAAGTGTTTTCCCCTTGCTACGAGCTCTCTTAATAGATGACATGGTGACTATACCCCGAGTGCGCTTCTCCCCGGAGCTGCTAGTGGTGGTGGGAGCATCAGTGTCACACTCTCTCAAGTCATCAGGATGCTGTCGATCATATGCACCATGACCATATGCGCCATGATCTCCATCAGAATATCCATCATCATCTCCATCATCTCCGGGATATGGCAAACGAGACATGATCCTGTAAAGCAAAAGAAACAACATTTAATAAACAAAAAACAAACAATATTCAAAACTATGCTTAAATCCTCACACAAGCATATTATCAAACACCTTGAGTGCATCAATTGTTCATATCTAAATTAGCATAAAAAATCAAGCCAAGCCACACAATATGTATTCATCTCTAACAAGTTGTTCATCTCTAACACTAACAACATTAATCCTAATAAATTAACCCTAATTTATGTTTAAATCCTCATCTAGTAAGTTAACAGGTGTGGTTATACTTGTACCATTCTGAGATATATATATACATCTTACTTCATGTTCATTTGTCTTATGCACCCTTGTTAGGAAGCAAGGTATAAAGATTAATCATTCTTTCTCAATAATTGAAAACTCGGTTGACTGCTCTTTGCTTTAACTCATCAATAATACTAATAAAACATGCTAGTTATAGCTATAGATCCATTAACAAAACTTAACACTCTTGTTCCTCCTTCCAGAGAAAAGATTCATGATTCAATTTGTAACAAGTAACACCATGTATTATAGCAGAAACATTACGTACAAATATAACGCGGTTCAATGGGGATGATAACCGAGAATATATGCATATTCGTAAGTAACCCACTTATTCTTATTTGAAATAATATGGGAAGAAAAAAGCTAACAAGACTCTAAATCTGAGAAAAGAATGGAGAACAGACTCATAGCATTTGGTATCCTATTTATTGGGAACCTGTTTTTCTAGCGGAAAAAAGGAAAAGCACGAGAGAGGAAGAGACTAAAGGCCAAAAGAGAGAATGAAAAGGAGGAGATTATCCAAATGCTCCACGAATATAATCATCAAAAGATGGTGGTAATATTAGGAATTGAAGATGTCATAGCGTAAACTATATTCAATGAAAATGCAAATGGAAAGACAATAACTGCGAGGATTGGATCGACCAAAATGAAGTGGGTTGAGCGTTTCGCGCACAAAATCGAAGAGTTGAAAAATATGGAGCATGTCAACACCGTGAACCAGAATAATAACATCCAGATTACATACATGTAGCAGAAAAGGGATAAACCAAAACGAAGAAGACATCAAATAAGAGATAAATAGAGAAAATACCTAGAAATTTTGGTGAACGGAACTAAAAAAACGAGCGGGGGAGGAGGGGGCAGCAGATGGTTCGATTTGGGGGAGAGGGAGGAGGAGGCTAGGGCTTCGATCGATATATATCAGCTGGTTCAATTCGCGATTTGGGTGTATATATATTATCTAGGGGTGGGCGTTCGGTCGGTTCGGTCGGTTTGGGATTGTTTTTGACCGAACCGAATAAACCGAATTATGCAAGTTTAAACCAAAACCGAACCAAAGTTATGAGTAACCGAAATAACCGAACCGAATAAGAAATTTGGTTTGTTCGGTTTATTCAGTTTTTAACCGAAATTTAACCTTAATTCACAATTTAATGATTTCCCAACCAAATTTTCAATATTTCTAAGTCAATGATCAAATACAAATACAACTAGTAGTTTCCACTATCAAATGCAACTAAGTCAATAAATCATCACAGTTTACAAGTTCACAAAAATCACAACCACAATTTCATTTACACTTTAAGGAAAAATCACAACCACAAGTTCACAATAATAATAATAAACAATTAGCGGAAAACAAAGGAAAAAAAAAAAAAAAAGCTCTGACGGTTTTCGATTTTGAGCTCTGAATTTGGGATTGAGAAAAAAAAAAAAATGGAGGATTTTTAGGAGAAAGGTCACCATATCGTAACCGGATACCAATACCAATCCGGGGAGATTCAAGTTGAAGAAGATGAAAATGTCTCAAAAGCGTAAACACCTCCACATCAATTGGAGCGATTAAATTCGGTGTGGGAGCGTCACGGGTGTGGGAGAGTGGTCATTTGGTGTTGGAGCGGCCGTCGGTGTTGGCGTGGATTGGGTGAGGAGGAATTTGGGGTCGTCTTGAAGTCTTGAGGCCGAGGGTCTTGGTGGGTTGAGAGAGTTGTGACTAGGGTTTGTGTCTTTGTGATTTGTGAAGATGAAATGAAATAAAAGAAGGAAAATTTTATTAATATGTATTAATATATTTTTTAATTATATATATATATATATATATTTCGGTCGGTTCGGTTTATTCGGTTTTTTCAAAACCATAACCGAACCGAAACCGAAAAACCGATTTTTTTTTTAATTTCAACCGAATCGACCGAAAAAACCGAACCAGTTTGACCAAAAATCATTGGTTCGGTTCGGAATTCGGTTTTTTCGGTTTTATGCCCACCCCTAAATTATTATCCGAACACAAACCGCTGTCCAAACTATACCCTTGGACAGCGGTTCAAAACCGTTGTCTAAACACTTGCACAGCGGTTCTCAACCGCTTTCTAATTGTTAAACTTGGACAGCGATTTTAAACCGCTATCTATTCTTTCTTTCTTTTTTTTTAATTAAAACCGCTCTCCAAGCTATAGCTTGGAGAGTTGTTTGAAAAAATGACTGTCCAAATGCAGCTGTGCAAGCTCAAATATGTAGTAGTGATTCTTTCTTATTAATGTCTCACAAATCAACATGGTCAAATTACATGACTGGCACATCAGAAATTATCAAATAATAAAATACGCAAAAAGAACATATTTTTTTAGATTTGTAGTACAGTGAAGTCCCACTAGTGAGTGTTATTAAATATCCCTATTGCGGATTGGGGGGACGGCCGTTGGCAGCAGAAACACGAGACCCCCATTCCAGCAACTCTTTGCTAGTGTCATCCTTGTGAACAAATACTTCAATAAAACACAACGATTCCTTATGCGTGCTTGTCGCCGTTGCTATTGCTTCTACCAAATCTTCTTCCGTTTTCACCTAATGAATGTCCACGAATTCAACAACCAATATGTTAGAAACAAGAGTAGGTCTAGTGTGAAAATTTTCATGTATGAAAATCTATAAAATTGTCATAAATCAATCATCTACACCCTAAACACTAAAAAATAAACCCTAAATTATGACTTATTCGGGCCGAGTGAATCATGAACCACTTGGTTCGAGTGAACCATGAACCACTCAATTTTATTTTACATTCACCAATTACAGAATTTGGTTGTTCATGTATGAAAATTTTCATACTAGACTTTGTCTAGAAACAAATATTTGTACCTACTTTTATATATTATGCCAGTTTAGTTTAATTCGTAATAATAATATGTGATAGAGAAATTAACCTTGGCAGTCCAGCATTTGCCTTGACCATTGTGGATAGCATCCACAAGGGCTGTGTAGTCCCAATTCTTGATCACATTGTATGGGCCGTCGTGAATCTCGACTTCAATCGTATATCCTCCGTTGTTGATGAGGAATATAATGCTCTTCTGCTCACATCTAATCATGGTAGAAATGTCTTGAGCCGTGACCTGTTTGACATATATTAATGGTGTTATGCACAAGCAGCCAATTCATTCGAATTAAACTCGTTTTGTGTTTGATCACTCCACTCACCTGGAAACTTCCATCACCGATGCAGGCGATAATGCGTTTATCTTTTGCAGCCTGAGCATAACCAAGAGTCGCCCCAACTGACCATCCGATAGATCCATACTGCATCTGAAATTCATATCTTTTTACAGACATATATCATATAATATGATTAGTAAATTTGCATAGTTGGAGTTGAGAGGAATTAAAAAGAACATAAAGATATATAAGAATAAGAAGCATTTACACAAGCGCTTACCCACAGTCTTCAGGGAGGCAAAGCTTTTGACAATTGAACCATGAATCTCCCGTCTCTGCAATCACCGCATTCTTACCACTCAGCATCTCCTGTAACAGGATTCAATACATTACAGAGAAATTAAGTCGCATAGTAATGCAATAATTATGTAGCAATATATATTCAATGAAAGTTCCTAATTTTTACCTGTATATGCTTGAAGAGAATGTTGACCCTCAGTGGCTCCTCGTTTTCACGCTTCAAAGCAATGCCAGGAGGGACATATATCCTACGGTAATTCTCCATAGCTGTGGTATTCTTCTTCAGCTTTTTAGCTAACGCAGTCAAGAAATCTGTCATAAAGACCCAACCAAACGAAGGGCCATCGCCTATCGTCACACGGTTGGGCTGCACAATCACAGATTTCTCCTTCTTTATCAACAGAGAGTATCCAACCGAGCTGTAATCATTAAAAATTGGACCAACAAACACGTACGCGTCAGCAGATTCCACAATCTCCCCACAGAAGCTGGTGCTCACTGCTCCCCAATACGTGCCAATGAAGTGGGGAAGGTGCTCTGGAACGAGCCCCTTGCCCGATGGCATTACAGCTATTGGATAGCCACAAGTGTCTGCAAGCTCGACAAAAGCCTGTTGTGCCTTCGAAACCCTCAGTTTTGGACCTCCAATGATCACTGGTTTAACAGCTTTGTTCAGAAACTCAGCTGTTGCTTCAACTGCAGCTTCCAAACCAAGTTGGTTGCTCACCCTGTAACAAATTAAACCCAAAGATTCAGTATTTTAAATAAATTAAGTATAAACAAGACTTTCTTCACTATTATAGTATTTTAAGAAAGAATAGCTTTGAGCATGATTTATGTAACGTTGATTGGTAATAGAATGAGACCATAAGCCCAATTTGCATATTCATTTACTTTCTTTTATTATCATATTACTCCTAAATATACATCCAGATATCAAAAGAGAAAAAAAGAACTGAGAAAATGAGAATAAAGGGGATCCTATTTCTAAATTAAAAATTCAGGTCAAAATATTATTAGAACATGCCCTACCCATTTCTTAGATAAATTCGAAGTAAAATTCAGTGATTATATGGTTAGATCCCTGTTTCATTTTTCGTGTTTGATTGGTGTTCCACTAGCAGGATCTTTAACACATGGACTGAATATTGTGATTTGTTGGATATTTTTTATTATTCCATGTGTCATCCATCCATATTATGAAATACAAAATATAACATCAATTATGGAACAGGTGATCTCATTCCGCAGAGAAACGCCATCCTACCACCAGTGCTAAAATAGCAACATAAGCAGTTCTATGTAGATATTAATCAGTTCAAAAGTAGTTGTCAACACGAATGTCTTTTAAACGAAAGCAGGAAGTGAAATGTGAAAGGTGGAAAACAGAGAGAGAAATGTAAACAACTTACTTAGGTGCAAGATAAAAAGGGACAGGCTCTCTCGCAAAAGTGGGATGCGGAATTCCAGGCAAATTGCAGCCTATGCTTATATAAACCGGCTTATTCTCCTTCAATGCAGTGGAAATCGCCGTATCTATCAACTCGTGTGCGTCCTCCAAGTTATTAACAACCGCCTGCGCCACAATTAAAACAGAGCATTAAATTAAATCAATTAAGCTTTCACAACCAAACAAATTTCCTGAAATCCAATTCGATTCAAAACCTGAGCACAAGTGATTGTCTGGAAACACCGCAGCTCCTGAGTGAAATCGGGGAGCCCGATAGTATGATGCAAAATTCGATTAGTCCCATAGTCGTTAGAATTGGGCCCACCGACAATGCAGATGAGGGGCAGATTCTCACTGTAGGCCCCGGCGACGGCGTTGAGCACGCTGAGGCCGCCGACCGTGAACGTCACCACGCAGGCGCCGACCCCCTTGGCTCGTGCGTAGCCGTCGGCGGCGTACCCGGCGTTCAGCTCGTTGCAGCAGCCGACTAAATTAAGCCCCGGCTCGGCTATTAGGTGGTCCAGCAAAGTTAGGTTAAAATCGCCCGGAACTGAGAACACGTCCGTCACGCCAATTTCGACCAGCCGCCGCGCCAGGTGGCTGCCCAGCGTCCCGCCGCAAGGAACGGCGGCTGGAGCAGGGTTAGCCGTCTCGCCGATCGACTTATTTGATTCCATAACTTTGTAGTTAATTGATTGGGTAAAAACTAGAAATTGAGAGTAGTGGGTGGTTTGTGGATTTGAAGTGGGTTTTCACTGGAGTATTTAAAGGAAACGTCAGTGTCTAGTGTCTACAACACTATGGGCAAATTTGAGGAGAAAGGTGGTATACGGCGTTCGGTGGTATTTGATCTTTGATAACTGAAGGCGGTATTCTTTCGGGTGGGATTCCCTATTTCACAATATGTTACATCTACTATTTCATTATCATTTAACCGTTAAATTTTCGTCAAATGTCATTCCTTCAATTTCTACTAATTAATGTAATTAATGCTAGTTAATTCAAAACAAGGAAAATTTGGATTCAATTTTAATTTGAATGAACCATCTATACCCTAAACATTAATAATAAACCATAAATCATAACTTATTCGGGCCGGATGAACCATGAATCACTCGGGCCGAGTGAACCATGAAACGATGATCATACAATATATATATATATATATGTGTGTGTGAAAGTGTTGATGTTCTTAACATCATCTTGGAGATCTCTACGCTGCCCAGAAAGAAGAAAACTAAGGATGTAAGGTGAGAATTTTCCTTTTTTTTTGAATTAATCAACATTAATTACATTAATTAGTTAGAAATTGAAGGGATAACACTTGACGATGATCTAACGATTAAATAATAATAGAATAGTAAATTAAACATATTGTGAAATAGATAATCCCACACCGTATTCCTTTGTCGTAAAGCTAGTATTAGTTTAGACTTTTCTTGGTGAATAATGTTGAGGGATGATTCACTTTGGGGAGAAAAAGTTAAAAGGATGGTGATTGTTTAATCTGATTTAGTGGGAATCTACTATAAATAACATGGGATAGCAACTAGTAAAGCATTTCAGGAAACCAGAGGTGAACTTGGTTTGATTAATGGTTTTGGGAATTTGGATTAACGTTAAGTAGTTTGATCATTAAATTGGCATACAGTGGCGTGTAGCTTGCTAAAAATCAGCTTCTGCTTTCTTAAAAAGATTTTGTATTTTTATATCTTAAACTTTTCGACATGCTAGGAAAGTGCAATCGGAATATTACAAATGTTTGATATTAATTTCATCACTAGGTATTATGTATAGATGAAATTATTTTTATATAGCAAAAAAGAAGACACGATAAAATTATATTTATTGTAGAGGCATTTGCAAACTCATTTAAATAGTAGAGAATCACTTATTTTAGAATTTGATTATACCCAACGTTTAAAAAAATAAAAAATACTTATAGGCATGAAGTAGTATTTGAAAACACTCACTAAATAGGTTTATATATAGTTTACGAATAATCTACAAGATGTATACGGCTAAAGCTACTGAAATCAAATTGCAATTGCATTAAATAAGTTTACTAAAAAATTAGGTCTCAAATTTGTCCCTCATCTTTTGATAAAAACCCAGCTAGGGAAATCAATACATAAAAAATTAGATGTCCTCCGCTAATTTCATATATAAATGTAAAAAAATATTAGAATATATTATTATGTCGGCATCATTTTAATTGCATTGACCAATTGACCAAAATGCACTACTCCGAGGCATTATATTATAGTTTCTTTTCTTCTTGACGATTACATATGCAATTGCCAATTGCAGTCTCAACAAGTTTGAAAGTTTACCTATCTAGTTTCTTCCTTGGGACTATTTGTGGATCTAAAGAATATAATAATAATTTCTTATTATGTTTATTGACTCGCCAAGAGATGCTTAGGCCCATTGTATTGCAATTGGGCTTTCACTAAAAGCTGTGGACTTTATTTATTTATTTTTTTGCCACTTAGCTGTGGACTTTATTTGAGTATGAGGTATTCGACTAACTTGTTTGGGGTCTTCACTCTAAGGTACAAAAATCGTGGGATAATTATTCTAAGGTACAATATGCAAAAATTACATTGCACTTTAGTATCTAGTTTGAACTAAAGTGCAAACTTTTTTTGCACAATGTATCTTAGAATAATTATCCCATGAATTTTGCACCTTATAGTAATTTTCCCAGCCCCTAATGCACCACAAAAACAAGTTGGGAAAATTACTCTAAGGTGCAAAATTCATGGAATAATTACTCTAAGGTACATTGTGCAAAAAAAAGTTTGCACTTTAGTTCAAACTAGATACTAAAGTGCAACGTAATTTTTGCACATTTTACCTTAGAGTAATTATCCCATGATTTTTGTACCTCAGGGTGAAGACCCCTTTTATGCTGAGTTTCTCTTTAATTTTTTCAATCATTCGATTGTACAGACTGTATTATTCAACTTCTCAAAGACAAATTTGTACGCCTCCATTTTAAGCAGAGTAGTAAGAGTTAAATACTCGTATTTTTAGGAGGAGCCTGTATAACCTTCTCCAGCTTGAATTGAGCGATGTATATTGCACTTTTCACACAAATGACACGTAGTAAATAACAATAATGTCGGAATAAAAAATGAAACAAGATGACATCCCGTGAACTCCTTGATGCAATAAGAATGTGAGTTGTCAGATGCACAATAACTAAGGCAATTTTTTTGTTTGTAAGCATAAATATAGAATATAAAGAAGCACATAGTGTTACAAAGACTGGCCAGCATGGAAAGCTTGAAAGTCAGCATCTGTTCCAACCCAAGTGAATCCTGTGTTTTTAGACACTCCCCTTGCCTTCATCAATTCCCTCAATTGGCTTACACTGTCCCATCTTCCAGCATCGGCTAACGTATTAGATAATGCCACATAAGCCCCAGGCCTGCTCGTTGAGTTCACTTTGAAGAGCTCGTTCGAAGCTATCTTAGCAAGCTCCACATCCCCATGGAGTTGACAAGAACTCAGCAAAGCTGCCCAAACATCAGAGCTAGGCTTTTCGGGCATTTGCATAACGAATTCAAACGCTTCGTTCAATCTCCCTGCTCGTCCCAACATATCAACCACACAAGCGTAATGCTCCATTCTTGGCTTCATTGAATGAACTTTTTCCATGCTCTCAAATATCTCCCTTCCTTTAGTCACTAACCCCGAATGGTCACAAGCAGAGAGAGCACCAAGAAACGTCACATAATTCGGTACAATTTGCCCCTCACTTATCATTCTATTGAAGAGTGCAAGCGATTCGTTCGGATTTCCATTCTTGCCATACCCATCAATCATCGAAGTCCAAGAAAAGACATTCCTTTTCGGCATGTGGTCAAAAATGGATCTTGCATCCTCAGTTTGCCCACATTTCGAGTACATGTCTATCAGAGCGCTCCCGATCTTTATATGCCCGAAAAACTCTGTTTTCATCAACTGCCCTTGGACCTGTTGCCCAATTTTGAACGCTGATATTAAAGAACAAGCCCCGATAACGCTCGCGAACGTTGATATATTAGGCCTAAAATCTACACGTTGCATATGAGCATATATCTCTATAGCCTTCTTAGCCTTGTCAACTGATTTACTATATCCTTCAATCATGGCATTGTAAACAACCACGTCTTTCTCACTAGTCTTTGCGAACACAACCTCAGCATCCTCCCAACGAGCTTCGTTCATGTACCCTGTAATCATCGACGTAGAACAGAACACATTCCGATCCAACATCAAATCAAACACTCTTCTTGCATACTCAATCCTCCGATTCATCACATACGAGTAAACTAATCCAGTGTGAAGAACATCGTCTTCAATATCTGATTTCACTATCTGGGCGTGAACCTCCCTCCCAATACCACGCACATACAAACCTAACCCTGCATTTTCGCTTGTTGAAGCTTTCAAGATCATTGATAACGTGTACGCATCCGGCTTTTCATTTACATGGCACATTTCTCTCACCAAGTCAAATGATTTCCCAACAAATCCCTGTTTGACATAGCCAGATATCATGTAATTATAGGCCGTACAAGTTCGTTTAGGCAATTCATCGAACACCTGGCGCGCATATGATAAATTGGACGATTTGATATGAAGGATAAGGAGCTTGATGGAGATGTTAACATTGGGTACGAACCCGGTTTTGAGAATGTGGGAATGGATCTTTTGGCCATGTGAGGGGTGATCCGAGTTTATGTATTCCTGTAGAACTGATGCTAGAGAAAATACTTCTGGAGTATAGATATATGTTCTACGGAAATTTGTAATCGGCTGTATTAGATCTTTGACGTTGCTTATTTTTCCATGCCTCATTTTCTTTCCATGATTTGAGGGAAGGAATTATAACTTCAAGCATAGATTCATGGTCAGATATGATTCATATGAAGCGATGAATAGTTGGTTTTTCTACTGAAGTGCCGACATTTTTAGGCTTGATATTGGTTTGTGTCTAGTTTTAGGATTGATGGGTTATGGGCCGCCTTAATATTAATGAGATGTTGGGCCTTATTATAAAAAGTAAGCCCATAGGCCATAAACAGATAAATTAGATTTAGCCTGCTAATAAGCCATTAATAATAATCCTCAGCTCGGTCCATAAATCCTACGTCCAGATCTCTTCGTTTTTATTATTATTATTTTTTTTTTTTTAAGAACAATCTGTCTAGGGTTTCGGCTTGAAACCAATATGGGTTATTTTCAATTCTTGATAATAATTAATCCCATATTTTATTCAGTTTTTCTAGTTTTTTTTTCCTATTTTACATTGCACCAAGATATTAATTTTTTTATTGTAAGATATTATTTGACAACACGACAATATTTATTGATCATAATGTAATTATACACACAGTAATTTTTTTGTGTGTTGAGAACAAAGTAATAAAGTATTAACCAAGTGTAAAGTAATCTAAAAAATGAAGTGCAATAAGTGAGTGGTGAGACTTTCAACATTCGGTGGGCCTCTTACACGGGACCATGGGTCATGTCAATTTACTAACCTTACTTTTTTTTTTTTTCAATCAATCAATTATAATAGTTTTCTAAGATAATCAATAACAATAATTATTTCTATTATTGAATATATAGTAATATTATTCCATCTCGCTGTAAATAACAACCACAATCACTACAAGAGGAGATCATCCGAAACTGCAATTTGAAATCGCACCGCCATCAAAATCGCAACCCAAAAAGAGGGGAGCTACAACCCCACAAAACAAGGACCACCATAAAAAAGAATAAATATTTCATCTCCTTATCTTGAACCGGGAATCTTAAAATTTTATAAGGTAGAAGTCTAAACACTTGAGTGTTATCCATACTTGTGACATTTACCAACCTTACGTGAACATTGCCAGTTGCCACGTTATGAAACTGCCGCATTTTAAACTATTTTTTGTTTCTCGATTGTTTTAGTTGTTGGACAATTGTGTCACTTGTGTATTTTAAAATCTCATTTCAACACCCTATCGTGTGACATAGGAATCATAAAATTTTACTTGGGATTTTCAATGCCCAACCATGTGACGCACGAAATTATAAAATTAAATCAAGCCATTGGAATTCATAAGTTTTAAAACGAAATTAAACAAACACCTTTTAAATCTCAATTTATTACCTACTCCCTCGTCATCAGGGTGTATCTATTAGTGAGCCCTAGCTCATTATATATTATAATTATTAAATGTAAAAAATTTAAAATTAATCTATTACCACCAAATTAATTATACTAGTCCACCTAATTATAAATTAAAATTCATTAATATTCATCCATTTTTGTAGAAATATTAGCAAACAACTATAGTCCATCCACTTTTAATTAATCTTTTATTTTATCTAAAAAAAATCAAACATTTTTACTTCAAAAAATTTATTTTCACCAAGAGCAGGGAATTAAAGTCTAAGGAAAGTTTGGGATTCTTTATTCTTAATTTTATTTTTTCAACACTCGTACTCAATTTTTAAGACCGGTCAAGTAATTTTTTCATTCTTTTAATTTTTTTATACAGTGTAGATATATTCTCAATTATTGATAAATTTTATGCTTTGAAGTCTTTTCGAATATAATTAAATAAATATTAAAAATACTTTATTTTGCTTAAAATTATTGATCTAAATTTTTTCTTTCTAGCCCACCCCCTTATAAATTCATAAATCCGTCACAGCTCGTCACACTAAAATTTACCCAAACTTTATGACACACATATTATGAAACAAGTATAAGAAATAAAGTGTTGAAGAATAATATGATAAATATATATATTTAGCTAAAAATCAGTCTTTTCCATCCATCAATAGCCATTCTGCTGCTAATCAATATTTGGGCAGTTACCTAAAATAAACTAATTTTTCCCTGCGCAAGAGATGTAACCTCGATCGGATTTAGCGGTGGGATTTAATTAATGCTAAATCCTATAACTCCAGAATATGAAACGTTTCATTTAGCAGTACCACATAAATACCAGAGTAGCTTCATTTTAATTCGTGTCAGAAAAATGAGGCCGAAGATCTATCTGTTTGGAGACTCGATTACTGAAGGGGCCTTCACTGATGGTGGTTGGGGTGCTTCTCTTGCAAATCACTTCACTCGCACTGTAAGTTATAATAAACATACATATACTTTGTAATGTGTGTTTGTGTTTTATTTTTATTAATTAGTATGTGGTGTTGTGGTTGAATTAGGCGGATGTAGTTGTGAGAGGGTACAGTGGATACAACACGCGATGGGCTCTAAAGGTGATTGAGAAGGTGTTTCCGGCGGCGGAGAGCGGTGGTGCTCCGATGGCGGTGACGGTGTTCTTCGGCGCGAATGACGCTTCACTCCCCGATAGGTACAGCGCGTTTCAACACGTGCCTCTCGATGAATACAGGCAGAATCTCGTCGCCATTGTTGCCTTTCTCAAGGTAAAAAAATTACAGCCTTTTGTTCTGGCACGTGGCAGGCGCCGCACACGCCTCTACCCACCTACACCTACTCTATTCACACGTGCACACGCTGTCTCATTCAGTCATTTGTGATCTGCTCCTGGGTCATGCTCATTCTCGTCGATATTTTTTAGGTTCACGTATATTTTTTTAATTTTTATCATTTTAGGATATGATGAATACTAAATTTAAATTATGTATGTCAAAATCCTGGGTCCAGATTGAATTTTTCCTATTTTTAAACTCCAAAATATAGAATTTTCAGAATCTTGATTGATACTTATATTATTTTAGGTGGATTCAAAAATTTCCTATTTTAATAATTTAATTTTACCTTCTAGCTAAATAATGGGAATGAGATCACTGTTTCATAATTGTTATTCCATTCCTTGTTGTAATAATAAAAAATATAAACAAAATACCATATTCTGATCATATGTTAAAAATTAAATAGAATGAAACATCAATAAAATACCAAAAGTGAAACAGGGCAATTGATTAAAATATACCTATTATAGGTGATACAGTCGGTACCTTGAGTTCAACCGGTATAAAATATCATCGAGAAAAGTTGCGAGTGGTATAGCCTTCCGGTTATATTTATTTTTTAAATGAATATTACAAATACATGTAGCTAGTTGCATAGGATCCACCACTCATTTTCGTGAATCAACATGATATCTCAATTGTTTAATTTATATACTCCCTCCGTCCACTAATCTTATGTATGTTTGACTTTTCAACGCGTTTTTACGAGTGAGTTTTGTATTAGTAATTAAAATGAAAGTCAAACAGACATAAGATTGATGGACGGAGGTAGTATTTATCAAATTAGTCCTTGTTATTTGAGTACGAGGTTCACTCCTTGTCTCTAATGGAACAAAAGGGAATAAGATGAACTTTGGGAGGTTCGCTCTGTTTTGTTTAATGTGTTCGAGATCACATTCAATTTAAGTATCATATTACGAAATGTGAAATGGAAAACAAGTGAAAGGTTGTTACAGAATTGGAAAATGTTCATTTGGGGAAGATATGATAGAATATAACCGTATATGACTTAATGATTAGGATATGAGAGATTGCTCCCCTATTTATACTAGAATCTCTATCATATAACTTGTGTAGCGACTAATACTGTTCTTCTTGTTCAACTGATACTTTGCTCTTCTTTCTCTTTTAATGTTGACTTGTTTGTGGACTCTCCTTTATACATATAAGTGTGGCATGCATATAGACAAAGTGCAGTGTATATGTATGTGTATATATATATTTGGGGAAGCAATATTTGACATGATTCAATGGCCAGAGATCTTCGGGAAACCCATATTTAATTCAGATATTTTAAAATGACAGTATATTTTAATTTTGCCAAGAGGGCCAACTATGGGCCTTGGAAGGGTGATAACATTTAATTAAGTACGCATAAGAGGCTCAGTTATCGCTATCATTGTTTGCCACTTGGTAATACGTCTTTTTCCAGTTGTCAAAATATGCGAATTAATATATTATAAGTGCCCTGTCATTTTCATCTCTTTTAATAATTAATTTGCATGTGTACACTCTCATCTCATGGACCATGGTTTTCAAGAATGTGGACCGATATTGCCGATTTTACTTTGTATTTCTCTATCTCGTAACATTATTGTTAGATATAAGATATTAATCCATGATGAATTACAACAAACTTGAATATGCTCCCTAATTGGAGCATTTTTAAAACGAGAAACGCGCCCTTTCGTGAATCTTTGAATAACCTATTAATTAAGTTGATACTTTTGATCATATTACTATTAAGTTGTGGTTGAAATTTGATGCGTCGTGGTACTGTACATGAAGAAATTAGTGTACGAATTAATTACTTTTAATTGCTCCATCATCTCAAAATTACCTTTTAGGTCCTTTACTATAGATATTAGATAGATTGTTTTGATATATACAGAAGCAATGGGAATCCACTCGAATCATCCTCATCACGCCTCCTCCAATTGACGAAGCTGCACGAATCCTGTAAATATGTTATTCCAAATTAAATTAATTATTCCAATTTATGTCAAATTTGATCATCATGAATTAATATAGTGCATGTATGTATGCACAGAAACCCCTACATCGACAACCCTTCGGGGCTTCCTGAGAGAACGAACGAGGCTGCAGGCCGCTACGCCAAAGAATGTGTTGCTGTTGCAGCTGAATGTGGGGTTACAGTTATAGATATCTGGGACAAAATGCAGAAGCTACCTAATTGGCAAAATACTTGTTTAAGGTACCTATTTGCTTAAAGTCTTTAAATTACAATTAATTAATAAAATGGAGATTGTGTTTGTGATGCAGTGATGGTTTGCATCTCACTCCAAATGGCAATAAGGTTGTGTTCGAGGAAGTGATTGTGCGGTTAAGTGATCACAAAATAAGTCCCGACTCTCTACCACCGGATCTCCCGCTTATATGGCAGATCAATCCCAACGATCCCCTCAAGGCTTTTCACAACTTATAAATGAGGAGGGAGGCCCTTTTTATTAAACATTATATATACATATATATCCAACTTTATGCTTAATTGGTACGTAGCTTATTAAACATTACAACCGAGGCATGCACGCCCCTATTACTTCTTTTTGTCGCGCTTTTCATGGATTATATATCAGAAGACGCTACCTAGCTGCTGCCTGCGTGCATCTATTATTCTTGTAGTATTCTGTTTCAAGTTGCCACTGAATTAAGAACTATATTATATATTACCATTTTATGAAGCTGACATTGGGTATTCGAAATGATCATGAGTTGATTAGTTTTGTACATAATTGGGCTTTGTTAATTTTAGTCTGCAGTCTGCAGTCTGCACAGTTTTGTCTTGGGGTTTCCCCAAAATGCCTGTTTGAGTAGGGACCCCCTGGCCATTTTGGTTGCATAAATAGATCATCAAAAACACCAGTTTTACAAGCGTGATATAATTTGATAATGAGAGCATGTAGTATTTTATAATTTTCCTAGGAAGGCAAAAACTAGTGTGGGAAAGTTTTTAGGTGGAGTCACTCTCCGTACACCCCATGCACTATTCTAAATTGGTGCACTCTAAACCCTAACCCCTAAACATTGAACTATAAATCATATATGAACCATTCAAGCTGGGTGAACCATGAACCACTTGGGCCGAGTGAACCATGAACCACTCGGGTCGGGTTTGGGGTCGGGTCGGGTATTAAAAATAAAAAATAAAACTGAAATTAAAGTTAAAAGAAAATCGAAATTGAAAAAAGAAAAAAAGTTAAAACTAAAAAAATTAGAAATAGAGCTTTTAAAATTAAATTGCACCAATTTTATTGGTGCGCATAAATGTCTGTGATAGAATTTGTCTTTATGGTGAAGTGGTTCATAAGTTAGCATAATTAAACACTAATTTTTTCTTAAGACTTAAAATTTCATTACTAAATTATGTACTTGGTCTTTTTGGAAACATCAATCTTTTATAAAGGAGAAAGCTAAAATTCTTTACAATTGCAGTAAAATATAAATAACCTTATGAAGTATCAGCATTAGAAGAAAAATATTAAGTAGTTGAGAAATAGAGAAGATGAGTAATAGAGTTCTCCCTTACATTGGGAAGGAAGAGTCTATGTATATATTTCATACTTGTGGGCACCGTTGATTATTGGGGCTTTTGCATGAGCTTGGACCTTTAGCAATGTATTTATTATGGACTTTATCTGAGTTGGATAAGGTCTGTTTTCTTGTATAATTTGGGTCTGAACCAATAATGATTAATTATCCAATATCGGTCGAGGAGCTCATTTCCAAGAGTGACCGACTACTCTCATCAATAACAATATATTAGGCCGCCTACGCCGAATCGCCACAGCCAATATTAACAAAGTTGAGTTATTTATAAAAAAGAATGTGCACTTTAATTGTATGCTTTTTTAGGCAGTTTTGAGTATTTAATAGGGCCTCTAAGTGATTATCCAGCTACAGATTTTTCCCTTGTTCGTTTATACATTATCTATTAAGCATATTTTCAGATCAGGACAACGAACACAGTGGCTAAGTAATGGTTAGTGGAGATGATGCACACCAATATCACCATTACTTTAATATCTGATTAGTCAACCATGTGAGTACTACATATATTTAATTTGCACACGCATTTCCTACTTAGTATTATTAGTATTAATATTTCATTACAATAGACTTCAATTAAACAAAAAATATTTTTTAATGAGAATGAATTAATGAATCAAATCACAAGTTGGCTATTGCGCCTTCCCGGAGATGCGCCTAAGAGTTTCCTGTTTTGCAATTTGAAAATTACCTTAATTTTTTCATTTTTATCTTGGCATGTGAGTATATATATTATCCCCGCAGAGCAAGAAAGTGATCCGATTTGCTATGAGATGAAATTTTTAAGAGCAATTATATTTTGGTGGACGATATCAAAAAGCATGTTTAATATCTATGCATAATAAGCTGCAGCTAAAACCAATATTCAATCCTTCTCCACCATGATTATCCTAATACGTCAAAGAATTACTTTTTTTAACTAATAAAAAGCAGCTATATGAAAGTTGAGGTTGAATTTTTATGAAATTGACAAAGTTCACAAAAATAACACTGAACATTAAAAAAGAAAAGGTGCAAACTGCAAACAAGTGCATTGAGTTGGGAAAGATGTATTAGTATTACATGCACCATCCTGATAAAAAAGAAAAAGTATTACATGCATCATTAACTAATAGCAACTCGAAATCTGGACAAGCAGCATAAAAAAGATGTAATGCGCTCAAGAATTACATTCCGAAAGAAACCACCGTGATTGTTTTGAGATCACAAGTGTTTAAGATGATGGTATCCATCGGGGCCTCCGGGGGCTTACTCTGACTGGCCAATAATTCTTACTTTGATTCATCTTCTCGAACTGAACCTCCAACGCGCGTCTGGCCACTGTTATAGGCTTCACAGGGCGAGCTACGATCACTACACATGTAAAAAGGAGCAGCAAAACTATTAGCAACATGGAATACTTCATGTTAGTCATTATCAATTGTGTTCAAGATAAGTAGACAAGAGGTCATATATATAGCTTCTCAATCTGATCTGTCATATGATGTCTTAATCTAGCCTTTGCTTTTATATTGAAGCATTATCTATACTGATTCCTTAGTTCAACCACCTCATTTTGGGAAAAAGACAAATTAAAGCACAAGTGTAATTTCAAGAAACTTTGTCAGCAATTCACCAAGCCTGATGGTGGATGACTTGAACCAGCCAAAATCACAGCAAAGTATGATCATTTTTCCAATAGATGCTGATGCAGAAACAGAAACTTATTGGACAGAAAGACATCAGATTTCATCTCAAAATCCACACTGCTTTTCACCTAAGTAAAGAAATATAAATATAAATAGAAGCATACTTGCATGAGACGGTCTCACAGTGAGACAGGGCATAAGTTGGACATTGACGTTTTAACACTTTGAGAGGAATGAGTGTCATTTGTGCTAAGTTATTCACAGTCTCATATGAGTTTTTGTCATATAAATATACAACACATCAGCAAACCTGAATTGTATTAACATCAGCTATAAAGTTTCGGATAAGGACCAATGCACCTTTATACTCGTTTATCCTCTAAACCCAATTTAATATATCAGTTTATAATCCATTCTAACAATCAAACACAAAAATGAAATGAGCTCACAATGAAACTACACCTCAATTTCCAAGTCGAAGCAAAACTATAAATTGCTTATTAGCATCATTTTGGCCACTAGTACAGTATTTTATAGTTTATACTTTTTTTTTTTGATCGGACAAAGTTAGATGTTAGTTGTTAGTAATTAGTACACCAAGCACCCAAATACTCCACGAAATCGTCAATCCACCTTATAACTCCCATAACTCCAAGTTTGTTCCCAGAGAGAATCGAATTGTCAATCCACCTTATAACTCCCATAGCTCCAAATTCGTTCCCATAGGAAATCAAACCTGGGTCTCCCACTCAAATGAGGAGCCCAGTGGTCAGGTAGGCCTTACCACCTGGTTTTTTATAGTTTATACTATCATCTTCTTTTCTTTTTTTATGGATTATACTATCATCTTTTGCTATGCAGTTGGATTGAATAGATCCCAACACCTGCTTTAGAGCTCATGAAGTGGCGATTACATCATATTCTGAATGTCTAATTGTTTAATTAAGCACTGAGCTTTTGTTGAGTCATGATAAACATCAGCATACAACGTTTTTCAGCCGCCTACCCCATTTTACATTCTTTAATTCTTATATTCCCCTGCTTTCACTTTCATTAATTGAGTCAACTCCAACTTCAGGATCAGATTCAATGTCTCAAGAAATTTACAAATAATAAATTGAAATCTATAGATCTAATGACACATTCCATAAAAAACATTAACGAATGCTAACAAGCAGTTAGCCGCTAATATATGAACTTACTAAAAAAAATCAAAACACAACCAAATATTATCCAAAGAGAATATCAAGTTCCCAATTACTTTACCCTATCTATAGTGCTTTCTTAACGTTGCAGCAGCAGCTGAATTCCTCGATTTCGCAGTCTCAGCTTTCTTAAATCTGATTTTTTCAATTTGATAAACCAAAATTGCGAGAAAGAAGAGAGAATGGGCGTCAACAAATGAGCTTTCCTGGTAGAGATTAGTTATGTCCTCCAACGGCGACCTGGATTTTGCCTTGTGTGAAGGAAGCTTTGAAATTGCAACAACTGGCTTTGCTGATGAAATTGGGATGTTCTCTTTGTCGCCATTGTTTTCACAATGAGAGTGGAATGCCATTTTATTTTATGAATGAGATAATGAACTATGAAGGGTAGGGAAGCATATGTAGTTGAGAATGTAGGTGGGAAACGATCTGAATTTGGATTTTGGAGGTTGAAAATGTATTTGGAAATTTTTTAGTTTGAATTTGGAAAAGTGGTTTTTGTTTCTGTTAAAATTTGCAGTTTTGGAAGATCCCTCCAATTTACAAAACGCGCGCTGGTTTCCTTCTTTCAAATTGAGACACGTCAGCGTTTCGTATTCTTTGAAGCGGTAGTATGATGCGTAGGGTCTTGTTTGTTCCATTTCATTTTGTTCAAAATTTGGACTTTGTATTTTTAACTGTTTAAAGTTTATTCTTAAAATTTTTATGGGCATTTTTACTGTCAGAAAAAACTTCGTCACTTCTAACGTTAAGAAATCAATAAAAAATCGTCATTTACCTTGATCATTAGCGATTTAGTTTCGCACTAAGATAAAATAATTTATTTTTTAAAAAAAATATATAAATTAGCCAAATGTCCTTATATTAAATTTTTTAGAAAAAAAAAAATACAAATCTACGAACTTAATCCTCAATACCTTTTTCCATCTTCACCTTATGAACACTATTTTCTTTTTGTTCCTTCTTCAAATCAAATGAAAAACCCAGCTACTCATGAATATATTATTAAAAAGAGATATTGTGTTAATTTCATGGTTGAGATTTCAAAACAATGTCCAGAAATTGAACAGCAAATTACTTGATCTCTAGGGCACGACTAAAGCAATCAATGGCGTCAGCATAATCTCCTCCTTGCAGGCTTTAGCTTCACGACCCATCAACTAATCAACATACTCCAACGACTTCTCTTGTTTTGTTTCATAAATTATGTTGAATTGTGTTTTTTTATAAGAATTTATGTTGAAATATTGTTCAAAAAGTACGAAAAAAGAAAAGAAAATAAAAATATATATAAGTAATGATAGGACTATAGCATTGATGTTGCTGCTACGATTGTCACAACATGAATGTTTTCATGGCCTGCAACCCCTTTTCCATTTTCAGAATTTCTCAACACATTTCACAAAAATTAATTTCAATTTCACCCCTTTATAAAATGCCTAATTTACTCTTTCTATCCTCCAAATTATCAAACCTAATGGATAAGACAATAAAAGACCAATTACAGGCGGTGAAGAAGAGCGGCCGGTGGTTACGGCGAGAATGTGTTTTGATGCATTAATAGGGCTGAATTAATCATAATTTCTTGTTTATATTTATAATTTTAATATGTTTAAAAATATTTAATTTAAAAATAAAAATTGAATTTTATAATTAATGAACTTTTTTAAGTATAAGGGTAATCTGATCATTTTATATTTTTTTAATTATTATTTAAACTTTTTAGTAACATGATTGCGTAAAGCAAAGTGCAAACGTACTAATGTGAAGTGCAATCATATAAAATGAATCTTAATCATTGGATCAAAAATGACAAAAACTTGTATGCAATATTGCATACTAGTGTTATGTGCAATTGCGTTTTTTTTTCTCGCGGGTCAAAAGAAACGGGTTAGGGCAGATTGAGTTTTCTTCATCTTCACGCCGCTCAGCACTGGATCTATCAAATTTATTATTCTTCCTCTTCTCTTCAGATTGCTGATGGATCTCACAGGTTCCTCTTCCTCGTTCGTGCCCTAATTTCTTGTCCAATTTAATTTTCTTCAATTCGCTCCGATTATTGGATAAAATTGGGTTGCTCAATTTGAATTTTGGTGTGGATTCTGCGAGAAGAAGAGAGAATATGTGTTTGGTGTTTGGATTACACCTCAACACAAAGTGTGTGCTGAAATTCAAATCCTTTTGCACTCTTTTCACGTTGTTCTGTAAATCTGTAATTTTAGACTGATAATATTTTTCGCGTTTGTACTGGTTTTGTTCATGCAGTAACACTCTTTTGTTCATAGGGTAACACTCTTTTGTTCATGTAGTAACACATGAAGTTGTTATGTAAATCTGTAATTTTGGACTGAGAATTTCTTTTCCGTTTGTTCTGGTTTTGTTTATGCGTTTGTACTGGTTTTTGTTCATGTAGTAACACTCTTTTGCTCATAGGGTAACACTCTTTTGTTCATGTAGTAACACATCAAGTTGTTATGTAAATCTGTAATTTTGAACTGGGGATTTCTTTTCGCGTTTGTTTTGGTTTTGTTTATGTGGTAACACGTTTTTCTTCATATGGTAACATTTTTTATTCATGTAGTAACACATGTTTTTTTAGTAATATGTAACACTGTTCATATATCGTCGTAATACTACGTGAATACTCATGTGTTACCATATGAACAATAATGTGTTACCTTGTGACCCATGTTACCTTATGAATATTTATGTGTTACGATATATTATATTAAGTGTTATGTAAGATATTAAGTTTTGCGACCAAATTCATTAGCAACAAATTTGAACCACTAGACTACAACACATATTTGATAAAAATATCCTTCTATAAATACATATGCGTCTGCGCCAACCTGAACCCACTGCCCGCGCCCGCTCCCGACCCGCCCTGACCCGCAAAATTTAAGCAACTTTTGTCTTATTTATGTTGTATTGCACATAACATTAATGTGCAATATTTCACACAAGACTTCCTCAAAATCTAATGGTAATCAAAGAATTTTTAAAAGTCAGGAAGGGTGAAGTTTTTTCTGACAGTAAAAAAACTCAACTTTTATTTATAAATTGAGTCCTCTTTACTTTTTTACTTGCTAATTGAGTCCGTACTAATTGAGTTTTTTTACTTTTTGTGCTTTCATTATTATTTTTTATTGTGATTTGTTTTGAAATAGATAATTCTATCGCATTGAAGTTGAGATGCAGAATAAACGAAACATTATATATGTAAAATTCGTATCATTTGACATTTATCAATTTCATCCGAAATATATTCTAGTCAAGGCTAAATCTCAATTGCTATTGTCACATTCCAATTTTTCATAGGCTTTTGAATGTTAATTTAAATAAAAATATGCAGCGGAAGTAAATACTAAAACATGAAATATTTTGTACTTTATACTGAATCACTTAAAATTTTATTTATCTCAAATAAAATTTAATACAATAACAGAGATGTCACTCTATTTTAAATAAAAATAATTTGAATATTAAAAGCTAATATTTTGTATGTAAAATAACATGAATCAATTTTTTAAATGAAATCAATGATTAACCACTTGAGGCGATCCACCTTTCCCTCCACCACACTCCTTCTTAATCTGAAAAATGTTAATGAGATTGGGGTGAGCAAAACCACTAAATTTCAAATGGAGGTCCCTTTGTCACAGTTAAACATAACACGTAAATAAAATCATCAACTCACATAACATGCATACTTGCTATATACTTGTTCCATGGCTATATCATGGATGCGCTGGCTATACCAAAGATACACTGGCTATACCAGAGATGCACTGGCTAAACCAGAGATGCGTGGTTTCCCACGAATAAACATGAGTCAACGAGTGATTTGAAAAGTCACAACATACGTTAACGAAAATCATAATATACGATGCAACAAGTAACAATTTAAATCCACATGAACATTTAAAAGTGACAAATCATACCAATCAATTATGAGAAGAAAAAAACCCCACCTCGAATTAATGTCGTGGATGCAAAATATGCAATGAAATAACTTTACTCCTTGTCACCTAAAATAATTAAATAATAAATATTGAATCTATTAATATTAATAATCAAATTTTATAGAAAAACTTTTGTCGAACGAAATTTGGAAACTTCAACAAGCTTGGGCGGATTTGATTTGGTTAGAAACATGAAACATGGTCCGTATGCCTCTTAGAAAAAGAAGGGAAACATTACTTTTCAAAATCAATTGAGGAATTGAAAATCGTTTGGGTTCATGGAATAAATTTGATAAATATAGTTACTGGTTTATTTCGGAAATCGACGTCAAAATAAAAATTTAGGAACATCTGAGAAAATAGGTCATGAGCTTTTATCAAATTATTAGGCTAATTTAAAAATCGAGAGATTGAATAAAATTAAAAGGTTAAGAGAGAAATTAATACTTCTTGGCTAAAAAGATTACAGGAGACTCACACTGCTTTTTAATCCAGAAAACTCAACTAGGTTTTACGGTGAAAAATATTTTCTATGTGTTTTAATTTCACAAAAGAAGGCCTTTATGTCACGACCCACTCTCAGATAACCAAATAAATAATATGTTCGAAATAAACTTACGAGAAATGACTTGTGACTTTTTATTTTTTTTATTAAATAGTTAACAGAATGATAAATCTTTTGAACACTTAAAAACTTGATAAGAATGACTCATAATATACAAAACTATATATATATATAATATATACTACAATTCGAACACAATTCCCACAGGTCGTCATCCATGTATACAACTCTCAGAATCTGCAGGTACTCCAACCACTACCAGTGTAAGTTGACAAAATTACCTACAATGCATAAACTATGTGAGATATATAAATCTCAATAAGCAGAAATTATGCATGATGTTGTGAATCTTTGAAAATTCTCTCCATGCACTCTCTTTTGAAATCACCAATCTATTTATGAAACACTCATTAGGGCCCCTGACACACTGTTATACATCAGAATGAGCTCAACATCCACATAATCAAATGGTCAATATAAATATCACATAAGTATGATCCGGACGTGAGGCCCATCCTCTTGTGGCCCAACAGGGGTTCTCCTCGCACATACGCCCCCTATGTCCACCAAGAAGTCATCCCACCACGCCGAATCATAATGGTGCATCTGAGGATCCACCCTCTAACGGCCCAGTGAGGTCCATCACCAAACTAGACCCCCTGTCCGCTTAAGAAGTCCTCTCACTGAACACCCACACAACATATCACAAATACTCGATAAGGGTTCTCTCAAGACGACGCCTTTGTGTTTCCAATGTATAAAGGTAAGGCCAACACACACATCATCTGCTCAAATATCTTCTCATGATAATACATGTTATGTTCGATGCAAATGCAACACATCATATCCCACAAGATTCACATAACGCCGAACTCACAAGTTTGATTCATATAAAATACCGAGCTCACAAGCTCATTTCACAATAATCACTAAATATCAACCAATCTCACATTAATTCATGTAAAATTCATATATTGTCAATTATACACAAACTAATCACATAATAATATATTTATGCATTATAGTTGCAAATAAATTTCTACTACCTGAAATACGAGAAGGGTCTATACCTCTAAATCCTATTTCTTTTTTTTTTCTCGAATTTATCTCCCTCCCCTCCCCTGTGCGTGTTTTTCTTCCTTGATATATCAAAACTTAGGATATATGTAAACATTCTCAAGAAACCGCAGCCTTTAATTAGCTTCCAAAGTAAGCTTCTTCTTATTTTTATTCATTTATTATTATTATTATTATTATTATTATTATTATTATTATTTAATATTAAGTCTAGATGATTCCATGATGCACACGTACATCACACATAAATATATATGGGCTTAGGAAATCAAGTTTCCTCCTTAGTATTCATTTACTTAAAAAAAATAGTGGTAGGCAACACACACATATATAACCCTCACGTCATATACATATACTAACGTATATATTATATATATTAATATATTTTCTTTTTAATTATTAAATTACTCATCAAAATATTTATATTTAATTTGTACCCCAATCAAGTAATTTAATAAGCACTCAAATATGACTAGAGTCTTAATAAATTATACTAGGATTTATTCACAATTAATAATATACTTTTACTTTAATTACTATATCTATTAAGCTATTAACTAATAAATGAATTGTGAGAAATCGGGGTATCACACTTTATTTATAGGGAAGAAAATATATTTTATAGTGGAATTGAGATTTTATGAAAATCTTGAGATTTGATTCTTGTAGATAGAAATAAAACTTGAAAGATACTTTTTATAAAATCTAACCTTATAAATAAATAAATATGGAATAACATGCAGTCAGGATGTCGTACTGACTGACAATAGTCAACATTTGAAATTGTGTCACGTGTCGTCGTACTCTGTCGCACGGACCTATTACCCGTTGTACTAATATATTTTTTTTAATTGTTTTTTAAACTATATTTTATTATTTATTACTTTGCCATTTTATAAATAAAGTAAAAAAATTAAAAATACAAATAATATTTTAAATTATTGTATATATGCACGTATATTATAAGTCCAATAAATCAATTTCCCATTATATTACAAATCTAATAAATCAATTTTCATTTGTTTTTTTTTTTTTTTAAAGGAAAAATCAAAGAAGACATGGTTGGAAGAAGAGAAAAAAGAAACGTAGTCTCAGTGGCAGCCGCCGGAAAAGGAACGCAACATCCTATTGGAGAAAAAATCAGCTTATCTTCACTCGAATCTTTGTGAAATAGGAAATTCTTCCCGTACATGTAGTATTCCTTCTTCATTTTATGACCTAATTTTCTGTTTAAATTATGATTAGTTTGAAATTAGTATTGAGAGGCCAATGGTGGTGGCATGGGAGAATGGGGAAGAAGATGACAATAGTTTGCAGGAAAGAATAAATTTTTTAATTAAACCCTAGATAATTAATGATTTTAATGATTTTAAATTATGTTATTTTTTTAATTGTAAAATAAGTAAGGATAAATTTGTAAATTTATAATAATAGTTTTTAAATTATTAATTTTATTATAATAATGTGATAGTACGATATAGTACAATGGTTAGTACAATGCAAAACGATGATTAGTACGACACTTAGTACAACAGGTAGCAGGTAATTTATTTTAAGCCTTTAGATTTTAGATTTGATGGCTCAGTTGGTTAGAGCGTGGCTCTTATGAGCCGAAGATCGCGGGTTCGAACCCCGCCGGGACCAAATTTGATTATATTTTTGCTTAACGCCGTGGGCTGCCTGCCCAACCAGCCCACTTATATCTTTGCTTAACGCCGTAGGCTGCCTGCCCGACCAGCCCACATTACACAGCCCACCCAGTTCATAACCCCAGGCCAAGCCCAATCATTAGTAGCCCCGGTCCATTTTTTTGCTTAATATAATAGTGAGTTTAGAACACTGGACATAATTAAATTACTCATGGCATATTGTCATGGAGTACATGATTGTTGGCAATGCAATAGTGTTTGTGTGATACTCACTCTCTCCTAGTTTTGATAGTCCACTTTTCGTAAATAGTCGTTCTAATTTTATTTGATCATTTCCTAAAAAGGAAATAAAGCAATTTTCAATAATATTTAATACTATTATTTTTCTCCACCAAACCCACTTTATACCATTTAATAATATTATCTCCTACTTTTTTTTAATTTTTATGTTTAAAGTAACCGGATAGTAAAAAATTGAACGGAGGGAATACTTTATTTCACGTACAACGAACATTGCACCTAAATATTCCACGTTAAAACCTACAGCTTTCTTCGTCTTATTAGTAATGATCTTTTCACATATAAATATTAATATTATCTTTTCACAAATAATTGCTCTCACCAACCTTAGTGATGATTAGGGATTAATTTTCAATGTATATATTTTAAAGCATTATGTTCGAATATATTAAATTTATAAATTATTTAAGATTATATAATAGAAATGTTTAATTTACTCTGTATCTATAGAAATATTATTTATGCATATTTTGTTTAGAAAGTTTTTATTAAATTAGGATAGATTCTTTTATCATTTAACGCAATTTCTTTGTCGTCTGATTAAATCGTCCTAATGTGCAACTCAAACGCAAAATTTGCGAAATGTTGACGGTCTGCTAATCACCTCAATACTTTTGTGGGAATGAATGGGAGTGTTGTATTCTATGTCCCTACACACAGCTCAGGAAGATACATAAGAATTTAAATCGGGGTTCCAGCTGTTCCAAAATTGGTAGCTGCAATTTGGATAAGCTAAAATCCGAACTTTTTTTAGCAATGATAAATTCACAAACTAGTTACAATTTAATTATTGGAAAGTGGAAATATTGAAAATCCAATCAGTTGTCACAGGGACGGACCCAAGAATTTCACTGAGGGGGCCCAATTTATAACATAGCGTGGCTAAATGTACTTTCGATTTTTTTATATATTTTCGATAATTATTTGGACTAAATATATTTATATTAACGGAGTCGAATACATTTATATGTATATTTAAAATGTGAATTATACATATTTCTTTCTCTATTTCGTTAACCCTTTTTCACCTAAAGATCAACATTTTATTTATAGAGTGTTTATTTTTACAATTATTAGTAATAGTGGTGTACGGTAAACATGATATACATAATACTTTGTCTAAAGTAGACAAATACTCGTATGAGACAATTTTATACATGAGATAAGATACAATCTAACACAAATAACATCCATCATTTCAAAATATTAAAGCGTTAATACACAATTTATGCTCCGTATTACTATAAGACCGTCTCACACAGATGTATCTTAATTATAAATATATATATATAAAAACTTCAAGTGGGGTCAGGGGGGCCCAGTGACCCCCTTGGCCCCAACGTGTGTCCGTCCTTAGTTGTCACCTTATGATACACGTAAACATTAATATCATATGAGTCGGTCTCATTTGCATCAGGTGCATTGTGCACTGCATGATGTATTTTATAACCATGCAACTTATTGCACTGAAATATGCATATTAATAATAACACAGTTTAGTGTAAACAAGTTGCATATTTCAATGCAATAAGTTGTTGTATAGTTTTAAAATATATTAGGGATGCACCGTGCCGCGGATGCATATAAAATTTTGTCATATTATATATATGAATTTTCGTTTGAATTTTTAATTTTTATTTATTGTTCCGTATAATACATGTATATTGAGTTTAAGTGGCAATATTGTTGTGGTGGATTTGTGCTACATTAAGCTCCTATGCCCTCTACGTTTCTAAAATTTGTTTTATAAAATTATTTAATCTCTTATATATTTGTATTTTATTTTAATATAAATGTGTATATTCAAAATGAAAGGAAAAATTTATGTGAGACAATCTCATGCAAAATTTTATTTTTATTTATATAAATTTTACTTTGTTTTAAAATATGATTTGAATAGAAGTATTAATCCCACAAATCATATATCGCATATAGAGCTGACAATTCGGGACACTTGGCCACCGCCCATCGGGCCAATTGATGTTCTTGGGATGGGTCGGGCATGCCCAAATTCTCATTGGGCCTATAAAAGTATAAAGCCAAAATTACATGGGCTAGCGGGCAACGGACAAAAGAGCCTAATGTCCAAATTTTTATTTTTTTATTAAAATAAATATACATGAATTAAATTTAATTTTTTTGAAGACAAAAATTAACATAAAAAAATTATTATAGACATTTGAAGTCTCTGATAATATCATAATATAAGAAATCGAGGACAAGTGAATATTTTTCTCATGCACAAGGATTATGTTGAATCAAAACACATAATTTAAAAATAAATTTTCAAATGCTTCATATTACTAATCTATATTTAAACATATAAATTTAAAAATTATTATCCAATTAGATCAAATCCTTCAACAAGAACATAATTTTATAAAATACATAGTCTAGTTCTTAGTAAAAAAAATAAATTATTTATTTAAAAAATTAGGATGTCAAAGAATCAGTCCATTTATTAAATTTCATGTGCCAATTGACCTGCGGCCCATTATGCCCACGGGCCACATGGGTGGTCCGGGCCAAATAGGCCCAGTGTTTTTAGGCCTATAATTTTACAAATTTCAAATACATACTTTCTTTGGTTCGGGCTTACCATCGGTCCGGGCTCAATTTAAACTTTAATCGATATGTGATGATAGTTCACATCTCATTTAAGTTTTTATCGAAATGAAATATATTGTTATTAAAATTGTAAATTGATTGAATAATTTTATATCAAATTTGATCATACGCTTGCATGGTGGTAATTACAAACTTATATGTCAATGAAACATGTGGCACACATGCGTATGCAAGGTTCCCACCATCATTTAATTAGTGTCTTTAATTAATTAAATCTTTTCATTTATATATATTCCATACTTTACTCAATTTCATTAATTATATTAAAAAAAAATTACCCGACCTGGACTCAACCCGGCCCGAGTGGTTCGTGGTTCAATTACCGAAATGGTTCATGGTTTAGGTTCATAGTTCAGGGTTTAGGTTTATATATAAAAAAAAAATTACGCGACCCGCACCCAACCCGACCCGACCCAAACCCAAACCCGGCCCGAATGGTTCATGGTTTATGGTGCATGGTTTAGGGTTCAGATTTATATAATTAATGAGAAGATTGAATTAATTAAAAAAATTAATTAAATGATGGTGGGATCTTGCATATGTGGCGCGCCACATAAGCGGCGGACATATAAGTTTGTGCCCACCTGCGGACATATGATCAAATTCGAATTTTATATTAGTATTAGGATGTACTTTAAATATAAGACAAATCCTTCTTTGCATAATTTGTACCAATTCAGAATGAGTGAGTCTCATGTAAGACTTGAAGATCAGCGATCACAAGACTCATAACGCATTTTTAAGTATGCAATTATATAAAATAAGCGTCAAGTAAAAATTCCAAAATAAACACACAACTATGTTCCCATTTTAATAGTTGTACTTTTCTGTGCAAATAAGTCACACTTTTCAGCATAACAAATTACAATTTCTAAAATGCACTATGAGTGCACGGTGCATCCAGATGCATACAAGACCTAGCCATTCAGAATTGGTGCAATATTTTTTTTTAAAAAAAAATTCAGTTTTTTTTCAGTTTTTTTTTACCCGACCCAAACTTGTCCCGACTGGTTCATGGCTCACCCGACTCGAATGAGTTTATAATTTTTTTATTATTTTTTATTTTTTATTTATAGTTTTTTCAATTTTTTTATTACCCAGTCCGGATCCAACCCGACCTGAGCCCCGACCAAGTGGTTTGATTAGATTCGCAGAATGATTAATGGTTTATGATTTAGGATTTTAAATGGTTTAGAGTTTAAATTTAGAGTTCATGATTCATTTAAATTAAAATTGAATTCAATTTCACCAAACATCACTTTAAATATAAATTTGAAAACAAATGCCAAAAACAGAACAAATATAGACAAAAACACCTTTATTATAATAGAAAATTAACAAGAATCGTTGAAAGAATAAACTCACAAACACCGAACACGTTTTCACTCAAAAGAAAAATTATTAAAAAACAATAACCATAGTCTAGGATGGGCCATGGCAATGATAGAAGGATAATCTCGGTTGGTTGTGTGTCACTATACCCGTATATTTGATTATTTTCTTGGATAAAACGACGACATTGATGCGGGCTAGAGCCATACATGTTCAAAAAAAATCGGAACCGCGGTTCCATAGGTTCATGATTGCCCGATTTTAATTGAAGCAAACCGTGAAGATCTGGCGGTTCGATTTCGATTCCATCATTTTGAATCAAGAAATGGCCGATTTGATTAGGTTCGAACCGCCAATTTTTTTTTTTTTTGTATTTTGTATTTTATAATAGTTCATTCAATTATTTCTAAGTGCATTTCTTAGAATGTTAGAATTCAAGATACTTAGTTCATACTTAATATTGCAACAATTCAATTAATTCAAAATTATTGTTAGTTGATTTAATTTATTCAAGTTTTCATCTTCATTTTTTTCATTGTTTTAATAGTCCAAATAAATAATACTTAATAATGTTTCAAGAGACAAGATTCTAAGTTATTTCTTTTTGTTTTTTTAGTTTTTGTTTTTTAGTTATTGTTTTTTTTACTTTTTATTTTTATTCTTATTCTTTATCATCCTTCTATAAATTCACACATCAAACTCAAAAACTCATACAATTTTCTTAAGCAAAAAATGGCTTATTCTTCATCAACAATAACTTCCGATGAAAACACTCCACCACCACCACCAACACCTACTAATATTCTGATCCCACAACATATTCTTCAATCTTCTCTATTTACGGTTCACTATAGAATCAATTCAAATATGTCAAATGACTATGGGGGTAAATCCTAATCTAAATAAAACTTCATTGAATCATCAGAACAAAGTTTATCATTTTCATGTGGAGGAGGATATGGAGCTTTGGTTAAACATATACAATCAAAGATCCAGTAGACATGAGTCGATTTGGCGTGGAAAAATGGAAATTGTCCAAATGGTGATGAAATTTAATTCTAC
Source organism: Stenogyne calaminthoides (assembly GCA_037126765.1). Taxonomy (NCBI): domain Eukaryota; kingdom Viridiplantae; phylum Streptophyta; class Magnoliopsida; order Lamiales; family Lamiaceae; genus Stenogyne; species Stenogyne calaminthoides. The sequence goes on from JBBCBC010000004.1 coordinate 48,076,431, forward strand.
TAGACTAGTCTTACTAATTTACGTTTGTTGCTTGCATTTTGGTATTGTACTAATGTTATTGTTATGTTTTAACTTTTAATTATTGTAATGTAATCTTTAATTTAAATTTTCATATTAACAATAATACAATAATTAAATTTCTCATTTACATTCCTTTAAATTTTAGATCCAAAAAATCAAGAAAAAAAAAAAAAGAACCGAACGGTCCAAACCGAACAAAAACCGCGATTGATCATGGTTAGGTTCCGGTTCCACCTCAGGAAATTTTGGAACCATGGTTCGGAATCGAAAGCAAGTGTTCGGAACCGTGTGAGCATATACAGCTAGAGGTGTCGGTTAAACTCTTTGATTGAGGGAAGAAATTATTTTTTCACAAATAATTGGAATCTAAAAGAGGCAAGCCGTGGGTTTTCTTATTTCTTGAAATTGTATAGACAGATTAATTGTTCAACTCGTTTTTGAGGTGAGAAGCAGCTGGGCCATGGCAAATATCGTCAAAGCTACTCACTTTTTGTTCTCTCTACCTTCCATTTCAAGTCTGTACATATATGCTTTTGCGTTTCTTCTGTTTCACTCAAATTTTCTCTCTCCCACTTCAATTTCCATCAATAAATCTCTGCTTGGAGAAACCCTTTTGGTGAAAGGGAAAAGTCTGGAGGCCACTTCTTTCTTTGGTATGTGAGGATTCTCGAATTGCCACATTGTTTTCTTGCTTATTTGTTCCTTTCAATCACTGTTTTTTGATGTACCTCATGTGATTCTTAAGTGGTGGCATAATGCGTTTATTCTGTTTCTAACTAATCTTAAAAGGAACGGGGTGTATCTTTTATGTGAATCTGGGGGGATCTAAATTAGTCTACATCACTGGAGTTTACTTTCTGTATGAATTTAGTTGTGAAATTGGATCAAGAATTGATCTTTCTAGTTTCATGATTGTGTTACATCCTCACAAGAAAGCAATGTGTGATCTGGGAATTTTCTTGATCAGTTGAACTCTTTGTTTTCATATGGATCTGTAAAATCCCTGTTTCATTAGTTTGGCAAGTTTACCATCTTTTGATACCCGTATAATTGTGGAAATCTTGATTCAGTAGTATCATTTAGTTGATGATATTTCTCTTTTCTTTGGTGTTTTTGGGAGATGGGTGATGAAGCAATTAAATGACAGTTGAAAACCATCCTATAAATCCGATTTTCAGATGAAAAAAAATGTTAAAGACTTTTTTCTTTATTGAAGTTTATAATGCTTTCCTTTTTATTTTTTGTTTGGCATCTCACTGCCAGAAAATACATTGAATTCCTGAGTCATGGAATGGAACAATCAGATTCATATAATACCAAAATCTGCTGACATTGGTGTATTTCTTTTGTGTTTTATCTATTACTAAGTTCATCAACTAACAGAAACATTAAATGTAGGGACTTTTTAAGATATATATACTTGATGTGAGCAAATATAAATCAGTATTTTCATTTACTGGATGCATTGTATGTGGTTGATGTTATATATGATATTTGCAGGGTCTTTCAGTTGCCCGTATTAAGCATTGAGTATGGGTTCAGGAGTTTGGTTTAAGAATATAATCAGCAAAACGAAAAGTCAAAGGAGACAGATCCCAGAAATTGAAGGTTTGAAGCTTAGATACTCAACTGTGTGCTGTTTCAAAATTTTCTTTCTATTTATTTCTTTTTCGAACTGAAGTAAGCTTTGAGAACTTGAAAAGTGCATGATATCTTGATATGTGTAAGAATTTTTAAAAATGCTACTATTTTGAATAATGAAGAATTTTTAGATTATTAGTAATCCACCTGCATTTCTGAAATGCAAGTTATTGTTGTTATTGCTAACAGAGATATTCAGCACCTGGAAGCATAAATGGCTGCAAAGAGGAGCTCGGCTCTGTTCTAGCCAAAGGTGCTTCTGTTGATAATCAGGGCAGTCTTGTTCTTTCTGTGGAAGATGCTGCTGCTACTCAAATTCAGACTGCTTATCGAGCACATGTGGTATATAAATCTCATCACATTTCCTTTGTGTTTCCCTTTAAAACAGAAAATGAAATGATTTTCTTTACTAAATTCCAAGGTCCAAACTTGAGTATACTTGTGCTTATGATATAGGCTAGGAAAGCTTTTCGTAGAATCAGAGGATTGGTAAGGTTAAAGAATCTGGTGCAGCATGATTCTGTTAAGAAACAAGCCTCAACTACATTGAATTATCTGCACACATGGACAAGGACTCAGCCCCAGATTAGAGCCCGTCGGGCTAATATGGTTACCGAAGACCAGCTTAGACAGAAGAAACTGGAGAGCCAAATGAAGCTAGAAGCAAAGATTCATGACCTTGAGGTAATATTAACTGATTGGTGAAATAGCTACAATCTGCTCAAAATATATATAAATCATTCGAAACTATACATAAAACAAGACAATCAAAATTCCTCCATTTAACTGAAATGTGTAATAGGTGGTGTGGAATAATGGTGCTGAGACAATGGGAGAAGCTCTTGCAAAAATACATCAGAGAGAAGAAGCAGCAGTGAGACGGGAGCGAGCTATGGCGTATACCTCTTCTCATCAGGTGCTTTAAATAATACAATCCATTTAAATAATTACTTTGTTTTCATTTTAATATCAGATTAAAAAAAAATAAGAAAATGGTTGCAGTGGAGGGCCAACTCCAGCCCGAATTTCGGATCAGGGAACCAGGAACTTAGTAAAGCAAATTGGGGTTGGAGCTGGATGGATCGTTGGATTGCTGCTCGCCCTTGGGAAAGTCGAGTTGCAGCTCTTGAGAGCCCCAAAAAATCACTCTCCCCCCACCCCAAAAAGATAGCAAAAAACAGTATTTCTCCTACAACTAAAGCACCGAATAAAGTTAAGTTAATATCTCCTAATGGAAAGTCTCCCAGAAATGCTCGTAAACTATCTTATGGAGCAGCTGTCAAGAAAGTGAACCCCAAAGGTGAAGAGGAGAAGAAAACTAAGAGTGAAAAGGTAGAATGCACTTAAGTTCAGATAATACGTACGTTGTTGAGAAAGGTTTGAGATAGGTTTGTCAAAATGCAATCTTGAAGAAGAACGAATCAGATTATCTGAAACCAACCTGCGGGTGAAGCGGTGCTCTCTTTTCCTTCTTTTATTTATTGTAAATTTTAAAAATTGTTGTGTAATTATTCTTATTATGTATTGCATGTGGAGATGGGCGTTGGTTCTTATTATGTTGTGTAATTATTCCTTCTTTTATTTACTTAAAGTACCAATGACTGGATATCATGTTGTGTAATTATTCTTATTATTATGTGTTATATACACGGGCTTTCTGTGAATTGAAGTTTTACTGGTTTTTTTTTTTTTTTTTTTTTCTGGTTCATCTTTAGCTCATTTAGGATTCGATATGCACTTTTATATTTGCCATATTATGATATAATTTCATCAAGCTTAGCATATGCATGAAAGCTGCTAATTTTACAGTATATAAATCATTCATAAGTTAAAAAAATGAGCAAGAATCCATTCTCCTTTCGTGCCAATTTGGTTAACGATGATTCAAGTTTTTCATGGTAGTGTTTGTGTACCATGTGAAATAGATGAAACTAATTCGGGCCATTGCCGGAAAGGAAGAAGAATTCAAGCCCGCTATAATACATCCACGTGTACAACACATTAAAGCACAATGTACTATCAAAAAACAGGGTTGTATTGAGCAAACTTTTTGCATTCTTTAAAAAATCAATATAGGAAAGAAGCTGTAGAAGACGATGATGATTTTCTGGAAACTGGGATAATACCCATTTCATCTTCATTATATACTGCAGTACCAGTAAAGTTTAGCAGCTCCTCGTTGGAAAAATTCACACCTGGAAATTGCGGATAATAGTTGGAAATTCTGGACTGAAGGGGTTCCCCATCGGTAAACACGTAGCTGTGCCCTAATTCGGCCGGCGTCGGAAAATGGAGCTGTGGCTGCAGCCGTGCAATTTCTGAATTCATATCAAATGCCTCATAAAAAAATTCGCTCTTCATTTCTGAAGAAACCAAAATTAGAAAGGGGATCGTCGTTTTTCAAATGCTCTGTTTTCTCAATAATCCCAATTTCAGCTTTCAACATATGCTGACTGTCGCTATTGACAACGCCGTGATGAATTGGAGGTCGATCGAGGGTATCAATGGCGGATTTAGCCTCCTTGATTAGCCAATCAATGGCTTCGCTGGGGCGATCGTAGCCGAGCCTTTCCTGCACATCGTAGAATGAAATCGCAGTTTTGGGTGAGAGACGTACGCGGCGGTCCTTGGGTCCCCTCGCCGTGCAAATTTTGCTGTGCCGATCTTTTCCGGCGCCGGTGGATCGGATAATGCGGTGGCCGTAGAGTTGGAGCATATCATTTTTCCTTCTCTTGGCTGCTTTCAATTGCGGTGATGATAAACCTAAATTTTCTTGCTTGATAAATCTTTCTTCAATAGGTTGTTGAAATGCTGCATCTGTGCTTTTTACAATAGTCACCAAATTTGAACTTTTGTGTTGGATCTTTCTCATCAGGTGTTCCCAGTTGATTGCTTGTAAGAACATTCATGTTAACCCTGTATATTGTATTGTCAAATTACAGAGTTTTGGTTTTGGAGTGAGGAAAAATTCATGGCAGATTTGCGTATTTAAGAGAGAGATTGCAACAATTTAGTTCATGTAGTGACTGTTGAAACTCTTTGTACTGCAGTCTTGTATCACATCAACTAATGCTTGCCTGTACATTGTTGTACATGGTACCAAAACTTTGCAGAAAATGGGCCGACTTCACTTTTTACTTTCTGTAACTAATATGTTCATCATCAAAAGTACAAAAGTGTCCTTTTTTCGAAAATCAGGATGATTCACTCCACAATATTTCAGTGGGAGTTCAAACTTGCATTGCCGGGAATTCCTCCGCACATCAACATAGGGTTTACCACTCGGCCGTAACACTAAGGAAAAAGTAGATAAGGTTGATTCTACAGTTTCTTTCAGAAAGTTGAACTGGAGTGATTATACAGTGAAATTAATTTAACAACAGGCGACAAAATCCCAGTTAGCAAAAAACTATCGTCTAGTGCTGTTTTTAAGGAGGAGTTAGTGTTTGAAGTGAAATTAGATGCAAGATGCATTTTTGGAGGGAGGTCGAGGAAGAAGGGGTATGCTATGCATGCGTGGATGTGAATGTTATCCTTTTCGTAAGAAGTAATAAATCATCAAATATCATTCATAGCGTTTGTGAGCAGGTGGCTCCCACTTGCCCAACCCGGTCCAGCCTCCTTTCACTTTTCTGTGATTTTGGATTGGGCTTTTCTTTAGCAACTGTTTGAAAGTACAATTATAGACCCAATTACAATGGAAGGGGGAGAGACACAACAATTGATCAGTGCCGCATGCTACAGTGTACCATGCATATTAATTACTATACTAATTTGTTACACCAACTGTTAAAGAAAAGGAAAAAAAAGTAATTGTCAGCACTGTTTTGGCCCAGTTTAGTCCAGATTGGTCTCGCACAGCCCAACACAGGCCCGACGTACGCCACCCCACAGCCCACCTAACTTATTTATGTAATGAAGTTTAAATATCATATGGTAAAAAATGGAGTATATAATATAACTGATATAAATTATATCAATGAAACTTAATATAATGTAATATTTTTGTAATTTATTTTAAATAATGTAATATGTTATTGGAACTATTAACATTATGATATTGATAAATACTATTATGACACGAGACAAAGACAACTCAATTGTTGGAAAAACTGAAAAATAAAAATAAAAATAAAATACAATTTATCCAAAAAAAAATGATATGAAACAGTCTCATACATGAGACAATATATAAATTATCATAAATCAACATTCACCCCTTCCAAAATATTAAAGTGTGCTGCCCAAATTATGTCTCGTCCCTCCGTCCCACAAATTTTTGCCCCAACTTTATGACACGCATGTTAAGAAAATTGTATAATGAGTTGAGTGTTGAAGGGTAATGTAGCAAGTTTATATCTATAAAGTAAATGAATTAAATGGATTGAATGTATATATGGACCCCAAAAATAATGACATTTGGTGTAAATATGTGAATATTGTGAGGATGAAGTGTAGTAAGAAGTTTTTTTTTTTTTTGGTGCAAATATTTGTGAGACGTCCAAAAAAAATGGGGCAAATTTTTTCTAGAAGGGGAATACAAACTTCATAGGCTTATTTATTATAGTAGTTTTTCTGCGTTCACGCGTGTCCACAAGTCTGTTCAAGTGTATTTTTTAAATGTGCAATTTATTTCATGATAAAAAATTGTGTGAACCTGTGTTCACAGTGAACTCTATTTTTTTAGTATCACCATTACGCACAAAAAAAATATAACTATTATCATAAAAAACTATCAATATTTGAATAATGATAAAAATTTGATGGTATTTATCTCATGGTTAAAAGTAGAAGTTGATAACCTAACACAATTAACAATTAACACCCTTCCAAAATGTTAAAAGCGTCAATGTCCAAATTACAATTCATCCCACTATGAGACAGTTTCACGAAAGTGTCTCATGAATAATAAATTATTTTTTTAAACAATAATAATTTTTATGTATAATAATAATATTTTTTGTACATAACAATGATAAAGTTCAAATATATACCTTATTTACATAAGTATTATTTTTATTTAACTAAAACATTCAACTTACCTACCCTGAAATATTTAATATATTTTTTACTAAACAAATTAAATATTTCAATCAAATAAATTATATATTTTAAAATACGTGCATCAAATTTTCCCTTAAACAAAAACTCATATAATATATAAGATGAGTCTAAGTTAACACAATTAACATTTATATCTCTCAAAATAATTTTAAAGCGTCAATGCTTAAGTTATAATTTTTTTCTTTTCTTACGGTGACACAATCTCGATCAAGAGTGTCTATTTGCCTTAATATTTATTCGATTTAGTATAATTCGAGTACTTCTGCGCTGGGCCGCTAGCTGTAATTAGACCGATTAATTCATGAAAGAATCCACCATTAATTGCCAACCGCCATTAGAGATATTATGCAGCAGGTACACATGCTCCCATTACTCAGAAGAACCTCGACTACCGTATTTTCCTCCCTAATCTCCCCATCCTTAACCCCTTCTTCATTGTCGTCTCCAATCCCTAATTCTCTCTCTAGACTCATCATCATGGATTCTTCCGCAGCCAACAATTTTGGGGTTTCGAAGAAATTCATGGTCTTGGCGCAACAACTGCGCCTCTACAAACCACCGCTGCAATCAGATGACGATGAGGAGGAGGCGGAGAAGAGGATCGAGGAGAGTGCAGGGAAAGTGGTGTCGCAATTGGGTTTTGCCGAATCTGCAACTTCAGTTCCGCAACAGACCGTTGAGAGATTCAGACCCAAAAGAGCTGCCGTTCTTATTTGCCTTTTTGAAGGGGATGATGGAGAATTTAGAGTCATACTCACTAAGAGATCGTCAAAGCTTTCTCATTCTGGTTTGTTTTGATTATTCTTCTTTTTTTTTTTTCCCATTAATTTCGTGATTGTATCCTGGCGGAATTTGTTTATTCATGGTGATTATCTCTCTTTTTTCGTCTTAGTAGTAAGTACATTGAGCAATTGAGGACTTGATCCTGGTAAATCGGGTAAACAGCTGAGTGTTTTGGATATAAAGTGTGTTCTGATTAGGGTTTTGGATATGATTTATGTGCTGATTAGGAATTCTGGTATAATTGAGTTTTTTGGACATGATTTATGTGCTGATTAGGAATTTCTGTATAATTGAGCGTTTTTATTCCTGGGACATCTGTGAATGAAACCTTGGAATCAAGGGATGTGGAGTCATACCCTGAATGCTACCAAATTCCGAGATTAGTTGTTATTTAAATTCCTATCATATTCGGAAATTTTGTATGGTTGACCTGATTTCCTTGTGTGGTGTTTGTTATGGTTTTGTTTGTGTATTTTTTGAGTAATAAGTTGTTTGCTGGCAGGTGAAGTTTCGTTGCCAGGATGAAAAGCAGAGGAGACGGATGCAAATGATGCTGAGACAGCAACAAGGGAAGCAAAGGAGGAGATAGGGTTGGATCCTTCACTTGTAAACATTGTTACTTCCCTTGAACCATTCTTGTCAAAGGTATGAACCATTCATGTATATTTGATAATTTAATGTTCAGGTTACTTTTTTTATACAGAGATATCATATGAACTGTGTTTGCCTTTTACTTATTTCTTTAAAATACTTGTTGTAATTTTTGTGAACTTCCTTTACTAGCTTCATCCTTGGGCATAAATACTACATTTTGGATTTTATTTTCAAGGCTTTAACAATTTCTTGACTTTGATGCTATCTTTGCACACCCTTAATAATGGGTGACAAGTATCTGATCCACTGTGGTTATGTGCAGCATCTCCTCAGGGTGATTCCTGTTATTGGCATACTTTCCAACAAGAAAGACTTTAAACCTTCTCCTAATGCTGATGAAGTGGAAGTTGTGTTTGATGCACCATTAGAAATGTTTCTCAAGGTTTTTAATTTTCTCAATGTCCTTTATGTTATTCTTTTTGTTCGGTGCAATTGCTACACACTCATTAATTGCTTTTTTCAGGATGAAGATAGAAGATCGGAAGAAAGAGAGTGGATGGGTGACAAGTATCTAACCCACTATTTTAACTACGAAATAAATGATAAGAAGTACCTCATATGGGGTCTAACTGCCGGAATTTTGATTAGGGCAGCTTCAATTGTGTATCAGAAACCACCTTCTTTTGTAGAGCAAAATCCCAAATTCAAAGTTCCTACAAGTGTGCTGAATGATACTACCATGTTAAATTAATCAGATACCTTCGCAGACGTTGGCCCCTGTAATGAAGTCATTGTATGATTGTAAATTATAGTATATCCTCTCGTAGTTGTTTCTAGGAAATATCTAAACTATCATTCTAATAATATGCCCCCGTTCTGTAATCATTTCTGAGCCCAATGTTCAATCAAGCGGAGGAGCAAACCTTAAATAGTGGGATGCAATTGGCATCAGTACTGGAAAAACGAGTTTGGGAGCTTGCGTGTTGCTGTGCATCTGAAACAGGTAGGTGGCACATTCATCATAATCATCTTCGCCTCCTTGCGTGTTGTGTTGGTGTAATCACATATCTCATTTACTTATACAAAATCTTTGCAGTTATTGGGATATGTCTGTCTTAGTGCAGCCATGGACTTGGCTGTTCAAATTGGATCAGATGCCCTGGTGATGTGGATTATTACATAAATAAGCTTTGATTGCAGGAACACTGCATTTGTTCAAGTGGAAGTAGTCACAATCTGAAGAAGTGATGCCACATGCTTTAACTAGTTTCGGTTCAACCCTATCAACGTCTTCTTTGTTTTGTATTTCTCAATTCTCACTCATGCTGAAATTTGTGAATCACACTTTTCTTTTTAATCTTGAAAGGGGTCGAAGATCATTTAGCATTTGTTTCTCTCAATTTTTTAGACAAGTTCCTTTCATTTTTCCGGAAAAGATTTTATTTTTTCAAGAGCAAATAGAGCTGTTAAAAAAACGAGTAGCTTGAGAGCTCAATTCGTTAATGTTCGAACTTGGCTCATTTTTTTTATGAATGAGTCGCGCTCGAGCTCGTGGAATACTCGATTTACTATTGAGATGGCTCAAGTGTGACTTGTTAGGCTCGGAATTTAAGATTTTCCATGTGATTCCATTGGATTCGTTAGACTTGTTAGATTCGTTTATAGTCGAGTTGAGCTCTATTTCTAGTTTGTTAATACAATCGAGGAAGTTTGAGCTTGACTAATGCTCTTATATAGTTCGAACTTCAACTACTATGCTCTACTTGATAAGAGCATTTTTTTAATATACCATTTAAAAAAAATTATTGTATCAATTTTTATTTATTTAGTCAATATCTATAATAAAAAAATATGTTATATTTAAAACACATGGAGTATTAGTTATAATTTAGAAATAAGTTTGGAAAGAATTATATGCACATGCATATATAAGTATTTAACTATATTGGAATTGAATTAATTAAATTATTTTAACGTAAAATTAGTAACATACTTTTCAACATGCTTAATTATGTGCCCAAAAATGTTCCGGCCAGATGGTTTTAATCCAGCTTTTTTTCCAAAAATGTTGGGATACGGTAGGAGACGATGTGTTTAGAGAAGGAGTCAAATGGCTTGAAGAAGGTGTGCTTCCAAGTAACCTCAATACCACTAATGTTGTCCTGATACCCAAAATTGATACCCCACAGTCTGTGAGGGACTTGAGACCTATTTCTTTGTGTAACGTTTTATACAAGATAGTCTCAAAGGTGTTGAGTAATCGTTTGAGGGCTGTGTTATCGGGTTAGTTGACAAAGCACAATCTGCCTTTGTGTCTGGTCGAGCTATCCAAGATAATGTTTTGGTCTTTTGAGATCATACATGCTATGAAAAATAGGAGAAGAGGGCTACGGGAAATGTGGCGATGAAAATCGATATAAGTAAGGCCCTCTTAACCGAGTCGACTGGGGGAGTATTTGGAGTTGATTTTGGGCAGGTTGGGTTTCTCAGAAAAATGGATTGGTTGGATGCGAATGTGTGTTCGGTCAGTTCGGTATTTTGTCCAGGTAAATGATGATGTCGTTGGCCCTATTCAGCCGGGACGTGGGTTGCGCTAAGGTGACCCGTTATCCCCATATTTGTTTATCTTGTGTACTGAGGGGCTGTCGGGCGGCTCTCAATAAGGCAAATGAGGATGGTCGCTTGCATGGGAACAAAGTGTGTAGGAGGCCCCGTCCGTGTCCCATTTACTTTTTTGCGGACTATTGCCTCTTTTTTTTTTGCAATGCTACAGTTGATGAGTGCACTACCCTTAAGCAGATTTTGATGGATTATGAAGCTGTCTCGGTCAGGCGATCAACTTTGATAAGTCGGGCTTGTTTTTTAGCAAAAATATTGATAATGATCGGCGTTTATTGCCACGGGATATCTTGGGGTTCATCACCCTTTTTGAATACAGGAAAATCCTTAGGGTTGCCTTCTCTTGTGGGTAGAGCTAAGAGAGACATATTCAATTATGTCAAAGGGCGGTAAAGAGATTCTTATCAAGGCAGCGGCGCAAGTGATACCCACTTATTGTATGACAACCTTTCTCTTACCTTCGACCCTTCTTGATGAGCTACCGTAATGTTGAATAGGTTTTTGGTGGGAAGCGAAGGAGATAGTTTGAAAAGGGGTAAAGTGGATGCGATGGGAACGGCTATGTGTGGGAAAGGATATGGGTGGTCGAGGGTTTAGGGATCTTCACCTTTTTAATGTCGCTTTGCTTGGCAAAATGGGTTGAGATTGATTAAGGATTCTGAATCTTTGGTTTGCAAGGTGCTCAAGGCGAAGTATTTTCCGACGTCCAGTTTTTTGGAAGAAGGTTGGGAGGAATCGAGTTATACCTGGACCAGCATTTTTGCTAGCCAGGATCTGGTTCAGAGGGGGGTGAGATGGAAGATCAGGGGTTGATTCTTCAATACCCATTTGGGAATCACCATGGATGAATAATACTGGTAATTTCCAGGTGCAAACGGCTTATTGGATTGTCCATTTGCGGAAGGAGTGTTGGAGGTTGGCGTTCTTGCAAATGGATATAGAGAATATGGTGTGGTCTGTTGATGGCTGTAGGGATCTTATCTTCAGTATGTTAACGTCGGGTTGTTCGGCGCCGAAGGCAGAGTCATTTGGTATGGTGGCATGGCAATTGTGGAAAGAGCGGAATAATATGGTTTGACTGGCCACCACAAGTCACCTGCTGAGGTTGTTTTTCATGGCAGCCACTTATCATTCAGAATGGTTGCAAGCTGCTGCGCTCAGGTTTTCTGGTACAGCAATGGACGTGGTGAGAAGTCCTCCATGCAAGGCCTGGCATGTTCCGCCGCTGGGTACGTATAAACTCAATGTAGATGCGGCTTTTTTTTGAGGATTCGAATGAGACTGGTGTTGGAATGGTTTTACGGGATGACAGGGTGCGTTCATTATGGCGTATTAAGTTATTCGGGGTGTGTGGATGTAGAAATAGGGAAGCAATGTGGTTCTATGAGGCGCTTTTCTTGGGTTAAGATGCTTGAAATAGAGAACGTCATTATAGAGGGGGGGGAAGCTGGTTGTGGATGTTATTAATTCGAGATCGAGTGGAGCATCTATTTTTTATGATTTTATTGATTCAAGTAGGAGTATACTTTTCACAGTGTTCGGGTTTTTTCTATTACTTTTGTCAAAAAGAGATCTTTAATCATATGGCTCACGAGTTCGCTCGAGCTTCCAGGAATTTTGGGAGTTCTTATTGTTGGATAGACCCTCCGGAATTTGTGGATGTGCTACCTGACATTTCTTGTGTTTGTAATAATGAGATCTAATTTTTTCGGCTTTCAAAAAAAAAATTTAAGTACTAGTAGTAGTATCCTATAAATGTTAAACCAAAAAAGAGAGTTTTAAATGAATATAAATGGGGTTGGATTTAGAATTTAAGGTTATGTTTTTCCTTTAAATTTTAGGTGACTTATAAAAAAATCCATTTCTAAAATATTTTGGTATTTAAAATTTTGATATATAGTAATGTGGGTTTCTTTTGAGTTTTTGAGTAAGAGATTTACATTTATAATAAATTAATGTGTAAAAGTAAATGATGTTATATTATTATATTATTATTGAGTTATGAATGAATTTTATATTAAATCAATATGTAAAAGTAAATGATATTATATTTTTTGAATAATTTGGTATCCTACCCAAAATGCATTAACGGGGAGATTAGAATTCACCATCCATTAGCGCGCCTTTTACTTCAAGTTAGAACTTGTATGGTAAAGTTGGATGATATTTCAACGATTAGATCGCAGAATGATTAAAAGTTTAAAGGTATTGGGGGTAATTTTTAGAATTGATTTATAAAATTCTAAAGTAAAAATCGATTTAGAATTTTAGAAACCATAAATCTGGTATATAAGACCGACCATGTCTACTTTTGGATCTCTACTTTGGGTCTTATATGACTTTTAAAAATCAATTTTGAAATCCTGATGGATATTAATTGTGTGTTTGTTCTAATTTTGAAGTAGAAATATATTCAATTTTATGTCAAATTAATATATTAGAATGCATAATGTTGTATTATTATATTATTGTTGAATGAAATTTATGTAAAATAATATGTAAAAGTGAATAATATTATTGTTGAATGAAATTGTAATGATTAAAATTTATAAAACTCAAAATCAAATTTATAAAATCCAAAGGAAACCTACTAAAGTTTTTTTTTTAAAGGAAATAAAACTCACTGTTATTGAGATTATATTCTAAAAAAAAAGGCCAAATAATTAAATTTATATATATTTTTAAGTTTTTTATTAATTTTAAGATATACTTTTTTTCTCTCCATATTTAACACATATTTTACTTAATATTTAAAACATCCTCAATCATTATTTTCGATAATATTCATCTAATGTGATCATTGGAGGTCACATGTGTTGCTGACGTGTACATATTAAAATATAAAAAAAATAAAAATATCACCACCTAAAAGAGAAAACATCACTATGTGTTGCTGACGGGTCACTAATAGAGAAAAAAAATTAAAAAACGCCACATGTGTTGCTGACGGGTCACTATTTTTTAATTTTAGGCGATGATATTTTTTATCTTTTTATTTTATTATTTACACGTCAGCAAGACAAGTGAACTCCACTGATCACATCAGATGAATTTTGTCGAAAATAATGATTCGGGATGTTTTTAAATATTAAATGAAAGTATATGCTAAATTTGAAGAGAAAAACAAATATTTGATAAAATTAATGAAAATCTAAAAGTATATGCTAGATTTGATTATTTAGCCCAAAAAAAAATTAGAAATTGAACCGTGGTGCCCTTTTATTCATTTTCTTTGGGGAAAAAAGGTCCACTACAATCTTGCTCGTCTTCCAAAACATGACAAAAGTTCCGGATCAGAAAGATCCATTAACGTACAATCCAAATGGGTGTTTAACCATTGGATGAACGAAAAATGACGCTTAACAATTATTGCGGCCCTTTGGATTGGAGAGAGAGTACATCCATCCAAATGGAATATCCAAATGGAATAGATGGAGAGAGAAATGATTTTTAAAAAAAGAAAGTAAATGTGATACGTTAGAAAGATTTTTTCATTTTTTTATTTTATTTATGTTTTTAATATATGTAAACTTATAAATTTTTATATTTAAAATTTGGATTAATTTCAAATATGCATATAAATTGAAACTTTTTAACAATTGAATGTTTTAATTCATTGTAATGTTTTAATTGAATGTTGTGTTTCCTAACTTTCAAGTAATCTAAATGTTTAATTTAATATTCTACTTAGATTTTCTCAATTTTATTTACTTGAAATTATTTTATAATTAATTACTATCTTATTTTAATATTTTAATTAATAATATCAATATTAAAAAATAATATAATTCTTAATAATTATAATATGCATAAAGTGTGATGAAGTCATAGTGGGATCCATAAATAGTGAATGGAATGATGAATAATTAAATGAACCATTGTGAGAGTTTGTTTAAAAAAGTTAAAGATTTAAAAGTAGATGATATGAAAATAATGTGGAGGATTGAGATCTTACTTTTAACTCGATTTTTTCTGAAGAAGATTTTGACGAGAAAAATTCAGCCCCAATTCAGAACGACTCGGCCATGTGTGGCAAGATTTCTGGTAGATCGCTAACCCTCGTAGAAGCAGCGCAAAGACTGCGCAACTACAAACCCGATTTCAGTATCAAAATTCCCAATAACTTCAAAGATTCCACCACTGAATTGGGCCCTCAAGAAGTCCAACCATCTAGAGCCGCGGTTTTGATCTGCTTGTTTGAAGGCGAAAAGGGCGACCTTCGAGTAATTCTGACCAAACGATCTTCAAACATGTCATCTCATTCTGGTAACATCTCGTATTGCCAAGAATCAAGATTGCTGTTTTGAATAATACTAGTGATTGTTGTATGGATTGTAATTCCTTTTTGGTTTTTCGATATTTTTAGGTGAAGTTGTGTTGCCTGGAGGGAAATGGGAAGAGGGCGATGAGAATGATGCGTATACAGCGTTGAGGAGGCCAATGAAGAAATCGGTTTGGACCCTTCGATTGTAGAGGTTGTAACTGTTCTTGGAGCCCTTTTACTCTAAGGTAATGCCTTTTGTAATGGTGTACATCTTTTGATCATATTCTGTTTCATAGTATGTTTTGGTCTCTTTTAGTTATAGGGATTTATTTTTCTTTGCAGCGAAAAATGATCGTATTTCCAGTGATTGGAATAATTTGGGACAAGAATGGTTTCAACCCAGTCCTAAATGCCACTGAGGTGGAATCAGTATTTGATGCTCCATTAGAAATGTTTCTCAAGGTTGGTTTCTTGTTGTATTTACAGTGTCTCTTTTTGCTTCACAATAGTGTTGGTCATCATAGTGTTACTCTTCCAGGATGAAAATCGAAGAGAAGAGAAGATAGAAGATAGGGGTTATAAATATCTGCTCCATTTCTTTGATTACCAAGCTGAAAAAGAGTCCTACACAATATGGGCTTTCACCGCTGCAATCCTAATCAGAGCTGCATCAGTCGTTTATCAACGACCCCCTGCTTTTGAAGAGCACAGGCCTAAATTCTGAACGGAGTCGTCTTTGAAAGATTGGTACTTTATCCACAGTTTATATTATGCTTAGTTTGTACCATTCTGATCTATTACTTATCATGATTATGATGGTAAGTTCATTGTTGTTCATTCTTACTTTACTATACTAAAAGAAATAAATTTGTATTGCACTGATTGGGATTCAAATAATGGAAATACATGAAAATGCGTACAGTGATTATTAGTTCCAACTAAAGAAAACTTGAATAAAGTAAAACAATCCCAAGGAAAAAGGATAGAGGGCGAATGCTAGTATGCAAGTCAATAGAGGGTAAGTGGTGCTTGAGTATGCCAGAATGCCTATTATGGCGCACACAATAAAATTATGACAAAAATTTGGATGCAATATTGCATACAAGTGATACAATCTTAATTTTTTTTTCTCGCGGTTAGGGAATGAATTTTTAGGCGCAGATTGTTGGTGGCCAATGAGCTTCTTCATCTTCTTTTTCTCGCAGTTGACGGCCAGTCGTTCCTCTTCTTCCTCTTTCTTCCCCGAATTTCATGGGCTTTCTTCTTCCTCGTTTGTGCCCTAATTTTTTTTTTTTCGTTCCAATTATTGAATGAAACCGGGTATTCAATTTGGATTTCGATGTGGATTCTACGAGAAGAAAGAGAGAATATGTGTGTGATGTTACAATACATATTTGATAAAAATATCCTTCTATAAATACATATCGTTCGCTCCAACCTGAACCCCATCGCTCAAGTCTCCCGCCCGGCCTCGACCAGCGCCCAAACCCATGATTTTACCTTATTTATATTGTAGACAGACATAACACTATTTAAACAATATTTCACACAAGACTTTCTCCTAAATTGTGAGGACTTCTGCTGAAAAATCCCAAGTCAAGCCTTTTTGCGTAATAAAATTGTCAATAATGTTGTTAATCCTGAGTTGTTGTTCATAATGACTCCGCTGCCATATATCTGTCACCCCAAAAATGAAAAGAGCAATTGGTTAATAATCAATTATGGCCTGAGAAGTTTACCTCAGTTTTAGCCCTGTCCTTAGATTAAGAAAGGAGTTAAAAGTTTTTTTTTATGGTCCCATAACGTATATATTGTTCATCTCTCGAAAAAAAATTAACTTTTTTCGATTTTCTCAAAATAAAAAAATTGTCCAAAATAAAATGTAGATAAGTTATGGGACTAAAATTGTAGTGAGGCATAAAAATGACACCATTTTCAATTCTTCTGGCGATTTTGGGTCAAATTTTGTTTTGTTTCAAAGTATTGGGATTAAATTGAAAAAAACTTTACTTTTCCGGGACCAGAATTGAACTATAGACAAGTTATGGGACCAAACTCAGTAAGAAAGAATGTAAATAAATTCCGTCATATAGTATAATGATATGTAATATATACAAAGAGAGAGACCTCTGAAAATGTTAGAGAAGCAGTTCTTTCACTCTTTTGACTGGCTGGGAATAGTGCCGTTAGTACTGTTCTGAGATTCATGGCACATGGTACTACAACGAATGAGACGATAAACGGGTATTTCATGGCAAATGATAACTGTAGAATGCTGGTCATTAGAGGGCCTCCCAGGAAGTTTAACATAGCAATGCCTAATGATATCTGAAATATTGATACGATAAGAGCCCGCTTGTCCAACACCACTCCTTTCCACATAATCTGTTAGTTAACATGCAAAAAGGAATGTCTTAATTAGTTATGAAATGTAATCATACATGGCAATTGGTACTCAATCCGGTTGGTACTTACATTGTCGTATTCACTGATAATTTTCGCTGGTTCCAGTGTATTTGTATCAAAAATGGCTTTACTCAGCCATTTTTTGACTCCCTTGACAAACTCAGGTTCGTCAATTATGTTGTTGTTATCCTCATCAAAATCTTTAAACAATTCCTTTAGTACATCCTCCTCTTTTCATTTGGAATTTTCCAAATTTGACCAAACTTATAAGTTGTTTCAGTTCATCTGTCGTTATCGCTTCATCTCCATCTCTGTCAAATTCCTTAAAGAGTCTGCCAGAACTAAAAAAGGGTATCAGGAAATTTTGATATCCAAGAAACTGAAGTAAGGTAGAAAAGGGAAACTGGTGAAGGTTACTTTTGAATTCGTTCGATATTTGGCTTTCCATCTTCTGTGATAAGTAGTTCAGATTTCAGTAGATTTGTTTCAGCATGTTTCAAAATCTTTGACATAATTCTTTCAATTTCCTGAGGATCGTCTTCTTTCTTCTAAACACCTTAGAGAGCTGCAGAATGACCAAAATCATTAGAGGCTTTCATGAAATAACATGAACATTAACATTCCAGAAAAGCTGCTTACCTCATGAAAAATGTTTGTCGAAGCTGCAGAATCACTGGCTTCAGATGACCGTTTGCTTTCATCAATCCATTTTTCGCATCCTTGGATGAATTCTTCCTTGGTGATAGTCCTGTTATCATCGAAGTCGAATGTCTGCATAACTTGTAAAACTGCATACTTATCATCAATCTTCACTTTTCCACTACTGATGATATCAAGCACCAAAATTTCCAGTTCCTCTTAGTAATACATTTATCTTCATCTTTATCTGTTTCTACAAATAATCTGCAAAACCGAAAAATATAAGCCTTCATCTAACTTGGGAACTGCAAACATGCACATAGTTATTCTCTCTCACTTTTCAATGACTTGCGTGTTAAGTTTCCCGTCTTCGTTCACAAGCTGTCCATGCCGTTGCACATGCTGCAAGAAGGCTTTCCTTACAACTTCATACCTCGAGTAGTCTAAACTTCTTTGCTGCATCCAGGGATACAAAATCTGAAGAATTTCATCAATTGTCAGAATTGATGACACACTGTTGTTTACCGGAAGGTAGTGATGAACATTAGTTGTCAATTAGTCAAGCTGATAGGCGAAGTATGAGAGTAGAGATAAAGACGAGATGATAAGAGCTATCAAAGTTATGATACGCTTCACAGACGACGTATTGGAGACGTCAACGAGCTGACCAACGACGTATGGAATCAAAGATAACAGCATAATTCCTGCTGTATAACGCGTCTCTTTATCGATCTCAACGCCACTCTCTGCCATTCAGAGACAGAGTTAGTATGGATTGATAGTAACCCCATTAAGGTCAGTCCTGCAGCCTAAAAGGTAATAGGGGAACCTAATTTTAGTTCTAGCAAGCCTCGGGTTAAAGGGAGCCAGAAACAGGCTATGAAAAATATTAACCCTAATAGAAATATTCTATTAATAAAATTATCATATAATTATATTAAATCGGCTGGCGGCTGTCCCAATCCATATGGTCAGAGCCAAAATGGTCTGAATTTAAATTGGCTAAGAAAAAGCTAGACCTAATCTTAGCTTTTTTCGATTTAAAGGGGCCAGGTTTTGTTTACATCTCTATCTATAATATGCCAAGTGCCATACCTTTCAAGATGATGAGTTTGTTTGCTGGAAAACAATTGGAGTGTGTAGTTTCACCATGCTCATCTGATTTCTGCTGCTTCTTCAGGTCTGATCTTCTACCAAATATCACACATACTCCCCCACTGAATCGTGAGGCTGAAGACGGTGATTCCGTGTAAATTCCGACCCCAACTGACACTTGAGCCTGTGCAGTCTCCTTCCCAGAAACTACACGAACAAAAAAAAATCCCTCAAAATACAAGAACTCACAACATCATGCAAAAAACTGAAAAGCATCTACTAGTTTACCAATCATCATCGTCATGGATGGGATCGCCATTAAGATACGAAAAAAATAATGCCACCAAATTTCCCAGCTCCGGTGATGTTAAAGAGCACCTTACTCCCCACTGCCTATCTTCTTTTCTCCGAATATCAGAAGCAAATGTAGCCTGCACCATTTTCTGCACAGGCAGGAAACCGTACTGGTGATCGCAGGTGCTTGGGGATCGAAGCATCCGTCTTAAAAGACGAGTCTTCGTACTCAAGTCCATCTGAGACCAAGTGATCGTCAGAAGAATCAAGCCTCAGAAATCGACCAGCTTGAACTAAGCTGATGAAGAAGACGAGGAGGATTAAGGGTCGTGTTACGGCTGCCATTGATGTTCAACCTGATTGTGAGCTAGTTAAACTTTATTGGAGCCAGATTAATTAGAAGTGGGGTACTTTTATTGATGATATTTAGTTGAAGTATAATGATTGACAAATAAAAAAACGCCAAATTGCATGTTTGACATGTGAAAAAGAATATGTTGGCCATCTTGTATTAAATGAAGATGTTAAGTGTCTAGGTTTTGATTAGTTAAATCATTAATTACGTACGTACGTTTCCACAAATGTTAAAACTTTGCCAGCCATTAGTACTGTGCAGTTTGAATGGTTCTCATCTGCCTGAGTTTGACACAGGGAATGCTTGCTTATGTCAAGAAATTACGTAAGACGCGCAAATGTCACACCTATGGTTTCATGGGTCGCACAAGGGTAGCATTTTTGCCAATTTTTTCTAAAATGGGTGGTATTTTTGCGAATTTCTTTGGGTTTTGTTTTGTTTTAAAATTAACCTCTATTTAGGTGACTCAAACCCACTGGTTAATATAAGAAAATTTTAAGTATTTTTCTTGAAAAAATTTAAACCATGACAACTCACTTTTTTTGTAATTTTTTTCCGGCTAATAATTTCAAATTATTATGTATTTTTCTTATATTCCTCATTCTTCGAATGACTGGAAAACCCAACACTACATTTGTATGTATAGGTAGTTGTGTTTTTACCATTTTCGTTTGAACTATTCAACTTCATCTCCCTTGCATTATAATTATGAATGAAAAACTTTTAAATGTAGAGATGGTCTTGTTTAACTGTATAAGATGTTCCTATACATGAAATGAATGCTATTTTGATTATATTTTCAATTAAAATATGACTAAGGTAGACTTTTATAAGTTCATGGATCATTTCCATATAATACAAGTACAACAAACAAAGTTTTTTGTCTTATATGTGCACAAGACTTTTTTAATTGTCGGTTATTAATTGCGCTGAACAAATAATAAGAAATGAATTACTCCAAAGTTAGTTGGCAAATTGGGCTATTAATTATTAGGCCCACGTTCAAAAAAAAATGCTTTTTAAAATATATGGTCAAGCCCGCCTCCCACGTGACTGCGTGAGCCACCCGGGGCCTGACGAAATTGATTGTTTTGACAGCTTTGAGAAGACACAATGTTGTAATAATTAAAAGATTTTATTTATTTATTTCCTTTTCCAATTTCTATTTAAAATAATTCAATAATATTCCTCCGCAATTTTAAAATCAAATCTAGAAATTAAAAAAAAATGGGAAAAAAATAAAAAATAATAATATTAAAATTGAGTGGGTAAAATGAAGTTTGGTGAAAAATAATAGATTAAATTATGTGAAAGTGAAAATGAAGATAAATAATAATATTAAATAATTATAAAAAATTATTTTATTTTTCTTTTTAGAAAACCAATCAAAACTAGGACGATTTACTAAAAAGTGGTCAATTAAAATATTACATTAGATGAAGGTGGGTTCACAATATTTCTTATAAGAAAAAGAACTATATCCCAATTAACCACCTAGGGCATAAAATAATATGACCGGCTCACTCGGGAATAAGCAATTTTAGCGTTTTATAATTTCATTCTATCTCATCTCCATAAATTAACTAGTATTCACGTACGTTGAATATATAAGTATAATAGATATTTTAATTTCAAAATAGAGACCAAACTTTAGGGAAATTTTATTTTTAAGCAAAATTTGGTTTGCCATGTAGGCATATTTTTTTTAATAAATTTTTTATAACTTGATATTCAAATCCAAAAGTCCACTAATCGGGGGCCGTAACCCAATTCATCATAAAGGAGCCCACTTCAAGCCATACTTTTTTTTTTTATAATTAAAGATTTAAATAGGGACCAAGTAATCCGAAATTACAACCCATTGTCCACTAGAGGAGACCCGACTTCAAGACAACTCTGTATGAATTGAGAATTGACCCATTTTAAAAGTTGATCGCACCCTAAAAGGTTCGAACATAAGAGGCAGAAAAGAAAGACACTCGTGAAGTCCCAACGTTTCCTAATCTAATCGGTGGGAGTTACAAAAGTAGGCATACTAATCCCACCCTAAAACATAACGATAAGCATAATACATGAACAAAGAGAATGGGTAAAGGAAAAAAAGGCCAAAAAGCAGGTCCAGTGGATACGTTGTTTGTGAGTAAGCAAAAATCCCAATTATTAAACACACCACCAAAATCGTCAAAACCTCTGCTGAATAATCCCAATTCAACCCTTTCACGTACACAATTGCTAAAGAGTCGACAATCCCATCATGTTGTTCATTACCACTCCACCATAAATCTGCAATTAATATTACTCTTAACATTTAACCTTCTTCAATTTCTTTCATAATATATGGAATCATTTGTAGTGGTATTTGACCAAGATGAATTGAATTGTTTATGGCCTCGAATTAATGAGACTGAATCGCGTTTTAAAAAGGGTACCTCCGAGAATGTCAAGGATGAAGTTCTTGAACTCTTCTGGCTTGCCGGAAATATTGCTAAAATTGCTGACCTGGCATTCATGGCAACTGGAACAATTACAAAAGAAACCAAGAAGGTAGGCACCCCAATTTCAGCTGAGAATTGTTGCATGCTTTTTCTTGAGAGGTCCAGAAAAAAGGTCAACATAGCAATGCCTAATATCACTTGAAATGTAGATTGGATGAAACCCCATTGAAAGAGCTTCATCTTGCTATTCTCATTCTGCATATCTCCATATACTAGGTTGTCCACTTCCCCACATAATCTGCAGTTTTCAACATCTTACTTACTTATAATATTGTAGGAATACTTGATTCTATATGATCATTTAACCATGCATGCATCAATACCTTGTCAAATTCATCTATAGATCTTTTGGCATCCTTGCATTTGGTTACATCCATGGCCTTATTCAGCCACTTAGTTATTCCTTGAACGAATTCATGTTGATCAACGTTGTTGTCGCCATCTGTATCGAATTCTTTCAAGAACTTGTTCACCATTTCTTGAGAGTTTCCTGTTCTTACAGAAGTATGAATCAAGTGTTTGAGCTCGGTCAGTGATAGCGAGTTGCTATTGTCCGTGTCGAATTGCTTGAACAGCCTTCAGTCATCATTAACAAAGAAAAGAAAGAATTAGATAAGTTTTGTGCAACAGAAATGTTAGTCTCTGAATGAGCAAAAGATCAAATAAGAAAAAATACGCTTTAATTCGCTTCACATTTGGCTTTCCATAATCAGTGAGTAGATTTTCTTTCTTCAAGCCTTCATTCTGCACGTGCTTCAAAAATCGTGCCATCAGATGCTCAATCTCAGCATTCTCGCTTCTTTTCTTCTTGCAAGATGGTTGCACAACCTAGTAAGACGACAATGAAATACAAGATGAAACATTGGAGTGAAACAGTATTATGTAACATATCAGAGGGTACATGCCTCTTGTAACATTTTTTTTGCAGTAGAGTTGTCTTTTTTAGCTAACTTGAGCGGCTTCTGTCTATCCATTTCGAGCACCCCTCTATGAACTCGTGCTCTTCTATCCTTAAAATCTCTATCCAGATCAAATTTGTTCAGCATTTCAGAAATAGCATAATCTTTCTCCAACTGCACTTTCCCAGACCCAGACTGAATCTCAAGTATCAGTTTTTCCAATTCATGAAATGTTATGCATCGGTCAGCATCTTTATCCGTCTGATTAAATAACCTGTAAAAAATAAATCCACATTCATCATATCATACTATCATATATAGGAGGAACTCTGTTTTTCCCAATTTTATCTTGAATGATGAACTAGAATTAGCTTTTGTCTGATCACCCTTTGATTACTGGAATGTTTGGCTGGCCATCTTCATCGACGAGCTTCTCTTTGGCGTGCCTTTGCACGTGATGTAAGAACCCCACAAGCAGGTTCTCGTACTTTGAGTACTCCAAACTTCTTTCTTGAATCCACGGATAAAAATCTGCAAACAGAAGAAGTTTTACCATGGATTACATATAATTAATCCAGCATTATCTGTGTTCATAATTTTATTTGTATGATAGAGTTAGGCACCTGGTATATGAAGTATGAAAGTAGCATCACAGTTGACAGTATGAGAGGATCAGTATCACCATTCGGTTTCCAAATGATGAGTCGAAAACATAGGCTAGTTGTAACTATAATGTAAGGGATCAAAAGACAGGAGCATGATTCCTGCTGTGTAACATGTCTTTTCGTCGATTGTTGTTCCTGTATCTGCACATCACATGTTTCTGGTTTCATTTAAAAGGTAGGCACAAATTGAGATTTAAGTTCCCAAGTATGTGAGAAACACACCTTTTAGTTGTGAGAGTTTTTCTTTCAACTTCCCAGAAGAAATAGAGGAATCAGTAGTAGCTGTCTTTGCAAACAGCTCTTTTCTCCCAAATATGACACACAAACACCCCATAGAAATGTAAGATTAAAGACAGTGGATCCTGCGTATACACCTACTCCGAATGCAACCCGAATCTCTTTTCTCTTTGCTCCATAAGAACTCCAGATACTGCATGTAAGAACACAGACTTGTTCAAGAATGAGAACATGGTTTTGATTCACATTAATCTTGTTTCTTCATAATGGCACTCCATTCAAGCATTGATTCTTGTTTGAATTAAGCACAGATTGGTTGTCACGGTACTAAGAGTGTGTTTGGCTGGGCTTATACGCTACTTAAATCAATTTATAAGATGTTTAGGAACTTACTAAGCAAAAAGTTTTGTTAAAAAAAGATCGTTAACAACTTATAAAATCTAAAAAAATAAGTTTCTACAACCACTCCCACCCTCCAAAGTAATTGGTCCACCAGCGATGGAGGTCCCATCGCATCCCTCAATGTCAAAAATTAAAATACAATCATTTTACTTTAAAATTTAACTTTTTTTAATCAAATTATCAAAGAGCTTGAAACAATTCATAAGATGTTACAACTTATAAGATGTTTAAAATAAACTTATCCAAACGGCCCTAATGCTAAAGCTTACCGATTACCATCACCATCTTTGGTAACACGGTGAGGATTCGGAAAGACACTAGCTCCATACACACCAGTACCTATAATGTTGAAAAGAATCTTGCTCCCTTCGCTGACCAGTTTTCCTCCAATTATGAGCAAGTATTGATAAACAACTATCTGGAAAATATAGCCCCCTACGTTTTCTGCACATGGAAAGAAGCCGTAAGTGCACACAGCTACTGCTGCGGACTGGGCAAAGAAGAGTTAACAGAGTTTGAGAGGGAGTTCAATTCCAACAGCATCAACCCCGTCTGAGATTAAACTATCAGAAACATTGAGTCTCAGAATCCGAGCATTGACAATGTGAGTTTCAAACAAGAGCACGAAAAAGCATATAGAACTATATGAGGATGGCCATTAGTAAAAGTAGATTGTGTAAATTTGCAAAGAGATGTAGGCGTTTTTATATGCTGCTTTTAAGCTTTACAGGTTAAAACTTCATGATCACGGCTTAGATAAATCCTCTCCAGGTCAATATTCTGCATTCCATTGCTTTATGAGTGACTGCAATCTTCTGTTTTAAGTTCAAGAATTTTTTTTGAGGTTATATGAATTTGATTAAAAGAACATCTAAATATTATACTCCACAAAGTAGACATAAGCTCATAGCAAACAAACGGAATTCGTTCCTGAGAAGGTGAATCATGTGCTCATGAAGAACTTGTGGGGTTCACCATAAAAGAGACTTTGAAAGAAACAGATTGGAATATATATATATATATATGTCTTTGAGGAATAAATTCCTTAGTTAATACTCATTATATAGTTTTAACCATAATTTAGACATGTGTTAGGAATCAATTCCTCCTTCAGTACTTGGCATGAAATGTGACAAATGATAGATCAACGTGACAAAACTTATAAACATTTATTACAATGAATAAAATGTACATGGTACAAAAAAATATATCAGGTCTACTGCAACATTAGCTACATATATAATGGTGTAATAATGGGTCTTCTAAGGCCACCCTATAACAGAAGTGAGTACATAGATCAATGCCAGAGAGAGACTGGGGGAGGAACGTCGTGCACAAGCTTGTAAGTAACGTCATGAAAATGAGGATTACCAGAACTACCAGAATTTCTGCAAACACATCTACAGACAGGTTCAGAAAATAAACCGGTGCAAGGAACACCAGCAGACTTATAACGTTGTTCATGTATACACCACCATAGAGCTGCAAAACACAAAACGAAAGATCTTTAAAGAAAAAAACACAAAAGAAGCACCCAATATATTTGTATGTATGTATAGTTAAGAAATGGATTTGAAATGAAACAACTTACTGCCGAGTGTTAGAGAAATGGATTTCTGAGTCTTCTGTCTTGCAGAAGTGAGGGATTGGACAGCAACTCGATAGTTCATAGCAAAAGGTATAGCTAAGTACGAAACCGAGAAGGAAGGCAAGTTTGCAGCTTGAGCAAAAGACACTACGGTGTTAATCAACGGTTCTGCAAGTGCACATAGCATAACAGTCCCAAGAATCACAGAAAGCAGCCAAGAACAAATCCCACCACAAATTACGAGCTTTTGGGCTCGTGCTTTATCCAACAAACCTTGTTCCAATTGACTGCTATTCTGCATTTAGATTTTGTGGGATCAGGCTTTATGGAAACAAATTAGTACGAATCAACTTCAGTTTTGGACGAGTCTTTTATTTTACCTGAAGTAGTGCTCTTTTAGCGCGCTCTTGATTCTCATCAGAGATATCAGAAACTAGTTTGATCATGCCTTGGAGGATTCATCTTGACTGATCCGTCCATCTTCAGAGGAATCAAAGGACACCAAGATGTTTCTCGACATCCCTAGCTTTGTCCAAGTCATCATCTTGTATGTTCATACCCTAATAGCAATACTCTAAGTTCTACTGCTGATATGGATGCACTTTTGTCCTTGTTCGATTCTATTGAACAGCCTGTGGATTTTATGAAGAAAAGAAGCTCATTATGAAAGTTTTGGCTTCTGATAAGTGATAACATGATGGTTGACAAATTCTACAGTAAAGCTTTTACGCTTGTATTTTTTAACATCAGGCTTTCCGTTTCTTGATAAAAGTACAAGTAGCTTGTCTTTGGCGTATTTATTCATCAAATGATCAAATCTGCGATACTGAATCCATGGTCGGAATATCTGAAGAGCACCAAAACATAACAAAACTATAAAATCCAACCTAATCATTATGGTTGAAACTCATATCTACTATCTTGATGTTCTTAAAAGTTGTTATTACCTGGTAGAGGATGAAAGAAAAGAGCAAAATGACTGTGATAATGAGTGCAATAAGCATAATCACTCTTTTCCCAGATGATGAATGAAAGCTTTAGCTAGCAAAATGATGAGAAATGGAATCAAGGTGATCGCCATTATCCGAGCAGTGTAGCTCGTTTTCAACATCTGTAACAACACAATAACCTGCTAAAGAAGAGAAATATGTGTTATTAGATCCATATTATGTTTCACATGTCAAGAAGATCAAGAAAAGAAGAGTTGGGCTCGTTTGAAAGCTTATTTTACACATCTTATAAGTTGTCTTAACGGCACCTTTGAGAATGTCTTCTTTTATGGATTCCAGATTTATCAATTATAGTAGCCTCAGAGAGATCATAGCTTCCAAGTACAATAGAAGCACCCCATATCAATGTTAGAAGCATAACCGTTGTTCCTGCTACCAATCCCATTCCAAGTGTCGCCCGTTGCTGAGCCGCCCCACAGATCCCGAAAGTGCAGATACTTCATTACAAAGTATTAATAGGATTATATTTCAGTGCATATAAATTTCATCATAGTTGTATGTAGAACTAGTCAACAAATATTGTAGCAGTCATCATATCTTGTTCATTGCGTTCAAGTTCATCAACTATGATCTAAATAATAACAACAAACGGTAGTAACCCAAGGAACAAAGTTTATGCCCATAGACTACATTTATCTTTGCAATCCTTCACAACAAAAAGACACCGGCTGGCTAACCAAACAATGTTACAATCCATTTTCTTGTACAAGAAATAAGGGAAATGTGATTGTACATGACACAACAATTGGTGGGATGAGATATTTCGTAGACATAAAAAGAGGTTAAAATTGAAGTTAAAGTTTCATCCAAGATATTATCAAAATTTGATAACACGACATTGACATATTTTCGAAGTACAATCGAAAAGATTTCCATATCTCTATATTGGGTTAATAAAAAATTACGACTTATACTATTGTGTGTTTTACAAAATTACCAATATGTCTTATTTTTTTAATAAAAATCAATACGTATCTAATAAAAATTGACAAATTACAATCCCAACTCATGTTTTTTTAAAATCTTTCTATTGAATTTCTTCAATTTGATGTTTGATAAAATCTTTTTGGCATTATGATATATACAATACATCATTTGTAACTATATTTAGTTGGAAAATTTAACAAAAACACGAGGTTGTTGGAATCGATCACTTTTAATAAAGGGGTTGCATTTTTGTTACAAAAAATAGTACATGTTACAATTTATAAAAACACAATAATATAGATTGTAATTTGTAATTAACACCTCTATATTCCATTATTTCTATCATTTTCCTTATTATAATTATGGACTTTGAATATTAAATAATTTTTATATACTTCTTACACTTTTAAATATAATAAATTTGGTTATAGATAATATGTAATTAATAAATGATGATTTTTTTTTAATTGAAGGTTGGGTTAGTGTCATTAACAAAAGTATAAAATAATTGGAGTTGGTTGTAGGTTGTACATTTAGACGAGAGATAATTGATTTTTTTTAATTAAAAGTTGAGTTTTTGGTAGTTGATATTTGATAAATATAGTCTTAGGACGATATTAGTACAACAAATTCATTGTTTACTAAGTTCCAGAAATTATTAGAATAGCATGAAGTCATGAATATATAGGGGTGCGATTGGTATGTTGAATAAATAGTGAAGGAAATGATCATTCCTTAATATATTCTATAATTGATTGATATATATTTTTGGAAGGAAATTTATTTGTGAAATGGTCATTCCAAAAATAAAAGAATTGTGATTCCTTACACACCCCCATGAGTTTATGTATTCCACATTTTGAGAAATGAAATATTTTTCCACAAAAATATTATAATATTATCTTCTACCCAACAACAACAACAATAATTTAATATTATTATTTTATTAAAAATTATTTAATAAAAAATAATAATCAACTCCAATAATAATGATAATAATTATATTAAATATAATAATATTAAAATATATAAATAGTATAATTTTTTTTAACAATAATACTATATCTCCAAAAATGTAAATTAAAAGTTTAATTTTTAATAATATTTTAATAAAAATAAACAAAAATATTATTATTTAATAATATATTATTAATAATAATAAAATATTGAAAATATATATAGCGTTATTATTAATTTATACTTTCAATACTAATTAAAAAACATATTAATATACATACATCCTTTTTACTAAAATTATATATTAAATATTTAAAATTATATATATATTAATATACTTTCAGTAGTATATTTTTTGTAATTATAAATAATATTATTTAAAAAATATATATTAAAAAAGCTAAAAATAATAATATATTAAAAAAAATATTATATAATAATCAATAATAATATTAATATTAAAAGCATAATTAATAATTAATAATAATAATTTAAAAATGATTAATTAATATTTATATTTCAAGGTCGGCCATCGTAAATGCAAGCGTTCGCATCATTTTATCAAAACATTAAATTTCATTTCATTTATTAATTCATTTCATTTAACCGCAATTTCTATTCACCATATCAATAAATGCTACAATAGTTGTGAACACATTTAAGACATCAATCCAGTTTGAACTAGAATCAAATGTGAAATTATTTATCAACAATTTTTTCTGTACTAACAATTATATATGTCTTTTTTTTTTTTGAAAAAAGATTATTTATGTCATTTTCTTGATCGAGTGAATCAACGTGGAAATTAAAATAAACATGGATAATCAGAATATTATGCAGCTACGTCACACGTTTTTTTCTTGACGTTTTCTTTTACCACTAGTGGTAGATGAATGCGATTTTAAAAAAAATCCTGAAATTACAGCTAATAACGTGGCCTACTTGTAAAAGCTAAAGATTCCTATGAATCTGACTATTTTTTCTTTTAAATCAATCACAAACTATAGTTTATTAATTAATTATTTTTTTTTTGGAAAAGAATATACGAGTACGACTTTTCAAATTCAAATGTCTGTTCAACAAGTTGGATTGATTCACAAACTCAAAATAAAAATTAAACAAAGAAAAATGGGTTCTCTTTCAATCCAACTTTCCCCTGTAATTTATATTTTTCGGGAGAAATTTACCCCAAACTAAATGAAGCACAGAAGCAGCTCATTTCTTATTTTTTCTAACATTAATCTCATATCAAGAAAGAATCAAAAATTATATACAAACAATGAAACAAAGAAAGAAGAAATTAGGAAAGCAGAAGAACACA
The DNA here is from genome assembly GCA_037126765.1 of Stenogyne calaminthoides. Taxonomy (NCBI): domain Eukaryota; kingdom Viridiplantae; phylum Streptophyta; class Magnoliopsida; order Lamiales; family Lamiaceae; genus Stenogyne; species Stenogyne calaminthoides. The sequence continues at coordinate 48,106,707 of JBBCBC010000004.1, forward strand.
AAACATTAAATCTGCACAAGAAATTAAATTAGTACGAATTGACTGACCAAAAGAACCAAGACGATTTGTGGAATGGTGCCCAGAAACTGAAACAAACTACCTCCGAGAATTCCCAGGTCCAGTTATTCTGAAAAACATCTCTGATCCCATTCCCACATCTCCCCCCAAGTGAGAGCAAGATTTCATAGATAAATAATCAGAAACAGCAGGCCCCAAGCATTACTTGAGCAAGGCAAAATTCCATAAGTGGGCTCACAATTCTCTGTTGCACCCAATGATGAGATCATCAAATCCTCACGGCTATAAGCCAAGTCACATGCCACAAAGCAGCAGCCATGTAACACTCAATCTATTCATCTTTCCCATCTTGCTCATTATCTATTACCAGCTTCAATAAAATACTTAACTAAAATGTCTGGAGATGATAATGGATAATTAGAAAGTGGTATGCATATACTCGACTTTGTTTAAATGTGTCGTTAACAAGTTGGCACTTTTGTGGATGGCTATTTTTATTATTAGCAGCCATAAACCCCAAGGTTGGCCTAGTCATGTGATGTATAATTAAGTATGACGAGTTTGAGATTATTTAGCGTCTTTCCTCTCAAAGTCGTAAATCAAGCTCTTGAGATGGATCACCATACAAAGCTTTATGATTTAAAGTGATGCCTACAGATAATAGACTGTGATCCCCAACGAATGGGTCCTTGGGCTGAATACCGAATTACTAAAAAAATATATACTATATATTAGCCGCCACTGTAATGATAAACACGTTCGAGCTGTTGAGGGAAGAAATGTCAAAATACTTTGTGAACAAGTACAGGATATATTGTGGACGATATTTACTTTTGATAAAAAAGGCGATGAATTGATCTTGATAAGTGACGTTCATTTCTGGACAAATATGGAATAATACATTTACAATTAAACAATAAATTCCCAATCAATGAGAATGAAAAATAAATATAGGATAATTGTGGTGATTAATGAGAATAAAATAAGATCTATCCACTCATCCCTCATAATAATTTAATCATTATATCATTTGACATTCACTATAACCATTTTTCTCTTGGGCCATTTTATCTTTAACCAACCAACAACTATTTTTTATGTCTTCCAAAATTGAAACAATACACTAACTTTTATTGTGATTCACTATCCAACATTACCAATTTACTGTCCCCAGTAAAAAAAATAAAATTGAATCTCCTGTGAAACCCAAGAATACAAGTATCATCTAATATGGTTCACCCTATTTTCCGGAAGCGACGCCACTGCTGCCACCTAATTACAGTGCATATTATAACCTGGAAAATAGAATGTTCTTGACCAAACGCCATTCACTATTAACCAAAAAACACACATCCACTATTAAATCATTTCAGACATTCAATACTATATGAGTTGCCAATATTTAACGAGTGAAGGAGTATATGCGAGTTAGTCAAATCATAGGACCTGACTTTTTCAAGAATCGAGGCTGAGGTTGGTAGTTTTGACTGCTTAGTAGCCGCCAAATTATAAACTTCTAAATATAAGGAGCATAATTTTTCAAGCATAAGCTTCCAAGATTATACATTAACGCATATAATCTATTACACTAAAAAACAACCCATGACTCTTGTCTTTTTATTTTAACTAGAACTTTGGAGTATATTTTTAGAGTTTATTCACCGCAAATGTTTCACATATGATCTTATGGGAAAAAACTAATCTTATTTGAGGCTTTAGTATTGATCAGCAGCATTTACCTACCACCTGGCTATCAAGATCACAGCGGGTGGGGTAGGTCCTTTTGTGTTAGTTGTGTATATCAAAATGTGATATAACACCACTGTTCTTATTCAGGACAGCATGCACCTACTTTTACAATATCACCACACTATACATATTAAACGGACTAATTATGTACATAATATGGTCAAAAACATTGAAATTGGAGATAGGATCCAGCTTGGACCTGGAGCAGAGCTTTTTTTTTCTTTTCTTTTTCTTTTTAAAATGAATGTGAAATTAGACTCAAGAACATGGGACTTAATATTCCACCTGAATTTCCTTTGAAACACTTGAAAAATTGAGTAGCAAATTTTTAAAATTACTAAGTTTCTCCGGAGAGAATTTCAATATCATGAGTAAGAATTTCAACCATGATGTTGTGAACAGAGAAATCATTAAAAAATAGTCTCAATCTATATTAAGATTTAAGTAGTGAACTAACCAATCAAATATCTGAGTAGACACCAGGGCAGAAGTTATCTACAATGAACAGATTTCATCAGTTGAGATTGGAAAACATCAACTAGTCACTCACTTTCTTACTAACTTCTCCCAAAATGGTTTTGTCACCTGCAAAAAAAATAAGTCTCCAGTGTGAGCTTTTATAGCTTCTAAGAGAAAAAGAAAGAGAGAGAGAGAGAGCAGGGTTTGAATGTGATCCGCACGAGTCTGTGAAATCACACCCAAGGCAACATCACTAATCAATTACCCTCATTCAACTCAAAATCTTGAAGCCGCACCAAAGTTTTCACACTTGCATAACAAATGCCAAACAAACTCCAAATCCCACAAAACATTAATTGATTGAGATGATACTTCTTTGGATATTGATTCAGATAAGCATTAGATGGAGTAGAACATTGAATATAAGGCAGTAGGCATCCATCAATGGGTCTAGGATTGATCTGTAGGTGCTGGTAAAACTGTGGAGCAGCCTCTGTTAGCCATTTAGGATCGATGGAGATGACATTGCGCATGTACGACGATCAGTCGACACAATGGAGTGGAAGATGACCCACTTTTGGATTAACTCTAAAAAATCATTTTAAGAGGGCATTTTAAACTTTTATTTGCTAGTAAATATTATGCATCTATTTAGAACCATCACAAAATTTGTACAGAAAATGACTGGTCTAAATAATAAGGAAGAAAATAATGTGTTCTAAAGCCAAAATATTAAATACAAGTTAAACTAGTTGCCATTATGTGATTATTATCTGAATGAAGGATAGAAGAGAATAATTGATCATGGTGTCGGAGATCTGAACGGACCTGAATAACACATGAAGAAGGATGAATATAAACTTCTTGTGAACTTCTTATAGTCTTGTATAACCCATTATGACTGAATGCCTTCAGATAAGCAACAGATAGATACACAGGTTAAATTATGCAGATAGGCTAAAATCATTTCTCAATTAAGCCAGTTTGCTAACAAGACCATTTTCCACTTAGAGAAAAAATACTCACTTCTAAAACGACAAGCATTAGCTTAAAAATCCAGTAACAGCCTTCCTCACTGCCTGCATGATTAAAAAAAATCCAAGACAAAAATAAGATAGAATGTTACTCTATAAAAAAACAAAGGATTACAGTGAATCTCATATATTTGCATCAGCATAACCATTTTTGATTAGTTTTATTAAATCTTTACACAAGATTCCAAACATTATATTGAGACTATGAGATCAACCCCATATTGTTTTTCCACTTAAGGCAATATAGAATATGCATACATAAACTATGTAAGTAGTTATAATTGTTTTACATATAATCTTGTCCCAGTTGTTCTTATATCCTATTATAATAGCTGAGAACATATGAACAATTTCAGCCCAGTGTTAAACTTTAGAATTAATACAATGATTGCTGGTGAGCAGAGAATAATTTTGTCATGTCCAGTCGATCAAGCGTGATTTCATATTCAAATCCACTTAGCAGAATGACAATTCAATCTCAATTTAAGATGGAGAATTAGAAAATTTAAAAAATTAAAGTCGAGAGAGAATTCAAAGTAGTAAGGCTTTGCTAAACTGGAACAATTTACATCTTTGAGAAATGGGTTAGAAACCATAGTGTCATAAATCAATCAATTGAATGCACTTACAAACATACCTTCATATCACCTTCACAAGATTTTAAGACTATGCCTAAACGCCAGTGCAATTCTTCTCAGCTGCCGGATTTCTTCAACTTTTTCTGAAAATAAACCAAATCAATATCTAAAACAAGCACAATGCAAACTCAGAATTTATTACTGCAGCAAAAATACAATGCTCACCATGGCATGGTAGTTTATATGGTCTTGTGACACCAGTTTGATGATTTACCAGACTCAAGAAATCCCTTATACACATTTAAGTAGCTAACATGATCACCCTGCAAATAGCCAAAATGCAATATTATCAACTTGTAAATTTCTAGGCTTTTGTGGGCACAGAACAAAAAAAACTATAAATTATTACAAAGATTATTCTGACATACACAGAGTTGCCTGTCAAATAGAGGTAATAGTGAACTTTGTAAAGTAGAAAGATTAGTCCAAAAGATATCAGCTCCTTTCCCAGCATAAACAAAGTGAAGACATGATTAGTTAATGCTTAAGAAGTATATGAAATTCATGAGAGATCAACTCATGTTGCACGATATGACTTCAGAGGCGTGTTGAAAGTTCAACAGTTGATATTCAATATAAATTTAACTTTATTTTGGTCTAAACCTTATAGTTTTAAAGGCGCCCAAGGGAGCTCTGAGAGGCGCAAGGGGCACGCTTTTGGTTGTGGGGCGCCTCTCCTCCCTATTCTCCCCAAACAACATTTTATGATCTTATATACTTATTTCTACACATATATTCTCTATAGTAAAACACACATAAAACCGCAAGATAATACTACCAAAAGTCAATAAACAAACATTTAAACATAATGTAAACATGAAATTGATACTAAATGTCTAAAATAGTGATAGACTCCGTTCACACTCACAAACCACAAATATTAAAAAAACAGCAATTAAGAACTTAAGATGTTCATTAGTGATTAGTCAAGTGACTCAAGTTGACTAGTCCTCATCAAAAATCAAAAGCCCTCCTCCCATCATCATATTGATCATCATCATCATCATCAATGTATTCTTCTTCCTTTTCATCTTCCTCAAATTCATCTTCATCTCTAAGTTGTAAAGATGGAGGAGGCAGAACTTGAAGAACTTAAAATTTGTTAGTAAAATTTTAAGAAATTGACCAAACATGTTGACCAAGAGGCGCCTATAAAATGCACCCAACTTCCAGTGGGTAAAGAACTTAATAAAAAATGCACATCACGGTAGCCCCTACATGACCTCCATGATAAATTTAACTTTTGGTCTAAAACACCATTGTATATCAGCCATAATTTATTTTCCGTCATCGTCCCGTTTCTGAATATAAATGCACCCAACCACCAGACATTGCAGATTACTGAAGTAGCACTTAATTACCAAACCCAAGAGAAATTAAAAAACATATCAATTAACAATTAATAAAGCATATCCAGCATTTCCTCAATAAATGATTTGTCGTCTTTTTCCCCTCAGATTTCTGTAGCCATTAGCATGTTTTTACACCAAGTAACGATTCATATTGGGGAAATAAACTTCTTGAACTAATTGCTCCCCTCAAACATGTTAAATCTCTGTTTCATCAATTACTTGAATTCAAAATTAGTTCATGAGTGCAAATTATGTAGGGAATACTAGTGGATGACCGAGAGTAATAAGAAAAAATCACCAGCAACAGCAAATCTCAATTTTGTTTCATCCAATTCCTTTTGTGCTCCCCTAGCAGAAAAACCAGATCGACTGCACAGCAAAAAAAGATAAGGGCAGTAAATTTTTAAAAGTTTTTATTTCATACATTTGGAAAAAGATAATCGAGTTAGCAATACTGCACTCAAAAACCAATCACATGTAAAAAGAGGACCATTATTTAACTATCACTCAAAGATCAAAGACTATCTCAATTTGTGATGAATTACTTGCAATAGAAACAAACCTGTACCGGAGGAGAGAATAGCAGCAATAGTAATAATTCATCAGAAACAGCCATAATCATTTGAAGCTAAAATCATTTGGAAACCATTGGTTCCACCACAAAAGAAATACCTTAATAAGTTAGAACCGGAAAAACTATTCAGGGTTCAGCATAGCTAGATTGACATTGTTGGAGATTAACTATTTAGGATTAAACAGTTGTTTTGAAGCAGCATCCACAGGCAGCAGTTCAAAAGTAAAATCACCTGGCAAATAAGGTGAAAAGCTCGCTTTGCTCATTCATTTTAGCAAATATTTAGGGATTTGGAATAGTATGCTGAAACTACCAACAAAAACTTTGTGAAAAAAAATTGTAAAACCTAAATGATTAATTATTTCTCAAGATAACCAGATCTACATTCTCAGTTTCTCATGAAGTTCACGTGAACTCATAAAAAAAGGGCCAGCCAAAGCACCAAAATTTCTATGCAATCTAGAACTGCCACCTGATTCAGTTACATATATCTATCCTCTCTTATATTTTAATTTTAATTTTCAGTACGTGAATCTTTTAATTTGACTGAGGTTGTAAAATCCATAATCTTTTTTTTCAAGTAAAATTCATTTTGGAAACTAAAATATTTCACATTTGTGCAGTGATGGCTAGTTCCATGTGTTTTTTACAACGGAACATACAAACAATCAATAACAAATACAAGGAATAGGTACAGGAAACATACTAATGGAATCTCTGCAACCTGAATCCAGTAGGAGATGTAAGTTTTGCATCTCATCATCAAGAACTCCAAGAGAAATATAATACTTCAAAGCGCTCTGATTAGTGCTTCCAGGGGAAGGCGATGCTGGCCAATCAAACCCCATTATATTGTCTATCCTAAAGCTTTTAACTATGAAAACAAATGCAATATAATCACTCTCAATATTATCAAAAAGGCCAAACTTAAGCAAAGGCTCACAGAACAAATTACAAAGCTCAGGCATCAAAGAACCAAGCTTGAGCCAAAGACTATTCAAAGAATGTGAGCCAAGATTTTTCCTTTCTTTTTTCTAGCGGGGTTTGACAAGTTTGGATCGGACTCAACCACTGTAGACCCTATACAACTGTAGCACATCATTTTGTTCAAAAAGTTATAATAATAATCTGTAAATGAATTCAACAATGAAAATGTTTTACTATTTATCTAAAAAGTTTATATTAGTTCAAAAGTTACATTGAAAGTCATGTGTATGTGTACAATGAATCTAATGATTTGAACAAATCAGACACTGTTTTTTTTTAATCTTTTTATCTAAAGCATCATTGGAAAATTGAAGTCTAGGCTGACCAGCCTCATTGGTCTAAGATCAACTTAAGTAAAACGTGTCAGACTCAAGAATGAAATGATAAAGCCCAGATTCCATAGATTAGACAAAACTAAGACAACTTATCAATTTATAAAAAAACACATACCTGGATAACACAGGAAACAAGATTTGATCTCTGCATCTCAGGTATACAAATGCGGCAGACATTTCATTGATAAAAAAAAAATCTTCAGTATACAGCCTGCTCAAAATATTTTTTAGTTGATGATAGTTAAACATTGCTTCTTTTCAGAAGAAAAGATAATGGAATATAAAGGTACTAGTATTAAAAAGTCATAATGAGGACACTGTCATAGTTTAAGAAGTCATTGTAAACATCACGAAATTATAGGACGTTATGGTAATGTTAAATCAGAGAAACAACTATGTCAAATTCAACTACATGCATGAGAAATATAGATAAAAATTCCACATATGATTTGATAGTTCTAACACCTGTAACACTTTCCGGCCTGCTCTTTGGCCCTACCAGCCTTTTTGGGCGGAGCAAGCCTTTGATATTGGTGCCACAATCAAATTATCAATATCTCTGTCATCTGTTGAATAATCAGTATGAATCTTACTATATATGTGTGAAACTGAAACCACAAAGCTTTTATTCAGTTAACGTAAGTCTTTTAAAATATATTCAGGTAATACAGCAAGAATAAATCAGTTCAAACATAGTAAACCAATTCTTTTCACTTCCACTTAATCTATACTGCTTTATCATTCATCATGTTTTTTAATTTATATCTAATGTGTTTCAGTCCCCTATTCAGTTACGCTCTCAAACTAAAACAGGACGATCTGTAATTGGATGCCTAATTAAATAAATGTCTATAATTAGATCAGAAGGAAATGACATATGGCCATAACCTCATCTATCTGGTGACCATTGTAACAAATGTATAATTTATTTCAAGCATTTGGCCAGCTTATTAAAAGTTCATAGTCAGTATCATAAATGTGGCAAAAGTTAATAAATTTTAAATGAAAATTATTTAATATTTCTAGAAATTGAACAGTAATTATAAGTTGTGAAAAAGTTTCAAGTTCCAAAAGACTTTATATAAAGAAGAGAAGAATCTTTAAAAACATGTGGACGAAAGAAGAAGAAGACGAAGGAAACAATACCGGATTATAGAAACTATTGCTTTGAGAACCCGCTGTCAATCACATACACAACACCTAAGATGAGAATAAATAAGGGCAAGAAACCAAGGATCAGGTAGTAATTTGATGTCTTAAGTGTCACATGCTAACATGATCCTATATAAGAAGCTTTTACCCAATGTTAAAGAAGTTCTGCTATATTTGTTGAAATCACCACTTTTCTCTTCCCACGTGGAGTTGGAGAAAATATAAGATCCTACATATAATTCAGAAAAAATATTGAACATGCACCTCCATGATTCAATCATATGGTAGAAATCGAATTCGTCTGTTTTCTTCTATCTTTTTTTTTTTTAAATTCAACTGTTCTCCTTTTTCTTGAACATGATTAAAATTAATTACCTGCCTGATCAGCACGAGGTAGTCCAGAATACAAAGGCAAGACAATCAATCCTGCAAGAGAATAAAAGGAAAATGAAAGTGGATAAAATAGTACCTTGTTTCAATTGAAATCAAACAATCCAACCTAGGCACAACAACTAAAAAATCGATCATAGCAAGCATTCTAATGGGAAAGAAGTATGTTCATTTTATTAGTGGTAGCTACCTCAAACCTTATTAACTAAGAAGTTTAGCAATCTAAGAGGCATAATATAGAGTATTGCGCATGTGATATAGGTAATAGAATGATTGACTAAACCATATATATTTATTTTTATAGCGTGATGTGATCAAAAAATTCATGCAGAGAACTTTATGAGTCTTGCTGAGTTGTTCCTTAGCACGATTAAAACTTTTGTTTTTCTCCACAGAATCTTCTGTCAGCATTTGGAATTGCAGCATCAATGTCATCTTGACCAGTAAAAATACAAGAATATCTCCTATTGGCTCCTAGAGAGATTCAGGATCAATCTTGTCAAAAGAAATATGACCAAGTTTGCGTAAGTGGAACAGCATTAGATACAAGCAACTCTAAAAATTTGGAGTCAGAATAGGAAAAAGTTGGGATGTTGTTTGGAAATTCAGTAAATCAGATGTGTAGAAGTCTGGCACATGTAAGTTAAACAATCAATCACATGCAAATTTAATTTTTTTTTTTTTATTTAAAACTAAATAGGAAAAATATCTAGTTTGAGTTTATCCAAGAGATATATGATCCTGAGAACACTTCCAAGCCAGCATGTTTTCAAGAAGGCAAGTCAAACATAGGCGCAAACATCTGCATATATAGCAAATATTACCACTCGAAATTCAACAAGGGAGATCTGTATAACTGTGTATTACGACATCTATCTGATAAAAAAAAGAAAAAAATGCATATTAAGAATGCAATTCTTAAGTTAAACACAGATTCCTTAGCCAGATTAGGTCCACCTCATCATGAATAAGGAAAGTACTGTTGAAGCGGCAGCTCGGGATGTAATCTGAGCCGGCTCCTCAAGGTAAAAATTTCCACATTGAACCCCTACCCTACATGTTCAAAAGGGACAGCAATAAAGAGAGAAAACATGATAAGACACTGAGACCAAAGTTGAAAGATACATATATAATATGACTGCTCTTGTATGTCCAAAATAGAGAAGACCACCGACACATACCTCCAACAGACAGAATGGCAGGATCTCTCCTTGGTCCTTCTGCATCTGGCACAAGAGGCTTTAGGCTATTTTTTTATCAAATTTGCAAATGATTAGCCAAGCTCAAACTCCTAGAAGAGATAATGAATCTTATACACACAGAAGCAATTGAGTAGTTATGATGATAGAATAATTAAAATAAAAGATGTGAAAGTAGTATATGGATGACCGGAGTATCATGACTTCACATTATATAATCATTTACCATTATCGCGACAACGAGGTGATGAGCCAACACATTATATAATCTAAAGAAGAAACCAGAGGGACACACACAGAAAAAGTCAAAAGAGGATCCAGGAGTCAGAAAATAAACCACGACCCAAGTATAGGTGCTTGAGCATTCATCTTGTTCAATCTATCTACATATAAGAATACATATGATTCTTTTCTGAAACTGACAAATTTAAAAACTCCAGTTCCAACTTTTAACTTATTTAAGATAGCAGATAGCGTTAACAAAAATAATTTTATAATATAGAATACTTTATCAAATCAAAACAAATTAATGTTCATCACATTTATCAAAGAAGCGAAACTACTAATAATGTTGGAGGAATTTGTACATGATACTTCGCTTTCACAATTTATTTTTTAAAGTACAGTTGAAGCCATACTAAAGCATTTACATACCAATATTTTAAGTTCAAAATTTGTGAGATTAAAATTGATGAAACCAACTTTCAGAACAAGTGGCTAGAGATTATACATTATTATTGCTTAGGAAACAAAAACTAGATTAGTTTCTAACCACAACATCTATCATATTATTTATTCTCTGAAACAAGTCGAGGGAAGAAAGCAACTGATTTGGATAAAAAGACTGACGGTAAACTTCTAAACAAGTTTAGGGGAAGGACAAGTTTTATGTCTGGGAAGAAAACACATACATCTATGGGTTCTAATAATGGGTCATGTACAAGGTAAAGTAAATAAAAAGGGTTGATGTCTCAGCTATTGATATTATTTAGATACCATGAGAACCTGGGTTAAAAATGAAGCCACTGATTTCGCTTTCAATAGTTGCTGATGAGATGATAAGAATCTCAGGACGCTGTCGTTGAATCTGTTTCACAGTATGTTTCAGAGAATATAAAGATCACAACAAAAGCAATATGCTATAAAAAGAAAAAAACTAATTATCAACATTTTCAGGAGCAATAAAAGGTACCTTCTTCAGGGAGACCTAACAAAATGTCTGTTGAAAAAACGTTCATGAGCTTCATCTATCATAATACACTGCACAGCCAAAAGTGAAGGTTGAGAGAGCAAGTTAAACAGAACTTATTAGGTTAGAAAAATAAGAGAAGGGATATGTATAGGACTACTAATCATCTGCAACACAGGTCTATGATCTATCTATAATTTTGCATACAGTAGTAACTTTGGCTCTAGTGCATATGATTTATGCACGAATCTTCGAAAAACATGAAACTACCTATACTTGCTTAATAGAGGATCATCCATCATTTCCCTCAGCAACACTCCATCAGTGAGAAATTTTATCGTGAGTTCCTATTCCAAGGTAGAGATAAGTTGTTATTAGTGCGATTATGAATAAGCACAGCTCATAGCAGAAAAAAATGGCGCCAGAACCTAAGATACAGCCTTTCTTGTGACATATCTGCACTAGTATAAAAGAGACAGAATCATAAAACAAATGCAAGTTACATTAACAAAATTAGACAGAAGAAGCACAAAACTTATAGTATTGGTAATATCTTCAAATCGAATGTCGTGTAACCAACTTCTTCCCCAGTTTAACACCATCTCTTGGGGAAACTCTTGATGCAACAGACTGTATAGAAGCAAATAATCTTAGTTTAGTGGACTTAGTATAAACTTATCGAAAATGTCTTAACTATTACACACAGGTAACTCCCAATACCCAGATAACTACTTGAACTATCTTCAGAAATCAGTTAGAAAGCAAAATTTGAAGGTGATGCAGGCTTCAGTTTAAAAGGTGAATAGTAAGTTACAATACAACAAACCCTAGGCAGAAATTTATTAGTACATCCATGGTTGAGTGATCATTTACAGCCTTACTGTCCATAATCTAATATCACTTGATGAAGATTAAGTTACACCAATTAAAAGCGAATTTGACCCCAAAAACATCAACTAAATGCCTTGTTTCATAAAAATATGATTTTTAGAACTAGAGGTGTGTCAGATCCAAGGTACAGATTCTTGCTTCAACAACTTCATGTAGATTGAATTACACAGAACTGAGCACAGCTACACCCAAGCATTGAAAATATGTACTTGCAAGCGGCAGGAATTTAAAAAATCCATATTGGTTGAAAACAAACTCTGTACACAACAGAAATTTTTTTGGCATCTTCTACTTTATGAAATCATGTTATTGCTGAAAAACTTGTAATACAGTAACAGAGTAAAAGAAAATACAAATTCGTGCAAAAAAGAAAAGTATATATGCATGAACAGAAGTATAATCATGCCTGCACAGCCAAGCGTCTTGGTTGTGTGCACGCTTATCATCCGTCCACCTTCCGCCATCCCCTTCTTTTGAAACGACACCCAAGAAGATGAATAACTCAATTTTATAAGAGTACCGAATAACACATAAATATTTACAACAAATGAATTCCGATAACTAGTAATCGACAAAGAAAAGTTGAGAATGCACAACCTGAGGAATCTGAGTAGTTTTCCACTGCCTGTTTCTCCAACGATGATTGTGGTGGTGGCGTGTGCCTCAACTAAATAGGAGAAAGCGGTTCTGTACTTGTACACCGCAGCCTCTGCCGTTGTTAGCGTCCATGTTTGCATAACCATGCCTAATATTATATAGGACAATAATAAGAAAATCACAACAACAAAAAAAATCATTTTTTTTTTTTTTGAAAGGTACAACAAAATCAATTTTGAAAAACCAAAATCAAACGTAAAAGTACCCGGATGAGGCGGAGTACAAAAAAACGCCACCTTCTTCATCCTCGATTAGTCGAGGCTTCTGTTTCTGGCTTCCAAAATCTCGACATTTTCTTTTTTACCGCTAAACAGGAAATCAATTTACTCAATTCTTCCCTTCATAACTGAAATACACGAACTGAAGATATTTAAATTCGTTGCAAAAAATCCCTCGTTGAGAACAGAGAAGATGTTATATGGTGGACTGAAGGCTTAACGCCATAGATTGACCCGCCACTACATTAAAAATCGCCTATTTTTGGTATGATTGGTAGATGCAACTCCCTGCAAGGTATGGCATATTAATTTAGCAAATTAATTGATAGTCAAACAACACGCCGACCCAGTTACATTGTAAATGATCCGCCTTTTGTTATGTGTGTCCACCATTTTTCGAAGGTACGTACTATTAATTAATTTCACTCTCAAGCGGTATTAAATTATGTGGCTTTGGTACAATAAAATTGTTTCCAAATTAACCTTAATTCATTTATTATTTTCTCTGTTCTCTTCTTCCTTGTTCGCAGTTTTTCCTATCACCGTCTTTCCGCCGTCGTCACGAATAACCATGGGTCCCTCGTCGCCACTATGAGAACCATGGTCGCCGTCGCTCTCGCGCACAAAGAACCACGACCATCGTTATTGCTCCGCCAAGTGCTGTCTGGCGAGAACTATGGCCACCGCCTCCGCCTTGCCCGCTGCCGCCCTAGGATAAACTACATGCTGCCCTAGTTTGGATTTCTTCAATTTACTGATTTCTTCAATTTGTGCTTGGGTTTCTGGATTTATTCAATTTGTGCTTTTGGTTTTGCTGGCTTTTGTTGTAAAATGGATGTGTAATTTATTTACTGATGAGCACCCTGACCTTCATCATTGCTTATCTTCCAAACCCCAAAATCAAATATATATCTATATTTATATATATGCAGTGTCAGAGCATATACATGTATCAAAAATCTGGCGCACGTGAACAGTAGTTTATAGCATATAAATTGATAATGCAATTAGAAGAACTGTTCTTGGAATTTTTACCGCAATTTTAAGATTGTAATTGATGGATTTCTTCAATTTTTGCAAGATTGCAATTGACCAATGGTACCGTTTCTTTGTTACCGAATTTGTTATAAATGGTGAATAAAGAGATGATGATGTGGCAAAAAATTTGCTGCTAATTTCATGATGTTGAAGATGATGGTGTGTTGTTGAAGACGAAGGGTAAATTAGTAATTTATTAATGTTTGCTGTTTTATTTTATTCACTTTTAATACAACCACCAATCAACATATAATTTTGACAACATTCTTTTAATAGTTCATATCAATCTACTCATAAAGATTCAATAAAATAATAGTCTTGAGAAGTTAAGAAAACTACACCTCCTATCGATTTTCTTTAAAAAACAAACTAAAAAATACAAAAAATACCTTTTTTCAATATTACAATCTTATACTCCTCCATCATCAAGAATCACATACATCGAATTTGATGGACAAGAAATTATTTTTTTCAAGGTTATTACCTTCAAAAAAGAACGATATGTAGACTAGAAGGAGATATTAAAGTAGATTGCGAGTATTCTTATCTTTTAAGTGGCACCGAGAAGAGACAATTAAAAAAATGAAAGTTAGCGTTAAATCATGCTGATTTTACGAGAGATTGATTTGTAAGTAGTACACCTCTATTCAAACACCAAAATATACGAGAAGTTGTCTCATCGAAAGAAAAAAAAGAGTTTTGCAGACAGCTGCTTATTCACTTAAAATCTAGTGTGTATTTGGTGTATATTAAAGTATAATATAACTGTGTTCAAAATATGTAAATGTAAATTTTCTGACTTCCTAAAACCTAGAAGTTAAATTAAAAAAAATATTTTTGTATGATTTTTGTTGTTTTAACAATTTTCAAAGATTGTAGGCTTTTAATGCACGTTATATGAGCAGGATAATGATAAGATAAACGTCGTTTTTATTTCTTTTAACAATCAAAGAGTTCTAAACTGCTCATTACACTTAAAAATGATTCAGCACTCTTGTAAATTAATTTTTTTTTCCAAATTGTTATAAATTATTTTCTTTATTTTGTACTGATCATATTTCAAAATCAAAATTTAAATTCATTTTATTCAAAATCTTGTTCATCCTCACAAAAACTCAAATTAACTTTTGGAAACGAAAGCGTGTAAAATCGAAAAAATACCTATGACCATGGCGGCGAAAGCAGTGATGAAGTAGTGGTGGCGTGAGTAAAGGCAAGGGCGATGGAGTCATTAGAAGTAACCCAGCTTGGTTTCAATTTATTTTTTTTGGGCAGGCGATTCCGAAACGATAAGTAAATGCAGGGGGTATTATTGGGACCCAAGGGTGTTAATCCAAAATGTAGCTAGACATTCCAGAAAAGCAGATTATTAAACGGTGGTGCCAATAACGCCCCTTTTTTTATTTAAAATAATGGTAAATATGAAATCACCTATAAGGCAAAATAATATGAGGTTGGATAAACAACCCATAAAATTCCTTTATTGATGCCACGATCCGTGAATAATTAGGGTTCACATTCTCAACATTAGACATCCCCATAAAATATTTCTTCAAAATTTAATTTGAATTTAATACATATACTTTAGAAAACACCGTGTTTAAAATTATATCTACCTCAACATTTGTTTTGAAAGTTTTCTAAAGGCACTTTACTTTTGCAAACTTCCTAAATTTTATTCTTTCGAATATATAAGAATTTTAAAACCACTTTTCGGTAAATTAAGAGATATAATTTCAACACCTATATTTCAAAAAATTCATGAGGTGTGTATCTTCCTGATTAATAAAAGTTAATAACCGGACCTAAATAATTATGGAAGCCAGTTGATCCAAAAAGAGAGAGTTGGGCTTATTATTGTACCACCCAAGTTGTGAAGCAATCCAAAACTTCAAATAATTAATGTTATCAATAACTTATCATATTTGGGTAAATTGTTAAAAACTAGAACTGATCTAAAAAAAACTAAATTTAAAAATTTATATTTATTGAATTATTATGACATTGAGTCGGATTCATGTATCGAATAGTCTTTTCCTGAATTTGGAGAAATTTATTCTTATCGTCGCAAGGTTAATTTTATTTTTAAATTAGAGTCTCTGATACCTTTTTCTTCAATATACATCACTTTTTTTTCCTTATATATTGAGTGGCAAAAATTTAGTATATGAAGTTTAAAGATTTTACTCTTTCTTTAATACCTTATTTGACAAATGTAAACACGTGACAAAATATTTAAATGTGTCTTTAAGGTAATTATATTTTACAATGGCATTGTATTATAATTAGCTTTGTTAATGCAAGTTTTATACCTATCTCTTATTTAACATTCAATGTAGATAAACTTTTTTATGTATACTGGAGGCTAATATGAACTCCTGAAACAATAATGTTTTTAAATTTACAACAAATTGGTCGTTCTATCCAAAGAAACAGTGATCAAGTTATACTGCAGTGTTGTAGGCTTGCATCAACAATAAATTAAAACTTATTTCAGCCATTTAGCCCATTGGTGATTGGAAATATTGAACTTCATATAAAGGAATAAAATATAGAACCAATTTAAAATGACGAAAATGCACAAATGTATCATAACTAGAACTGGAATGTTGAGCCGACTTCAGAATATAACTAAACTGGATTGACTCAGAAGGAAAGTGCATAACTTTATCAATATTTGTATTTCAACAAATATAAGGCAAAACCAAATACATGAATTAAAAAAAAATCAAAATTTGCTTGCAGTGTGGTATAAGCATATTTACAAATACATTGATCACAGAAACAGGCCACAACCTCTTCCCTCCCCTTCCCTTTGTCATCCTCTGGCTATACCACCACGGCCCCTGCCTTGCCCTTCAAAAGTTCTCCTATGTGAACGTGTGTCTTCAACCCCTATTATTAGGAACAAGAAAACTCACCACCACCACCACGGCCCTTTTACGGATAATCTCAGAAGTCCCATTTTGAGCCTACTTTCTCTGCAAATGAAAGAGGATATATAAATACATTGACAAAGTATATAGTGGAGAGGGATCTATGATATTGTCTTAATCCAAATAATCTACAACTTTGGAGTATAAGTTCACAAGGTTCATGAAAATGGCAATAAGTTCTATACACTGGGACAGAAGACCCATTCCATTAAAACTTAGAGCCATTATCAAAGTGGCCTTTAAAAGCTTCAATTACTTCCTTGATTTTTTCCAGTCTGCCAAATAAAACTACTTCACTATTATTCCATCAATAAATTGCCAAAGGTTCAAAACAAAGAATTTTTTCTAGAACATTTGGAATTACCTTTTGGAAAGAAAGATCAAACCTATTAAAATGACATACAATAAGGACGGTAAATGTCTGTGATATATGAGTTGGGTTTAACAGAATTCATTTTCCTCAAATTTCCTTATATTCATTACAAGATTTATCGTTATTTTAACATCCTCACACCCCCACCCTCCTAGAAAAAAATGACCAACTAACATACCCATGGATATAGCTGATGTTTCTGAAGATTTACCTGCTTCCTTCAATTTATGATTTTCTATCTCCAGTTAAATGAAGGTGTCTTGGATGGTTTCATATCATCATATAATGCAAGGCAATCTGAATAAAGAACAATCACCAAATGTCATTAATAATGATCCTCCAACTTACCTGTATCATAAGCCAGATGGCATTGCAAGTTCTAATCCAGTTAAAGAGTCTACTGTGTTTTCAGTCGAGCAGTATTTAAATCTGTAAGCTCATATCAAGACACCAACTACCGCCTTAAGAATATACAGAGGTAATATGAACTCACAATGCTAGCTTCTCTACCATCAGAGATGCAGTGAGAGCTTGTGCTTACATACTCTGCCATTCCCTGAGTCAACTTTTTAGTGGCGCGGGCCAGGTCTTCAACACACCAAACTGTGCCATTCAACAAAATAAAAGTTCAAAAATTTCATAGAAATAATTTATTTTTTTTCCTAAAAAATAAGGAAAGAGATTGCATCTGCAGAATGGAACTCACCGCTCAGAGAAATCTTTTATAATATCAGAGAAGTCCCTCCAAGCCTATCTGATGGCTGGCCAGTCACAATCTTGAAACCACATAAGCTATTAAT